>OX424575.1:47906040-48451040 GCA_949152435.1 Gastracanthus pulcherrimus | reverse complement strand
ATAGTGTTTTTCCTTTTAAATGTTATTTTATTCGTAAAACAGGTATTGAGATTCAATATAAAATATACACGAAATTTTGGAATCGTATTATAATCATTACCTATAATAAAATAGAATTAGAAAAAGAGCAATCATGGAACGTTAGGGTACATCCACCCAAGGAAGACATGCACATGATCGCTACGAGAAAACGATTCCCCTGGCTTTAAGGTAGTTAATTGGGGTATAATAATAATACTGGCTAGAAAATGGCTTAAACAAAAAAAGAAAATAAGTATAAGATACAGCGAAAGTATAAGCACTCAACCATCAACCATCGGTTATCATCCATCAACCATCACCTATCGCCCTTATTCGATCAACCATCAACCACTAACCAACGCTCATCAACCATCAACCATAAACCATAAACAATCAACCATTGCCCATCAACCATCAACCATCGTCTATCGCGCATCAACCATCGCGCATCATCCATTACCCATCAACCGTCAAACATCTCAAATCAACCATCACCCATCAACCATCACCCATCAACAATCGCCCATCAACCATCAACTATCGACCATCGCGCATCAACCATCAACCATCAACCATCGCCCATCGCCCATCAACCATCATCCATCATCCATCACGAATCCAAGATAAATACCCACGCATATATATTAATTTCTTTACATTAAATATATACGTCTCAAAACCCAATATGAACTCCAAAAAGTGAAAAAGTAGAATATATAAAGGAATATAAAAATGTAAAAAATGAGTAAGGAAAATATTACTTTGAAATAAAAAAATAATATTAAATGTAAGAGGGCTCATAAACGAAGATATGTTGTTACTAATTCTTGTATTTGATAGTAAAAAGGCGAACACGTTTTTATACTCGCGGTTGGATTCGAGTCCGGGACATCCCTGGCTATTTCCTTGCGCTTTAGTATTCATATTGCCTAGACCTGCATTTCGGCTGACTATACATACGTCACATGTTATACGTGACAATGCATAAATTTCAAAATTTGATCAAAAGTACAAAAAGTACAAAAAATTATAAAAATCTACTGACCATTTCATGAAAACGGCCGGGTGGAAGAATCAAGCAAAATCGACGAACATAAAAACTAAATATGCATAAAAACTGAGAAAAAAAATAATTCGAAAAAAACAAAAAGTATGGATGACAGCAGAAGAGTAACAGCTACAAGATACATAGCGTAAAATAAATGTTGGAGGATAATCTGTAGAGATAATTAAAAAATCATCTTGAAATCTAGTGTGGGTTTATTATTTTAATACATAGGATTTAAGGTGGCTTCTGCAACTTTTTATAAAATATTATAAATCAACTTAAAAATTTAACAGAATACGCTTGAACTGTTCAACATTTAATTGCCATAAAATAACTATAAGGTCATCGACAAAATTATTGTAAATAAATGTTTGAAATTTAATTACTTCTTAGGAAGTTATAAAAAGTAAGATCTTATTTATTTATTTTTCTTTACTGGTTTATATACAAGTTTCTTCTTATTAAGTATCTAGAAATAACTTCAAGAATGACTTATTCAAATTAAAGTAGTAAAATTGACAAAAAGTATATAGCCACACATGGAGCCCGAACTTGATACGGTATAAAACGCTGAATCCCCCGTAAAAACAATAATTAATTATTAACAAAGACATTCTTATTATTTGTACACTTATATTGTATACTTTTCTTCGACAATTATTTTATTCCGGGTACTGAAAAATTGCAAGAGAAGACTGTTACAACTATTTTTATGAGTTCGTAAAAAGACGAAAAAAATGCGTGAAATGTAAAAAATGACTAAGCTTTTCTCGAAATACAAGCGATCAAAAGAAATTTTAAGAAAATACAAAAGTCCTTATAAACTGGGCAAATAACTCTGCGAAATGATACTAAAAAGCTACCTTTCTGTGAATTTTCAGCAAGATTCGAGCGGTTCAACTCCAGTTATCGCACCACGTAGAAAAGGGATTCTTCTTACAAAATGATTTTTTTCTTAAGAATAAAAGAATAAAATGATTCAAAATATTTGCTGAAAAAACTAAAAACGAAAAATTGGTAGAAAACAAAACACAACCAACAAACAAAGAGAAATTTGTATACACACACACACTCACTCACACACACACACACACACATGCACACACACACACCTACACACACACGCACACGCACTTACACATACATACACATACATACGAACTTCTTTTTTTACATAGTGTATATTGATTAAACATGTCCCAAAACATATTTCTAACATGTTTTGTTGAAATGAAAATATTTTTACCATTACAAAGCCTACGGAAGAAGCAAGTATAAATCGTAATGGTAGGAACCCCCGGGGACCTAAGGACCTTAAATTACAAATAAAGTGATTATATGTTTTCAGGCGAAGATACATTATTCATCATATATCACCTACTTTTTGGTAAATTTAAACATTTTATCAAAATATAACGGAATTTAAAAATAAATATTTTATGATTATGTTTCCTTATTTGGTCATATCTTTATAATAAAATTTTAAAAAATCAAAGAATTTTCGCTTAAAAAGACTATGACTTTGGTCAATAATTTTTATATATAAATTCCCACACTCACATCATAACTACATGTATTTAGAACATAATAAAACCTTGAAAGAGTCAATTCGATCACATAGGTTCTGATCACATAGGTTCTAAACCTTGCGGTAGCCCAAGAAATATAGAGGTTTTCATTATAGACAATCAAAGAGACCTAACGACCTTCAAAAAAATTAAAAATTTTTTTTTAATTATATTTTGATAACATTCTTTAACTTACCGAAAAAAATCAGATAATATATGATGAGTGACTAATTTTCACCTTAAAATGTATTATCAGTTAATTTAAAATTAATTAGTCAGGTGCAAGCAAGCGTAGCCCGGGATTTTCGTCGAATTAATCACACGATAGTATACGCACACGCACATACACACGTATAACTGCAGGAACGTGTCAGCGGCACTATCAATTTCACAACATTAATAGAATTAAGGGTGCACTCGTACAGTGCGTTTCATAACTTTAAGACCACCCACATTTTGGGCTAAATCAGTGTAATTTAATATTGTATTGATACATCAAACTTTATAATCTTGAACATAATCAAATTTCTCAACATTTTACGCTATTTAGACAATTTAAAAATTTTTCGTAGTATTAAAATAACGAAATATCGTATTTTAGGCTGTTTCATAACAATAATACCGCTATTAAGTTTTTTTAATTTATTGCTGTGCTCACAATATATATATATATATATATCACTACTTGTAAGCGCTGATGTATTATTTTTATTTCAATTTAACAATTACCGACAGTACCACTCAGTAGGTAAATGCTTGGATGGTAACTATAGTCATAAATATAAACTGAAACCGTTGGGTAATGATAATTTAAATTTTCGTTAAACGCGTTGTCTATTTCATAACGCAGTAAGTGTAGTAAGTTCAAAAGTAGTCTTAAAGTTTTTAATTTGTAGTTATTAGATAATGGGCCGAGGTACATGCTTAACCGAAGAAGAAAAAGGAAACATTTTAGCATATCGCGACTGCGATACGAGCATAAGAGAAATCTCTCGAAAATTGAGGAGGTCAAATTGCGTAATCTTAAATTTTCTTAAAAATCCTGAAAATTATGGTAAAAATAAAAAGGGCGGACCCAAAAACAAAGTTTCTGCTCGTTTAAAGCGCAGAATTATTAATGCAGCAAGCGATTCGAAAAAAAGTTTGAATAAAATTAAAGAAGATTTAAATTTAAATATTTCACGCTCAACAATATATCGTAGAATTAAAAGCGCTAATCACCTTGTAAGGCAATCATTACAAAGAGCTCCTCGATTACTAATTCGCCATAAAGATGCTAGATTAAATTTTGGGAAACTTAATATGAATACGGACTGGAATAAAGTAAATAGAACAATATTATTATATTGGTATATAATATATTATGCATGGTTTATTTCTATGAATATTAAATTCACTGTTACTTTATTTTAAGGTTATTTTTTCTGATGAAAATAAATTTAATTTAGATGGCCCTGTTGGCCATCATTCGTATTGTCGAGACTTAAGAAAGAAGCCTGAATATTTTTCCCGTAGAAATTTTGGTGGTGGTAGTTTGATGGTTTGGGGAGGATTTTGTATCTCACATAAATTGCCTCTAGCTTTTCCTTCATGTAAAATGAATTCACAAGAGTATATTAATGTACTGAAAGATCACCTTTTGCCATTTTTAGATAATAATGAAACAGAAGATTGGATATTTCAACAAGATAACGCATCAATTCACGCAAGTCGTGAAACGAAAGTGTGGTTTAACAATAACGATATTATTGTTCTAGCCTGGCCAGCGTGTTCTTCAGACGTTAATCCGATTGAAAATTTATTGGCTATTCTTGTTCGTAAAGTTTATGCTGAAAATAAACAATATGGTAGTGTTAATCAATTAAAAGATGCTATTCTAAAATCTTGGCAAGAAATTGATGAAAGAATTTTACGAAATTTAGTTGAAAGTATGCGAAATCGCATTTTTGAATTAAGGTGATGTTAAACCCTGTGTTACTGGTAAATACGGGGAACCACTTTCTTCATTCATTTTTCAATTTTAAGAAAATATCTCTATGGAAAGTTGTTCGTTTTGATTGGAACAACAACTTTCCATATAGATATTTACTCAAAATTGAAAATTAAATGAGAAATGTGTATCCTCGTATTTGTCGGTGATAGATGGCTTTCGCATCACCTTAATAAAAAATAATGGAGGTACAATTAATTATTAAATTAAAAATTACAGTCTTTTGTTACTATTTACAAATAAAACATATTATAATTAACATATTGTACATAACGAATTAAATTCTATAGTAATATATATCTCAAATACACAATAAAAATATTGTACACATAATATTAAGCTCTAATAATAATTATAATGTTTTCATATGCAGCTTTAATTACAATAAATTACATTATTAATAAATCTTATTTTTTTAATTCTTTTCCGCATATTATATTTTTTATTTTAGAGTTTAGAAATAGAAAATTTTCAGAATTTTAAAATATAATGACAAATCATAGTTTAAATTAATTTATTGTAATATACATAGGAATAGTAATAAAATAATATAACTTTACAGTGGTCTTATTGTTATAAAACAGTCTAAAATACGATATTTCGTTATTTTAATACTACGAAAAATGTTTAAATTGTCTAAATAGCGTAAAATGTTGAGAAATTTGATTATTTTTAAGATTATAAAATTTATGTATCAATACAATATTAAATTACAGTGATTTAGCGCAAAATGTGGGTGGTCTTAAAGTTATGAAACGCACTGTATTTCGCATGCCATATATGTATATAAATATATATACACAGCGAGAGAGAGAGAGTGAGAGATCGCGAGGGCGAGTCGGGCGTGCGCAGGTATCGACGTTCATGAATCACCCGGTTGCCGCAGTATTTCATTTCCTGTAACGGACAGCAGCTGCTTGCGCCATGTGCGCCGAGCCGAGCGTCGCAGCGACGCGCGGCAAGCTGAGCGGAGAGCACGGCGCCACATATTATAGGTATACACAGAACGGTATAGGTATAATCACTATACAGACTCTCTCTCTCTCTCTCACACTTTATATCTGTTGCATGTGGTGCTTAGCAGCGAGCATTCGGTTCTCGAAAAATGAGCCGCGCGCGGCTCCGCGGGGAAATGGTAGGTAGGTATATATGTGTATAAACAACGGACTGGCTTTACTACTTGCTTCTCTTTTTTCTTAATCATGTCAACGCCGGTCGTATTTTCCTGCAAGCTTCCGTGTCGTACATTCCTGAATATTTCATAGAAAAAAATTAAGGGGTTCGCGAGAGTTCGTTGCCGAAACTAACTATCTACGTATGTGCTTTTTGAATATTTTATCGATATATTTAGAAATTATACATTTTCATTGCATGATCAGGATTTGGTTAATGTTCATGAAATTAGCTTTCATTTTGCTTAAATATTAACACGTTGTATATCTTTCAAACAGTTTTAGTATTTGCCTTCAATAATAATAAATGATTACTTACAATAAAAGTAAAAATATTAAATATCGTGATGATACAATTACCATCAGCCTTCAGTTTCCGAAAGTTAATATGAACAATATCATTAATTACAATTTTGAATCATTTAAAAATGCTGTTAAGTGTAAGAGTAACCATTCATAGTGGGCCATATTTACAATATAATTCAGCAAAAGTGTTAGTCTTCTCGGGAAACTCATGGAAAATGCTAGTCTTCATTAGAAACTAGGAAAAGTGTTAGTCTTAGTTGGATTATGAAATGAACTAGTCTTCATAAGGACCATGGGAATAACGTACTCGTACAATAAATAATTAGCAAAATACTTGTTAGATATTTGCCTACCAAATTGTATATATAGATATACTTAATACCGAAAAGTCGAAGCATCTTATGCACATGTGCGGAAGTAATTTACCCCATTTACCTTAAATTTGAATTATGCATCGATCGGAAAGATCCCCTAGTATCGTACTGACAAGGAGAGTATCAGGGATTTGGGTCTCAAATATTTCTGAAACTTTGGGGTATGTTTTCATGTACCTAAAAATGATGACTGCATGATAAACATTAATATTTCCCATATGCACAATATTTAAAAGAAACTTATATATAGATATACTTGCACGCTTCCACCTGCATCTCATAATTGGCATTCGATTTTCTTACCGTGCAAATTCTTCATTTTAAGGTACAAGCAAATGTATCCTAAAGTTTTATCAAGATCCGAGGCCCAAACCCCTGATTGTCTCCTTGTGAGAAGGAGATCTTTAGATATTTTCTTTTCTAGTATAGGTACCTAGATTGCTATTATACTATAGTAAGAGACTTTTTACATTAATTATTGTAAATTTAACAATACACATCTACTAAATGTACTGTAGTATTTTATGCTGTATTATTTTTTACACCTAATACATATTAATATACTCAAAGCAAAATTTTCAATAAACATTGTAAAAAATGCCATACCGAGTGTATGAAAAATTCTAAGATATAATTAAAATAATACTATAGGCATCGTATATATCCTAGTTAAGCAAACCAGCATTACACTTTCTACAAAAGTAATTCTCTCAGTGTAGTGGGTAGCTCATAGAGTTAATTTTCATTTAACAATAGTTAATAGCACAAAAACGATTCAATAGATATCTCGTCCCAATTAGAGTTACTTTTTTTTCTTACATATATTCGTTAATTTTTCGAGACGCCGATATACTATTCTGCTTTTAACAGGACAAAAGAAAAACCTCATTTTAACAATCTATCAAGGTTTGTTTTATATATTTCTACATAAATTATAAAATAATATTAACATACAAACATAAATAAGTTCAGTATCACTGCAAAATATAGTAAAATCAGCATTGTATTATCGTAGATTTTTTTATATTGAAGTAAATAATTTTCGTAATCTTTTGTTGAATACGCTCTTTAGAATATGTCTCTAATATTTTGTCAAAAAAAATATGGTAATTGCAAAAACTATCCAAGAATGGAAGAATTGAAGAAAAAAAGGATTTTCAGTAACAGGGATTATTCACGGCTATTTGGTTGTCAATGTACCCTAAAATTTAGCTGAACGAATGTTAATATTATTTATACATTTTTATTTTACTCGGTAATATTGTTGTTGAATCTACGATGGACTCTGTTTAAGTAACTGTAGTATAAGCAAAAATAAAAGCCAATTAAACTTGATAATTCTAGTCATTCTTCCTTTTTCGTCAAATCACCCCTCTAAAACTCCAACGTCGCTCAACGTACAAATTGGATTGATTCTCCAAAGTATAATTGTCGTTCGAAAAGGACGGCGAAAAACAATCCGAATTACGCCAAGTGTGGCATGCTTCATGTCCTTCGTCATTTGAAGGAGGCAGAGGCAGGAGCTGCGCCATTCAGTGCAGCTCGCTTAGCCAAGCTGCCACCCCAAAAGCAATTTACATATATATCCGAGTTAACTCATGGCTGACGAGAAGTCGAGAAAGAGAGAGAGAGGGGGTGGGAGTGTGTATGGGGGGGAGGAAGAGAGAGAGAAGAGCGTGAATCCCTGCGAAAGCTCGAGGATTCCGCGTGACGGGATCGATCAGCGGCGGCGGCGGCGTCACGGTATAAGAGCAGAGCTGGCGTGCATTATTGGCTAAAATAAAAGGAAGTCAGCGAAAAACGAAGGGGAGACCGAGGGAGGAGGTCGCGGGAACCACCAGCACGGTAAAGACAGAGAACGAGAGAAAGTGCATTTCGTCAACGGGAGAGGGAAGGGATCGATAACGTCGAATGAACGAGCACCGTTATTTCTCACCCTCCTCCTCTCTCTCTCTCTCTCTCTCTCTCTCTCTCACACACACACTCTTGCTGCAGCGAGGCGCTTCGCGCCCTGTTGATGCTTTTCACCCGCGCAGCCCCGCGAACCTCGTGTATACATATGTCTGCACACTGTGTGTGTTTTCTGTCCATCGAGCGAAAAGAGAGAGAAAGAAAGCGAGGAGAACGTGAGAGAGAACTGATACACGGACACACAAAGGGTTTAGAGCAAAAAAGAAACGTTGCGGTCGACCTCGAAAAATTGCTAGCACTCGTATCGATTAATTGTGTCCGTTCATTTGGAGAAAAATATACTGTTTGCGATAGAGAGAGAGAGAGAGAGAGAGACTTCTTGAAAATGCTTTTTTTGTAGTCGATATTCATGTGTAATGGACCGTGCACAAAGGATACAATGCCAACAGCGTCGGGATAGCTAACTTATAAAAGCTAGAGTGTAACAATTGCTTTAAGTATTTATAGGCATTGTCTATACTCTATTGTGCAACACTTTTTACGTGTTTTACATAGTGACTATACATATGTCAGAAACAATTCTTTAAGAAAAGAATAAATTACAAGTGTTGATAATTGGAGCTTTGAATGTTTAGATACATTCAAAGGTGCCTTAATATGCAGCGAATATGTGTTTATTATTTGCTTTATTACTCAGGTAACCAACTGTTATAATGTTTGATATGCTTTGTAACTAATCAACTTGTTTAACAAAACATTATGTATTTTTCCAGTAGGGAATAATAAATATTGCATGCACGAAGCGGAAGCTTTGCAATAGTAAAAACCGATGCCAATTTAGTGGCACTTAGCTTCCTCAAAATTTATAAATCGTTCCAATATGAAATTCTTTGATCAAATAAATTAATTTTAAATTACTATATCTCTTTCTAATTTATATCTCAAAAAAGGTCTGCCTTTCTATCATTGACGGTTTGTCCAAAGATATTTTTTTAGTAAAATTACCAAACTATAGGTAATAATATTTACAGAGACACTTGCTATGCCAAGAGGCTGCATGCACATAAATAGTACATTATGTAACAAGGGCAAAAAGTGGAATATTTTTCCCGCGGGTGAGTTTACTTGGTTAGTACCGAGCGAGCGAAACGAAGCGAGGGCAGTATCACCCGAGGAAAAAATTGACTTTTTTCTCGAGTTACATGTAGTACTTTATGCCCATCTCAACTGTGGCCACTTTTTGACTTGGAAGGCGGGACTAATGGACTGTTAAAAGACAATCGAAAATCGGGGTTATTAGAACTTGATGAAATAAAGGAATTTTGACTATTTTCTAGTGAAGTCACTTTTTTCCATAATTTTAAATAAGCTACTTTCTTTTTTCTGTTATACGCGAAAACGTCGTGTTTTGTTTAAACCGCGATATCTCGGAAATATAACATGGACAATTTTTTAAGAAATTTTAGGTTATTAGGATTATTTTGTAAAACTTTCAAGCCTTTATTCTCTTCCATTTAAAAAAAAAATAATTTTGTAAAATAAAATCGGTTTTCTTTCGGTGAAGGAGAGCTAGAGTAAAACGTCATTATTCCTCCTGAAAAGTTCCAGAAAGGTAGCTTTTTACTATCTCTTGAATCTGATAGAAGCCTAGATTACAACGACCTCTACATTCGTTTATATCTAGAGAACAATGCGGTCATCTTTTGTAAACCAGGTCCCATTTTTTTCATTTCATAATGAAGATTCTGAATTAAAAATAAATTTTGAGATTCATCGATCCATTTTTGTTTCACAATGATTTCTTTATTTTACGATATTTTACGATAATCTGTAATCGATAAGGTAAATTATTTTTGTATTTTAGAAATAATATGATTGTTTAATTCTTCCTTTCTTTCTTTGTATTTAATGGTCATGTGTCCCCTCTTTTTTTGGGACTCAGATATGTCACAATGCATATGTGATTTTGTATTTTACATTTGTATTTTATATACTTATTTGTTGTATTGTGCGATGTCGGTCGAAAGAAATCCATCACCTGCTTACTAGCGCGCGTCTCACACTTTTGAGAAGGATATATGGGCACATACGTCCTGCATTATAGCACAATGCGTAGTCGGAGATCTCTTTTCGACGAAAAACTCGAAGAAAAAATTCTCGAGAATTATCGTCGGGAACCGAACTCTCAACTGCTGGACCTTCTTCGAAGGTAAATATTTTCGCAGGGAATGGTATAACGGTTTTTGAGGTCGCTGATTACGAATCCGAGGTTGGATTTATAATCAATGATAAATCAGCACACATTTTTTGAGATTCTAATGAAAAAAGAAATAGAATATTAATTAATAAATTAGAAATAAAAAATTAGAACAATTAATTTAGTTTGAGAAACCTAAGTGTCAATGAATTGGCAGCGATTCTTTTTACCATCACAAAGCTTCCTCTATGAGGAAGCAAAAAAGTTTTCATAGGTAAAAAAATAGTGAAGAAAACATGTTGAAAACATGTTTTGGTGCATTTGGAATCAAACCACTCTATTTTTAGAAAATAGCATGGATGTGAGTATAAACCTGTTTCCGTTATATCTCGGAAACATGTAATGGAAACTTATTGAAAAATATATATCTATATATAGGGGAGACTGGGGTATAACGGGCCACTACAATGCAATGACCCATAGAAATTGTAAAAAGGGGCGATCGATGGCTCAAGTGGTAAACGCGTACCTCTTAAGACAATGACCGCTCACGGGGCACGGTTAGAATCCCCGTCAGAAAATGTCTTTTCGGATTTTTCGGCGCCGGAGATCGAGCCTGCAATCCGCTAGCTGATTAAGGTCAGTAATGCCCGTATATGTAATTAAAAAATAAGAAAAACTTTTCGGTCCTACGCGAACGCACGCGTGAGCAACTTTTAGGCGCCAAATACAGGCAAATGGTGTTAGCAAGGATTATTAACAAAAGTGAAATACTCAAAACGTTTGGAGTGATTTGTTTATCAATAACAAACATTTGTTTAATATTTTTCGATTTTGTTAATATTTATTTTATTTATTTAGAATTCCAGAGTTACAAATAACAATTACGGACGATTTCAAAGTACAGTTATTTTACAATAATATACCAGAACGCTGTAATCCTGCAGAGGAATATAGTATTTCCTGTTCGCAGGTCCGGATTCACGAAATAGTGCTGGTTGGTTATACTGTGTTCATACACAGTCATAACTTCCAGCCATACATCTTCACCCATACATACAGTCAGCACGTATCCATGTTGAACTTCACAACATGAAATCATGCTTTCATACTCACACTCACACTTACGTATAAACATTTTGGTATAATCGGCTTTCTATATTGTATGTGAAACATACATAAAATATTTTTACATAGTTAACGGGAAATGTAATCTTTGTTAATTATTACTGTATAATAAAATTTCTAGATTGATAATTTTGCATTTAAATATAGATCTGTACACTTCTCATGCACCAATATCTAACTAGCATAGATCTAGCCGATGTGAATCTCTCAGTAGTCGCATTTTTATCTCTTGCGTAAATTATTTTCTCAAAACTGTTAAGTCTAGCAGGGCACGTAAGTCCCACAGTGCATGTAACTCTGTAGTGAGGGAACGTTACTTTGTGTTGATTGGCTGAATCACATTTACATGGTGATGTAAAAACTATATCATCAATAACAACAAGGTCATTGTATGGAGGCTGTTCTTTCAGGGAATACATGGAGTTTGTAAAGATTTGTTTGCTTCTATATCCTCTGTCAAAGTAGAATATAGCCTTGTTTGATCCTAAGTAGTTAAGATCACCGTAGGACATTCGATAGCTGTGCGGTTGCAGTATCGGCTTCCCCGGTGCATCCACCACTCCCTTCAATTTTGCCTTCATACTATTCTCTTCTGCTACTTTATCGATGTTGGTAAAAATGGTTTCCATTGACTTATATTTTTCTACATTTAGTTCATTTTCTGTTTTCAATGATTCATTTGTCCCTTCTACAAAATGTATGAACTTAAAATTGGAGGGTTTAGGATTATGATAATCCTCCGCCAATCTATGTTGTTCTTTGTCCTTTTTTTCTTTTATTTTTGGTGTTGTTTTTAGATCCTCACTAGCACTTTCTGCATTCATAAAAGCGTGGTTGTTTCCTGCTTCGAGTATCCACTTGTTGCTTATTTTACTTGCAATTTTAATAATATTTTTATTGATGTCTGTATATAAGTTTATCATTTTATGCAAGTTATAGTTAGACATACGGCGATGAGAGCGATTAAAGTGTAGCTTACACCTACCGCTAGCACATATGTATGTACGTATATCCAGTATTAATTTATCAAGTAATACAAAATTCTCATGGACTTCCGATGTAGGATTAGTATTCTTGATAATTTCACATATTCTTTGTTGTAATAGGTCCGGGATATACACTGACAAAATGTCCTGACGTGTAAATGATTCATAACAATATAAAGAGTGAAACAAAGGTCTTAATTGTTCACAATTAATTTGTACATTAGTAGTCATATTTGGTAGTATCAAAAGTGTAGTTTTTTGGAATAAATATATATTTTCATATATCCATTTTTAAAATTTTTCACTAGATGACTTTTTGACTATATCAAGATTTTTTAGTTCATTTGGCAATTGATTAAATATTTTAATGGCTTTGATATAGCTATTCTTGTCACTTACTGTCTTACATATTTTTGGTAGTGATATAATTTTATGCCTTGTTCTACTAACTGAGTTTAAATAGATATTTTTAAGATCGTTATAGTTGTGTTTAATACTTTCCAGAGCAAATAATTATTGTAAATTCATAGGTTTTTTTTGTGCAAAAGTGTTTTTGAAAAATAATTTTAACAAACTGTTCTGTATTTTTTTAGTAAATCTATATTATTTTTATAGGCTCCTCCCCATGCAATTATGTCATAACTTATAATACTGTGAAAAAAAGCATAATATATCATATTGAAAGTTTTTGTTACCATAAATTTGGAAATCTTGTAAAAAATAAATATTAAATATCTGGTACTCTTTATTATATAATATTTATGTGTTCATTCCATTTTAAATTGTAATAAAAAATTATACCTAGATATTTACTACTATCAACTCTCTTTAACATTTGATTATTTATACATAAATCAAAATTTTTTGGCACGCTATCATAATAATTACCAAAAGTAATATATACTGTTTTATCAACATTTACAGTTAGTTTGTTTAGTGCTAGCCAGTCTGACACTTCTTCGATGTATTTATTCATCTTTATTTCTACTTCTTTTCAGGTTTTGCCTGTAGAGATTATTGCTGTGTCATTAGCATAGGACACAATTGTATCTGGCATATTGATCAGAAGATCATTTACATACATTATAAATAGCAGAGTTCCTAAGATTGTTCCTTGTGGAACTCCTGTATTTATTGTTGTAAATTTACTTTCATTTTCTCCTAGTCTCACTTTTTGCATTCTATTGTTGAGATCATTTTTTATTAAATCAAGTGCCTTGCCTCTTATGCCGTATGCATACAGCTTTTCAATTAAAATTTCATGATTAACAGTATCAAATGCTTTTGCAAGGTCAAGAAATGTTATTGCAATAAGAGAACTCTCATTTAGGTTATCATATATCTTTTTTGTAATGTAGTTTAGAGCGTCTTTAGTTCCTATATTTTTAATGAAGCCAAATTGTTTTGTACTAAGTAACTTATTTTTAGAAACAAAATCATAAATTCTATTGAAAATAATTTTTTCAAATATTTTAGCAATATTTGATATTAGAGATATAGGTCTATAATTACTCATGTCATTCTTTTGTCCAGACTTATAAATTGGAACCACTTCAGCAGCTTTAAGAATATCTAGCCACACTGATTTATATATACATTTATTGAAAATGGTTGCTAAAGTATCATTTATATGATAAGATATTAATTTAAGTATCTTTGAACTGATTTTATCTATACCGCCGTTTTTATCTTTCCAATTTTCTACTATTTTTTGTACTTCGTATTTATTGGTTGGTCGTAGGAAAATTGACTTCGTATTCACTGATGGTAGTTTTATTGATTTATTGTTCAGCTTTTTGATCTTTTTGCCCATTTCCTCACCCATTTTGCAGTAGTGATTATTCATGACATTAGCTATTTCTTTTTGGTCTATAATTTTTTCATTATTATTGTTTAGTATTTCATTTATTACATTACATCCTTTCCTTTTATTACCCAGCTTAGAATTTATTATTGACCATAATTTTCTTGTGGTGTTACAGTTTTTTTTGTACTAGATTTTTATCATATTTTACTTTAGCATCTTTTATTATCTTATCTAATATTTTAATATAATTTTTATATTTTCCCTTCAATTCCTCGTTGTTTGGATTTTTTGTAGTTCTTTGTAAAGATTTTCCTTTTTTTTACATGACTTCATTATAGAATTTGTCATCCATTCTTTTCTAAGTAAATTTTTGTGTTTATTGTAATGTGTTATTTTTTTTATTTTTACATATTTCAATGCAATTTTGAATTTCTCTTATCATCATTTGTCGCTTCATTTGGATCATCCACTATCTTAAATCGAGACCAGTCAATATTTCCAACAATATTAATTAATTTTTTGTAATTATAAGTAAAATTAGTTTCAGTCTTATTTTTATATATGTTTTTTAAATTTCTTTTAATCCTTACGAAAAGTGGATAATGGTCTGGCATAGGTATATTTAACTTGAAAGTTTTAGTACTGATAGATTCAGTTTTTATAAAAATGTTATCAATACATGTTCCACTTTCACTAGTTAAATCATATGGTCTAGTCGTACATGCAAATCCAGGGAAAAAGCCTTTTTCTAAGAAGTTGTTCAAGAAGTCTAAGTTTATATTGTTGTGTTGTAATATATTGATATTGTAATCACCAATTATTAAGTGATTCTTAACATTCTTTTTTAAGTTTAGGTAATTTTTTAGATTTAAGATAAATTCTGTACTTCTAAAATCATGTGATCTATATATGGCCGAGATTTCTAATGAACTATTGTTACTAAGTTTTATAGTTGAATTGAATACCTTTAGTCTATCAATTTCTATTATTTGAGTTGATTAAGTTATATCATTTTGTGCATATACGACTACACCATCTGACTTATTTAAATCACTATGATTATAATATACATTATATCCACTTAAGTTATAGTATTGGTAATGTTCTATATTCCATGTTTCAGCACAAACTATCACACACGGCTTGGTCCTGAGACCCTCAATAAAGATTTGTAGTTTTTTAAAATTAGCATTTAAACTTCTTATGTTAACGTATAGAATAACACTATCATTTGAATTTATATCTCTATTAGAGACTCAAGATCGCCGTAAGAGATCGCCTGTTGGAATGTTTGGTTTTGTATATCTTCTATCACATTATTATGTACATGCATCTTGCGTTTGCTGATCACTTTTGCTGAGAGTGCTGGTACGAGGTGATGACGATAGCAGAGAGTTGTTGGAATTATACCTTCTTGGTTTAGCTGCAGTTGTCGGAAGGATATCTATCTTACCGATGTATCTTTGGATAACTGGGTTCACAGGGTAATCCGATGTATCTATGTGTCTCTTGATTTTGTTTATAAGCATTGGACATAGATGGCTGTCATTTTCCACGTGTTTAGTCTCATAATTTGTTTTGTACTTATTATTAATATAACAACAGTTAATACAGCATAATTCTGTCGGTTTTGGACAGTTGATTGTGTTATGAGAGCCTGCACATCTCAGACATATCTTATCATTTTCACAATTTTTGCCGTTGTGTCCAAATCTCCCACAGTTAATACATGGTTGTAGGTTAAGGTTGTCATAGACTTTACAATTCTGGTATCCCACAAAAATCCTACTGTTATTATCTTTTATTATGTTATACAATTCTGCGGTTACTTCTATTATTATGCTTTCTAGCTTATTCTTTTGTTACAAATTTATGCACAGCTTCACACTTCGTGTCACAGTTCATGAAATTTCTTACATTTATATAATTTTCTAATTCTTTTAAATTCATTGATTCATAGTTATCAACTGCAACTATTTGTAATCATGGTTTCTTTACTTCTTCTTTTTCTATTACACACATATTAGATAATTTCGTATTCATATATTTAGCGGCATCTGTTGCACTTGTAGAGTTCATACAACTTATGATTATTTCATTGTCATTTTTGCAATGCACTCAAGTTTTAGCTTGTATAGACTTCTCTTTGATTAAATAATGCATTACGCTTCTCTTAAAGTCTGTTCTGTCTTCTTTGTTTTTCTTCTTTCATATTATATTCGGTATTCTTCTTTGCTAGTTTGGCTTTCACATTCACTATCATTTCCCATTTCTTCCAATATTTCATTTCTTATTTCTTCCTTCAAGTAAGTTTTCACTTGTGCTATGATGATCCTGGCATCTTCGTTTAGTATCGATTCATCCCGTTTTGAGGTTAGATTTATATGGGCATGTTCAGGACAAATTACCAATGCTTCACTTATGTATGTAGTATTTTTTAATTGTTTAAAGTCACTTACGTGGTATACATTCTCACATAATATGCACACTACCGTAAATAAATCATTTTTTGGATGGCATTTGAATGGTTTGCGCACTTTGTCAAGCGGTATTTCTCCGCCTGACGCCATCACAACGTGGTAACTCAAATAGTTTTTTTTATTAATTTGTGAATGTATAATAATGTTAAATAGAAGTCCCAATATGCAAAAAAAATGTTTTCGTTAAGAAAAAGCCGTTTGAAAAAAGCGTGGTGTCTTAATATAACGGGCCAGCGTAATTTTACGCTCTTGCTGGTAAATTATGAGTACTAAACTACTGTAACAGGGAAGTACAATGTCTGTTTATGCTTTATCAATCGCGATATTAGATCGAGATACGTTACAACAACTCATAAATAAAGAGAAACTCGCTATACATAAACATTTTTGACATTTTTTGGCTCTGAAACGATTTAAAGCTCCTGTTTTATATCTCCTACCATTGCAATTCTTCAAATTATGTTTTTTTTTTATAAATAAACATGTCAAACTCTTTTTCTTTTGGAGCTCTCAACGATATATCTACTATTCTACCTACAATCAAATAAAACGTTTATTCTCGACTCAACCGAAATGGCCACTTTATTGACCTAAAAAGTGAGACAAAAGTAGCATATGATTCCCGCAATCCACTTTTTTCGCATTTGCATAAAAAATCAATTTGAGGGAAGAAAGTGGATTTGCGGGAAAAAGGTAAAAAATCTTTTTCCCGTAAATAAATTTTGTTTATTTCCCGCAAATGCTTTCTCTTTATTTTTTCAATTTTGAGCTATATCTTTCTCTTTTTGTGGGTCCCACTCTTCAAATCAATAAAGTAGTCATAGTTAAGGTGGCTCCATACCCAAAAAGTCAAATACTACCAGCTTCCGAAACAACACTTTAAATTTCAAATATGCTAAATATAAGCATATCAGAAAGTTATTTGTGCATTTTGAACTAAAATTAATCAATATAATTTGGTTTATTAACAAATTCTTTTTTTTCATCGCATTAAATGCGCATACAATTTTATCAAAGGCCTTTTTATCACATTTTTTTATTTCTGACACAAAAATAAATACATTGTATGGTTTACATTTTCAACAATTTTTTTTAATTTTAGTATCAGGCATAACAAAAAACCATTTCTAAAAAACGTGTAACTGTACAGCTTCTGAACCTTTTTTTAACTGATTGAGGCTCTTATTTTTCAAATATGAATTTTATGAAAAAATTAAAACATACAAAAGTTTTCAAATGTGAATGTAATAAGTATTATTTAACTATCTTATAAAAAAAATTAAACCTCATGCGCATGGAGCATCAAGAACACAAAAAAATGTTTGTCAAGAAAAATGCATTTAAAGTTTTTATTTTCTATGCTACATAATGTTAATTACTTTATAAAATCATTATAACTTTATTTAGTTTAAGAGTTACTATATCTATGAGGTCTTAAAATATTCATTAATAAACTATAATATAACCCAATAAAAAATCGATTTTTTGAATGATTTCGGGTATAGATCCACCTTAAGTCGAAAATAATAGTATATTATGCAACTAGGGAGTAAATTAGGTTATTGACGCCCACGAGTGCGTTGTCGCCCGAGCGAAGGGAGGGTAGCAAACTTGCAAGCATCAATAGCCCTCATTTATACTGAGTGCAGTATAGGATTTTTTCTCATGCCCGGCGGAAAGTTGTTTGTGATTATCGATTTCAGGGTTGAAAAGTCACATAATCTCACTTCAAGAAACTTCAACGGGTATGCTTGTCTCTACTTTTACTCCCGGCTAGCGCCGCCTGCGTAATTTGCAGCCCGAGCGAGACGAGAAGAATAAGAAAAATGCTGCTTGGCACTTCGCATCTAGCTACGTACTTATCTCGAGCTTCTATTAAGCTGTCGAAGCATGAATGCCTCGATAGTCGCGCGGGAGCAGGCGATTGCAATTAGAAAAGAGCAATGCGCGCGGAGCGAATTAAAGACGAGCAGCGCATCGGCGCCTTAGTAATGGTAGGTAATAGTGCGCGGATGACTGTAATTGAAACGCAATTTTCCCGCAATGCCGCGGAAGTAGCTAACCACTTGTTGGTCGCTCATTGATTTTCGGTCACTTTTACGACAAGCGAGTGAGCTGCGACTACGTGCGCACTCTCGGTGCAGTAAAAGCATCGAGAGCCCAGGTATTATAGGAGTACGCGACGAGCTGGCGGACAAGGATTATACGATGGCCGGGAGGAACATGAGAGGTGGATGCGCGGCGTATTAACTGTGCCGCGAAGGGCTGCTGATTTCAAAGGTGAAGAGTAGATGTTCGGAACGGAGACAATGAATGTTTCAGCGGGTGAAAATGCATCGTTAAAATTTCCAATACCCCAAGAAACAAGGAGAGGAAGCACCGAATTGTATAATGCAATCGAAATTACAAGACTATCTTGTATGCAGGAGAAAGTAATTTTGGAAAATTATCAGCAAACAGATTAAATGCACGAGATATATATAAATTTTAATGTTTTGCCAAGTACTATTTCCATATATGAAATAAATGATACACATAATGAATAATCAATACACAAGTTGTGAGTCTATAATTTGTATACACTTAAAAATCAAATTTAATTACTTTTAAAGATTAGAATGAATTAGTTTGAATTAAAAAGCAAAATTGGAGCACGTAAAATGTTCTCTGCACCTAAATCTGCATTAATGCATTTATTCTATTTTAAATACATTATAAAAAATGAATCACATTATGAAAACTGGATCGAGTCGAGGAACCCTTACAAAGATGCATTACGTGGGTTACAAGTGAGAAAAAGAGACACCTCGATATCGGTCTAACGCTGCCAACATTATTAAAGAAGCCACCTGTCGCCCGTAATAAAGATAAGCGAATTAAACGTTACGTCTAACTAAGAATGAAATGCTCCTCTCAAGGAGTCAAATATAATAGACGAATTATCAAATTAATGAAACTGTAAAATTTAAATTTTAGTTATACATCATTCAAATTTATATTCATGAAATAAATAATGTATCTGATTTTGAATTAAAATGAACCATTTCATTTTTGTCAATATTTTAGTGTAAATCTATTACACAGCTCAATTAGTCTGTACAGAAATTCAATATTATTATTATTGATATGTATCTTAATATATAAATCGCTGCCTATTCCATTATTCAATTCAGTGAATTATCGCTTGATCGCTGAATCCGAGTACAAATAATTATTAAGTGATATATAGAATGATAAAAATAATTTGGTGGGTTCCTGTACTAAGAAGCATTATTTCAAAAGTTGTTTTTTTAAATTTGTTATTTTAATATATATTTATAATTTCATCAACTAATCAACTGGAAGAAACCAAGATAAAGTGAATCATATTTATTACATTTCTACAATAAATTATTGTTTATGCCTAATTTTAATTTTAGTGAAATATTATTATACAACGATGATAATTAAAAAGTATGCATATCGATTAATATTTTACGCAATAAAATAAGAGTATTTCTTGACTTTAAAAGAAAGTTAATTTTTATGCTAAATTTTTTTTATAATTTCGTTTCAATAAGATTTATTCACTTTGGCCAACAATACAGACCTTCAAAAGAATTTTTAATACACAGATTCCAAAGACTAACTTAATTAGATAACTGAAAATATAACTATAATATTTAAAATACAAATTTTGTATTTTATCACTCTTTCATCGTTTTCTTAATTATGACTTTAAGCAGAAAAGTTTATAATTGTTATTTATAAGAGACATTATCGACATTAAATGAAAGCTTTCACTAGTTAGAAAGAATGAATACTCGCAATCTCTCAAAGAAAACATTATATTCTTGTTAGTTCTGCAGGAAGTAATTTATATCTATGTATAAGTCATTACAACCAGAAATAAAGACAAGTTACTGCACATCTTAAATTGAGATTGATGCAAGAAATAGTTCAGGTCTTTCAAGCATGTACATTAATAGCTTTAAATCTTGAACCTGCAAATATGACATAATGATAAGCAACAAGTATATATTTAGTTCTTCAAGTAATCATTTTCATTAATTAAAACAATTTATAATGAGCACTTTCTCACACTATAATAAATAATAATTTGTTTTCAGAAGCACTAAGAAAATAAGTAAATTATTCACAATCTGTAAGTATCCCTTCCAAGAAGGCAAGTAAAAAGTTCGATTAGCGCGGGGGCAAAAAACGTATCTATTTCGTTTCGCAAAGGCTTTCGAGAGTCTCAAGGACGGCGGAGAAAACACCCCTGCCTTTCTCGGTTATCTAGTAGGCGATAAAAAGCTTCGAAGCGTGACAGCCAATCACACGCAGCCAAACGGAGGAGGGGAGAATCTCTTGAAGGGGCTGCGGAGAATCCAGCAGCACGCGCACTTTTGCCTACACTCTTAGCTCGTTCTCACAAACAACCCCCTACACATATACACGTAAACGCAAGCACTAAAACGTTTGTGGATACATCGTAATACTAGGCGAATCATGTGTGTAAGAAATTTATTCGAAAAATCGTGAGCTTGCCTCCTGCAAACGACTAGCCTTAAGTATTAATAATCAATAAGCGTGAGTAATGATTTGGTATAAGCTGCAACTAAAAACTTTTTTGCTTGAAT
The DNA here is from genome assembly GCA_949152435.1 of Gastracanthus pulcherrimus. Taxonomy (NCBI): domain Eukaryota; kingdom Metazoa; phylum Arthropoda; class Insecta; order Hymenoptera; family Pteromalidae; genus Gastracanthus; species Gastracanthus pulcherrimus. The sequence continues at coordinate 48,429,430 of OX424575.1, read as the reverse complement.
ACTTTCTAATATTATACTCAAAAAATATTAATGCGCAATATTACTACAATATTTTTACAAAACAGAAATGGTTTAAAGGTCGTTTAAAAAAAGCAACAACTTTGTTTTTCGAAACAAACAGTTCTAGAAAATCATTTTATGGAAAATTTAAAAATTTTAATTAATCACTCCTATAACAAATTATTTATTCTAATATAGTAATGTGAACCGCTATTACTTATTGATAACGTAATTATAGAAAAATAATATCATACTAATATAATTTAAATTTCCATGATTAACTTACAAAATCTAACCAATTCAAAATGAATATTGTTGCCTCTTATAACAGAATAACAACGAGAGTTAAAACAAAATTCTTGTGCTAGAAAGTAACTAATATTAAGCTTCTTTAAAAACATTTGACCTGAGTTAATTATACTACGTTGTCGCTACAAAAAAGTTACAAGCTTATAGGTATATATAGTTCATAGTTTAACTTTGTCGATTTCGGAATATCGTAAAATAGAAAAATCGTTATAAAACAAAAAAGGAATCGATAAATCTTTAACCCTTTAAGTCCCAGAGTATCTTAAAAGAGAGAAAAACATTCTTCTTGTATTTACTTATTCTTAGAATGGTCTCAAATTTAGATTCCAATAGTTTATTAAAGTAAAACTAAGCTCTAAATATCATTTTTAGAGGTATCCTTTAAAAACAACTATAAGTTCTCCTGATCTTAAGGTGATGCTAAAGCCACCCATCACCGACAATTACGTAGACCCACTATTTTCATTTAATTTTCAGTTTTTAGTAAATATCTCTCAGAAATGCTGTTGTCTCGATCAAAAACAACAACCTTTCAGAGAGATAATTTCTTAAAATTAAGAATTAAATGAAATAAATGTTTCCCTGTATTTGTCAGTAATAGGGGGGTTTAACATCATCTTAAATTAATTAAATTTGAATAACTTGTAGCATGGTAGATCGTTAGTTTGAATATTCTTACGCAAACATCCACCGAATGAATGATTAAAAAATATGTTTTTTATGTATTTTTATGGAAAAATCTGTAGCGCTATACTCATTGCTTTTTCGCCATAGGCATTGCTTTGTCGTTATGCCATCAGTATTTTGCAATTTGCCACTGGCAATTGAATTCTTTTTACCGACATCATGAGACTACTTTTCATCCAAACCATTCATATGTTTCAGAAACCTTTTTTTATCGATAATGATTCTTGGTGGAGCCTCGAACTTAAGCGCCCATATATGAACGCCTGGGCGTTAAACTTCTTCTTAATTTTTAATCTTTAGTAACAAACGAAAAATATAAGCCTCGTTTGATAAAAAATGAGCACGTTGAAGATTTTACTGAATATGAATCTCCATGTTCCTAATCACCTTAAATTTAAAAAAAAAATGTTATCTTATGTTTCCGACATATCACCGTTCAAACAAAAAAGATAGGTAATTTTATGCTTTTTTAAATGCCTTCAGACTGAATCGATGATATAATATATTATTTCTAAAATACCAAAAAGCCGAAAAACTACAACTCAAAAGTCGAAAAACCGCTTAAAGACATAAACGCACTGAAACGCACTGAAACACACACATACCCAGACACATACACACACACATACACAAACACTCACACATACCTACACACACATACACAGACGCACATATCCATACAGACATTTTCTAAAAATAGTGTATTTTGATTCCTGTTGTCTCAAAACATGTCTCTATAATGATTTAAGCATAATTTTTTTTGGCGTCATAAAGCTTTCGATATGAAGAAACATAAATATTCAAATAATTAGTGAACTTATCTCTTTCTATCTCTCTCTCTCTCTATATATTTATATATATATATATATATATATATATATATATATATATATATATATATATATATATATATATATATATATATATATATATATATATATATATACTGACTAATTATGTAGCGATCACCTACGTTGATTTTCCAATTACGGACATTGGTAAATCATTGAAACATATGAAAAAAAATAATTAAGCACCCATCACATATATAAGTATCGATTCTCACGCCCAATCGTTTTAATATTTTCTCAGCGAATGCACCCGTCAGAAAATTCAGATCAGCAGATGCTAACGAACTCATGCTCGTTTTCGATACTACAAGTCGGTCTGCGCTGCACCCATACAAATTCGATTGCAAAGCGCTCATCGCACGAACTCGCAGGGCATGTGCAAAGCGATTCTCCGAGCATTAGTGTGCGTGAGCTATAATCCACTAGTGTGTACTTATGCTGTACGGGAACAGAGCCAGCGATCGCGGGGAGTGTGTCGTTCGGACGCACGGTACCGCATACATATAATGGGCTCTGCCCATTATATAGGTACAGGCTAGCATCCCCGACCGATCGACCTGATGCAACCTTCGATCGAAGCACGGAGAGACTGTCGATGGGTAAGGAACGGAATTACAGAAGGGAGATTGTGCTTGGAGACGCCGAGCATACCCTACGGACGCGCAGCGCACTCATGAGCATAATCAATCTAAGGATTTGACTGTCATCGTCGTTCCTGGCCGTAGTATAGAACTCGACTAATGGAAGCGCTTGCGAGCGCGCGCGCGCTTACACACCCATCATATGTCGCCTTAAGTGCCAACCGACTCACGCACGCACGTACGCATATGTACACACACATACACACACGAAGGATATAGGAGTGAACTCGGAAGGCATTCACCCCTGCGATCGAGGGGTGAGTGAGCGAGCGGGCGAGCTGCAAAGCTTGGGAAAAGCTCCGAGCATCACGAGGAAAAACATCGCTAAAGACCTTGGGTAAACAGAATAGCACGGAAAAGCCCCGCGTGCGTTAAGAAAAATGTATACACTGTATAAGCCGAGCGATATCCGCAGTGGGAGCTTAATTAAAACGAGGAAAAATCGAGAGACCACATGGGATGGGCGATCGAGTATGAGAGGAGACGGTCAACGACCGTATATCTGTATATTGCGCTACCCCCATAGGCGCTCCCAAACTGTATATGGATGTAAAACACCTGAAGATGCAACACTACCTCGCGATCCGCATCTAGCTCCACAAGTGTGCACGATTCTGATGCCGCTTTCATACGTATACGTACACACACATACACAAGGGTGTGGCATTCCTCTACGTCCACAACCCACCCACTCGTTGCCTCCTCTGGTTCTATTCGCTATCCTCTATTCTCTGTGCATTCTCGCCTCTCTTTCTCTCTCTCTCGCCTCTCTCTCTCTCTCTCTCTCTCTCTCTCTCTCTCGCCTCTCTCTCTTTCTTTCCCTCTCCCACGCTTCCACATTTCCAACCCTCTCCATATGTATATACGAGTTTACTATTACTTTCCTATAACAATTCTCCTGCGCTATCTACACACTCTAGAGAACTCTGACCCTCTTAATTTCTCAATTCTCGATCCTCGATCTTCAACTACTCAACCTATCTCCACTTGTGTGGATTCTCTTAGGTATGCAATCATAATACTTCTACACATCTTCGCACACATTCATTCGTTACCAGATTTTTCTATCCCTCTCATCACTATTCACTCAATTCAAACATTTTCACCCCCATCCATTAGGGAGATCATTCTTATCTATTCCTAAGATAGTTGCTAGAATTTTCCTTAACAAATCCAACCTACTTACACTATACATATATATCCTCGCATGCATGAACCAATTAACATCTTCAGATCTCATTCTCTAGCCTCGTTTGTGATCGCAAGGAAAAAGGGCTATACCCTATTTTTTTGCGGCCACAGACGTATCGACAATTGCAGTTGACTACTAATAGCGCAGCTTCAAACGCCAGTGTACCACTTGCATGAGATTTTGGGGGTAGAAAAATAAAGTGTCGCTCGATCGGTGACTCACCGTGATAGTAAAGTGCTCCGGATGCGTTGAGGGGCGGAGGGCTGGGCGCCGTGGCTCCGGCCGTAGGGCTGTGGGGGCCCCAGCAGGTCTGGTGCTGAGCTCCAGTCTGTCCGGCGGCCCTGGCGCCGCTGTCGCTGCATCTGGCCGTGCTCGTGTCGACGTCACCCACGACATCGATCTCCTCGTCGTCGGTCTGTAGCGCGGCCACTTGCTGCTGCTCCTGGTGTAGCGAGAGCTCGGTGCGCGCGCGCTTCGCCTCAGGGAACGCGTCCACCTCGTGGTGCTCGTGTTGCAGCTCCTCGAGCTCGCCGCCGGGCTCCAACTCCTCGGCCCTATCCGGCCACGGATAGGCCTTCCACTTCTTGGCCATGAGACAGCGCGGCATCCTGGACGATCTTCCTCTCGGGCACAAACTTGCACAACCAGCGACAAGACTGCTGCTGCTGTTGCTATTGCTGCTGCTGCTGTTGCTGCTGCTGCTGCTGCTGCTGCTGCTGCGGCTGTTACTCACTGGCGTCTAGTTGGCGCCGGCGGCCTCTCGGCGACACGGCGGCGGCGGCGGCGGCGACGGCGGCGGTGATGGCGACAGCGCGCCCGGAGCCGTGTCATCGGCCCAACAGGGACGATGCTGCGCCTGGCCTCCTCATCCTCGCAGTCCGCGGCGCGCTCTGTCCTCTTGCTCCCTCTGCTGAAGTCCTCGGCTCGATATTGCAACACACACACTAGGCCGTTCCACTTTTTCTCTCTGCTTCCAGGTCTCGCTGCCTTCCGCCCGCTCTCTCGCTCTCTCTCGCTCTCTCTCTCTCTCTCTCTCTCTCTCTCTCTGTATTTCTCTCTTTCTGGTCCTTCCTTCCTTCCTGTCTAACTGCCTGCCTCTCTCTCACTCGCGCTCGCGCGCTCGTTCCACGGAGAGCGAGGGAGCGAGTTGTGTTCTGTCGCGACGCTCGCTCAGAGTCGGTCTGTCGGTTGAGACTTGGCGCTGATCCACGCACACCCTCGATCCTTACGCCGCGGCGGCGCTTCCCTCTGTCTCGCTCGCCTTCTCGAGCACGAGTCAGACAGAGACGGATAGAGGCGCGCGCAGCTCTCCCCTTTAACAACCCCTCTCCCTCTCTCATTCGCGCTGTTTCTCGCTCGCTCACATGCACACACACACACACACGCACACGTACGTACACCAGATCAGAGAGAGAGCGAGAGCAAGAGAGAGAGAGAGAGGGGGAAGAACCGCCGAGGGGTGAGCCTGTGAGACAGTAGCGCATATCCGTGTGTGTGCGTGCAACGAGTGCACATAGCGAATGGGGCGCGACTACTGGTCGGCGGGGAAGAGAGAGAGAGAAAAAGTAAGCGAAAGAATGAGTATATATGCAACCCCCCCTCGTCCCGGCTCTGCGGTGCTCCCCCGACGCTCGTCGTCGCCGCGGCGCGAAGGCTCGCCCTCCAGCCAACTCGAGGCGTGCATGTGTGTGCATCTAGCATGTATGTACGTTGGGGGTAGTTGCTGCTGCTGCTGCTGCTGCTGCTGGCGACAACGACTCTCTGACAAGCAGACACACGCACACACACACACACCCACACACACACACACACACACACACACACACACACACACATACACACTCTCTCTCTCTCTCATACACACACACACACACACACATACACATACACACTCTCTCTCACGCACACAGATACACACACACACACACACACACACAGACACAATCTCTCACATACACATACACACACACACATGCATCCGCTTTTCGCTGTTGCTCCCTGCGGCCTTGCGTGCATTTCGCATTGCCTGGCGTCGCGCCCAAATGTGCATGTATGCATGCAAGTAGGTAGCGCAATACATCGATGTGTGCATGTGTACACGTGTGTGTATGTATGTGCAGCGCAGCTAATTGTCGAGATGAGACTGGCTTCGCGTGTACGTGCGTTGCAAACGAGCAAGAGCTTGGAGCAGTCGAACGGAGTTGAAATGCTCGGGTATGCACAACGAAAAACTTTGATAAACAATCATTTATTATTCGCGGGGATCACTGCGTTATGAACATGCATATAGGGAATCGAAATTGTACGATATGGGTCATTTCGAATAAGAAGTAGAAAAATAGATTGGTTATGAAGTTTTTAAACTGTTAGCTAATTAAATTTTGTTTAATGTTATTAACGTTCAGTAAAAGAACTAGTTTTTGGTCAGACAAACTAAAGGGACAAATCTATGAGTATCTCGGTCTGACATAACAGATTGTAGGGGAGACCGGGGCTAAATTGGACACTTTATTTTTTCAGACTATTATTTTTTACCATTTTATGAAAATTAGTACTGTTGCAATTACTGTATACTTATCAAGTAATTCGTTGTAACTAACTATTTAGACCTTAACCTTAACCTCGTTTAGTAATTTATTATGTTTGTTTTTAGTTTTCAGAACACGGTTTACTATCCAACTTAGCCCCGGTCTCTCCTACTACTGAATAAACAATTTCAAATGTAATCGATATTATTGCTGATAATTGTATTGGAGAATATTTACAACATACCTATAAATTACTTAATTTAATTGTAAAATTACTTTCTGTAATAGTTATAATAATTTAAATTTCACTCTTTATAAAACATATTATTCCTTACTCAAGTTCAATACTCTTCTTCAGAAGAAGAATATTCAGAAGAAGCACTCTACTTAATTCAGTGAAATATTATTTTGTGTGTTTCGAACGTCGAATTAGATTCTGTGTTCTAAATAGTCACTTTTTTAAGAATTGACGAGTATCGATATTAATTGTCTATTTTAATTTAAATATTGCTATTAAGTTTAGGTACTTGATTAACAAATATTACAAGTTAATAAAAGAATGTATGAAAAATGGTGAATTTTAAATAGAAACCATAATAAAACGTGCTCCTAACAAGTTTAATTTCAATCAGAGTTCAATCAGAAGAAAAAATCTTGTTCAAACCAACTTTTAATCATTTTTAAAGGTCTTTTTTGGTTACTCGCCCTTAAAACAAACAGATAAACTGTGCGAACCTTTGAATAACACGTTATAAGTATTACCATAAACTTGAAGGCACACACAGGGGCGTTACAGGAAATAAATACCCTTAATGCTACCTAATAAGACTTCCCCGTCGTCGTCGTCGGGGGCTTATAAAACTTTTTTAACGGGATCTACGTTTAAATGTTCGTGCGATTTGATACAACGACGCCGGCGTCGCTGTTTGATACCCGCTCGGCCCTGCGCATATACGTGTTGAGCCTCCGCAACAGTCTCGATGTGAATTTAAATGTACGTACGTAGATATATAGGAGCGAGCAACTCACACGCATGCACACCTACAGGCCTATAGGAAAACGCTGTGTAAGATCCGAAGAGCGAGATGGAGAAATCATATACGTGTCGACGCGCGAGCGCGCGCGCGAGAGAGAGAGAGAGAGAGAAGGTATAACAATCCCCCTCGAGGCAAGCCTGTGTGCACGTCATCCCTGTTGCGCAGAGGGGGGGCGCGAGTCTCGAGAGGGTGCAGGAGCGAGACGGAGCAAAGTGCCAGCAGCCGCAGCAGTAACGGTGCTATATAGAGGGAGGGGAAACAGCACATGCGCACGTGTCGGCGATCGACCCGCGGCTCGAGAGAGACAGAGAGGGAGCGAGGCGGCACGGCCAGACTGCAGCACACGCCGAGGCAACACCTGGTGGAGCGCGCGAGACGAGCGATCTCCCCACGTGCCCGTAACGATAGTAGGCAGTCGGGTGCAGTGCAGGCACCGCGCCACCCCGAACGTGTATATATCCCGCGCGTTCGTATCGAATATCCCACTGGCCTTCCTTTCCAGCTAGAGCGTGCACACCTATGACTATACCTATATAGGTACGCCAATGTGTATGTTGGATGTATGACTCGAGTGTCTACTGACCCACGGCAACGACACGCTCGCGCTCTCGCCCTTTTCTCTCTCCTTCTATTCTCTCTCCGTCTTTTTCTCGCGCTGCATCTGTCCTTCCCTACCGCCGACACGCTCCTTACTAGGCTTTCGGATAATACATTCGCCCAGGACGGGCATGTGTACCAGGGGGGGCTTATATACGTATATGACCTTAACGCACTGCTGCTGCTGCTGCTGCTGCTGCTGCTGCTGCTCCTCCGATGTTCCTAACGCCCTGCACTGAACCTGGGGAGCGGTAGAATGAAATTAAGGAAACAGAGAGAGAGAGAGAGAGGGACTTTTCACGCCTGAATTATACTCTTTCCGTCGAAGCCGCTGCAGCACATTTATTTTCTGTCTCACTCGGCAGGGCCCTTTTCACAGAGAGAGGGGGGCTTGGCAGTCGTATACGAATTATACGTGAGCCACACGACTGCAGAGCATTAACCGTTTGTTCGCCTTCTCTATTCTATGGCTTTTTAAATTTCTCTTGCGCTCGCTTCTGCTTTATTCGCAGCCCGTAGCAATGGCACAGCGCAATTTGGCAGATCTGACGTGAATTACGCCTGTGACAAAATGCTTGCTGTTTGAGTGATGTAAAATATTGGATAAATTTAAAGGGATCGGCGCCGAGCGGGTGAATTGCACATGCGGATTTAAAAGTGGCTTCTGATGTAAATATTGGATGGTTGCGTTGCAACATGCTGGTGGCGCTAGGTATGCATTACTTAACTGTTGAAAAGAAAATACTCTTGTACAGAGGTCCTCATATTTTCTTTAGAGATCGAAAATTCTGAGCGAAATTTATAAATTGGACTTAAATAAAATAAAGATCTGCCTTAAATCAATTGCATCGACTTTTTTAGTGATATAGATTTATGGGAATAATACAGTAATGTACTTAAAATCATGCATAACTTTCACAATTAATACAAATACTAAACAGTTAATTGTTTAGCAGATTCTAATGATGACCGATAATATTTAGATTACAAAAGCTTTTATGCTAATCTGTAGGCGCAGATATTTTTTAATATTAGTTTTATTTTGCAGCTTGCATTCTTCCATATTTTTTATGAATTTCCAATAACATATTTGGGACTACATCCAAAGTTTAAATAATTAAATTTAAATCTTTTATATTATAGACGTAACATTATACTACAAAACAAAATAGAACATGAATTTTATAGAGTAATAATCTAAAAAACTAAAAAGAAACTGGAAGACAAAAATCTTTGCAAGCGTTGTTTAATGCGATTCAAACTCATCTTTTTCTTTTTCTTTTGTCTGAATTCTATATGATACCGGTTGGCTGAATCACGAAAACAACATTACCCAAGAAACTAGAAAATCGATATAATTCAGCTTTGTATATTATACTCACTATAAACACAACCCTCCCTTTTTTATATTCTCCAATACCAATGCTTAGAAAACAAGTATAAACCAATCACATTACTTTATTTCAAATGTTGGAGATGCTAGCGTTTCTGGTAAGTGTGCGTGTCAGCATTTTTCAAAAGAAAATCATGAGTAGAATATTGAGAGTAGTCATTTTCTTGCAGCTGCCGTTACTTTTTTATTTCACATGCTGCGTTTTATAGCACCGTATTCAACAATTTTCTCTTTTCCCCCTTCGAGATCAACAAGTAAAACTTTACTTTGAAATATATTATAAAAATGTTATAATATAAATTAAGTTTTATATTAAATAACTGTATTAATCTACAATTTTCTATATCTGTTTTGTCCAATTCGTGATTTTATTAAAAATTATTACTATTAAACTCTCTTATTAGAAAATGTCTGTAAGGCCGTTTGTGTGTGTGTGTGTTTGTGAGTGATTGTATGAGTGAGCGTGCCTGCGTGCGTGCGTGCGCGCGTGCTTGCGTGCGTATGCGTATGCGTGTACGTGTGCGTGTGCGTGTGCGTGTGAGTGGGTGTGTGTGTGTGCGTAAGAGTGCGTGCGTGCGTGCGTGCATGCTTGCGTGCGTGAGTGAGCATGTGCGTGTGCGTGTGTGTGTGTAGATCAGGATATCTCCGAATATAGACAGTCAAAATTAATTTTTCAGGACTCATTGTTGTACTTTTTCTAGAGGATGGGCATAAATAATTTGTTTTTATTTTTGATGCTCTTTTGGTTTTTTAGCCGCTTTTATATTTTAGTTTTTCGTTTTTTTTGTACGTTAGAAATAACATCATTGGCCCAGTGGAAAAGCATTTAAAAGAGCATAAAATTACCTAACTTTTCCCTTTTTTGTTATACACGTTAACGGTATTTTTTGTTTAAATATCTCGGAAACGTATTATAGAAAATCATTGAAAAACATTGGGGTTATTAGTAACATATAGAAAAATGTAAAGTAAAATTTTTCTTCACGAGTCATTCTCTTTTGGCAGCTATTTATCTAAAAATTTCCAAAAAAGGTAGCTTTTTTCTGTCGTGACCTGTATGTTTTCCCAGATTATGAGATATTTTATTTTCCGAGATATTTGAGGTTGTATTTTTTAAAAACTTCTTTTGATTGCTTATATCTCGACAATGATTCCGTAGTTTTTAGCCATACCTACAAACCTTATTTCTTTTCGTTTTTTTGACGAAGATTCAAAAACAAAAAGAATTTTAAAGGTTCATCAATTCATTTTTGTGTTATATCAATTTTTTTAATTTACGATATTTGTAAATCGACAATTTAATTTATAATCATAAGCTTGTAATTTCTACTATCTTAAATTTTTGGAAAAACTTTTTAGAAAGTTATTTCCGGACATGTGGAATAAAAATTCGTCTTCGTTTCTTATTTAAATAGATGATGATTGTGAAATATAAAAGTCTAAATACCAATACATTTTAATTCATTTTTTAATCGATACTATATATTTATTTTTCTAAAAACACGCTCATTTTAATTGTTTAATTCAATTTTTGACAAATATCTATTTTATACCAATACAAAATCTGATCGTTAAATTCGCAGTTTCATATAAAATATCTTCAAATAGAGCGAGTCCCCGTAAACCGCATACGGTATGATAATACTCGAAAACGCTTCACCCTGTGCGCTAAAGTTCAATTTTTGTGCTTCGAGTATGCTGCTGTGTGCATTGTTAAATCGAAATGAGGGAAGCAGTCTCGGAGCGCAGTGTAAGGAAAAAAAGTTATTCAACGGTACAAAAATGTGAGAAAGCGACAGATGCACTCTCGCTCTTCGCAAGCCCCAATGCCGATCGAAGCTTTACTAAATATCGACGCGCGCGTATTTGCCCGATGCTTCTTCCAAACCGCGCAGCAGCTTCGACTGCTGTTCTTTGCCGTCACGCTGCCGAAGAAGATGCGCACAGCTCTGTTTGATGATCAAACTAAGTAAAGCTTATATCAGAAACTGTTACTAAAAGTTTCCGCAGTATTGTGGTGACCAAAGAAACGATGGAGGGGAAAATTTTCAATTTCGAAAAACAATAATAATAGTTCTTAATTTATTTGAAACAAAAATAAACCATAAAATAAATTTACAATACTGTTAATTAAATTAAAATTTGAATACTGTTGTGATATAATGTTACTTTTTTAAAGCTAAAATTACTTTAATTTGTTCATTGAGAAACTGACTGATCATTCAATGGGTATAATAGGAACATTATCATTCTATTGTAAACAAATTCAGTTTTTCGTGCATCAATCAAATTATATATAGCCAAAATTATTTTTATTTTAATTATCTTGTTGACTTCTTGTTATTGTAGTCCGTTAAAAATGGTCTGAATCTAAATATATGTAAATGTTAAGCCGTAATCTTTTTCGCACAAAACCACAATTCGGTTAAATTTAATTATAAGATAGATAATATGGATCTTGAGTTTGTTTCTAATATCAATGATCTTGGCGTTATTTTGGATAACAAGATGAGGTTTAATAACCACATTGAGCATTTTATCAACAAAGCTAATAGGTACGTAGGTTTTATATGTATATCAACTAAAGATGTCAAGAATGTTAACGTTATAAAATGAAAACCTAGTTATTCTTATATTACATTTTCCAAATGTGGTGTCCTCGTGCTTGTTATTTAAAACAACTGCTTGTACAGTTAAACCATAAATACTTTAGATTCTTAGCATATAAGCCATACTAAATATAATTTTTTCGAACTTAACTATTCTCAATTATATAAAAAAATTTAAGGTATTAACTTTAGAAAAATTTCCTTTTTATAATGATGTTGTCTATCTTAGAAAGATTGCGCATTCCAGATAACAAAAATTTTAAGAAAACATGTTGTCTTGGGTTGCCTATAGTTTGTTCTCATCTTTCACTCAGATTGCTATTAGGTTCTTGTACATTCGGCTATTGTTAGCAACCTGACGGTAAACTTATTCCAATTTAGAAATATTATAATACTTGTAGTATTGTAGTATATAAATCAACAACATATGGCTCGAACTATAGTTATAATTCAAATATTCCAAGATAAATACATTTCTGGAATAATTTTGAAAATGAATTACGAAATTGTATCAATAATGATAATTTAAAAACTTTATTTAAAAAACGTTTTTCCTGAATTATAAGTAGATAAATATTATCAGCTATTATCATTTCTGTACAATATATTCGGTATGTGCATGCCCTATTTCTATTATAAATTTATATTTACAGGCTTTTATTAATATATATTTTTAGTATTCTTGAGGCCTCAAGGTCTCAAGGTCTATAATCAGTAAAATAAAATAAAATAAAATTATCATAATTTTCAATGTATTGATATAAACTATACAATCATTCATATTTTATAACTACTGCTGTAAGTTCTAATTTATAATGACTTTTAATTTAATTAATAGAGTAATTTTTAACATTGTTAGAAATTGCAGCAATTAAAATCCATATAGGTATTAAGTTCAATGAGATATACAAATTCTGGAGTCAGAACTTATCGACGTGTAAATTTCTAGGAGACATTTCGACAGTAATTTAACTCCTTCTAGCATGTACTAAAACTTTTACGGTTTACTTATTCGTTAAAATTATTTTATTAAGCCCCATAGCACAGCAACTGACGTAGATGTCGTACGACACTTACGACAGTGTCGTAGATGTCGTAGGCCGTTGACGGGGGTAACGCACAAGCTTTGAAGTATGCCGTAAGCAATGGTTACAAAGTTTGCGCACTATATGTTACAGTTTCTTCTAAATCTGCATTTGTAAAATTAGATTAAAAATGTTTGCGACACTGTCGTAGTGGCGTACGACATCTACGTCAGTTCTTGTACTAGGGCCTTTATTATGTTTTGAAGTACAAACCAATGATAAAATAAAAGATTTCTTAGTGATTTTGAAAATATTAGACTGTTTTCTGAAAATTAATAAAAAAAATTTTTTAACTAAAAAGCAAACCGTCAAAGTTCTTAGTACATGTGATAAATGTACAAATTACCGTCGCAAAAAAAAATTTTGTAAATAAAATTTCAGAATGATTCCTTTTTCAGGAAAAATTTGTATCGGCTGATGAAAAGAAAACTTATTTTGTCGAGTTTAACTCAGTCTGGTCCCCTTAAATACAAATCTTTGTTTTTACGATATTTATGTCGTAAATTTTACGATATCGATATCGTAAAATATAAAGCTTACGATATTGAATATCGTAAAATATAAAGTTTACGATATTGAATATCGCAAAATTAAGAAATGGTATTTAAATCCTCTATGCAAAATTATATCATTTTAAAAGAAAAATTTATTAGCAATTTTTTACGAATCAATACCGCAATATTTTTATATATTATTATCTCAGTGTACTCCGATGATTATAGGGATCGTTCATATATTACCTAACGCAGATTTTGCCAATTTTCAACTCCTACCTATCCCTTGTAACGAAACCGTAGCAGTCTCCATGAGCTCCTCCCCTCCTCATAATGTTATGTAATTTTCTTCTAAAAAAAGAAAGAAATATCAAGAAATGAACGATTTTTCAACACAAGTAATATTGTGAATAACGTTTTCTTTATTCTTATTAACGTTGAATAAAATGGAGAAACGCAAAAAAACCACAAATTGACGTAAATATACCGGGATCCTCAGGAATTCGGAAAGTTCTTTATTCTGATAGTTAATTATTCAGAGGAATACAAATTTGGAGATTAAAAAGTGTGGAAAGTTGTTTATTCGGAAAAAGAAAATTAGGGAAATATTTTTGTTAATAGTCTCAAATTTCGAAAAGATTTTTGTTGATATTGAAACATTCGGAAAATTTTATTGTTGATGGTGAGAAAATGGAAAAATAAAAATTCGGAAGCAATAAAAAACGAAGAGTATAGAAATAAAAAAAAATTTTACTTTAAAATATTTATTTTCCGAATTTCTCGCCATCAACAAATATATTTTCTGAATTTTTCACTATCAACAAAAATATATTATTTAAAATATGCTTATAATTTTGAATATGCTTGAAAATTGTTTGCTTTCTCATGGAGGAAGCTTTGTGATGGTAAAATAAAAGTTTTGCTAAAAACATGTTAGAAACATGTTTTGAGACATTAAGAATCAAAATACACTATTTTTAGAAAATTTCTGTATGGATATGTATATGTGTATGTGTGTGTATGTGTGAATATATGTGTATGTGTATGTGCGTATGTCCGTATGTATGTGTGCGTGTGTGATTGTATGTGTATGTGTATGTGTACGTGTGTGTATGCGTGTGTGTGTGTGTATGTGTGTGTGCGCGTGTGTGAGTGTGTATGTGTGAATCCAAAATTTAAGCGTGTTACGTTTCATCATCAAAATCCAAGACCCGAACTCCATGGTCTCCCTTTATTAGAATTACTCAGATTTTCGAGCTAAATGGTTCATATTCATGACGTTTTTTAATAAGATTATCACTTTATAAATAAATGTTAAAATAAAATTCAATGTTTTGTGTATGTGTGTGTGTAAGTGTGTGTGTGTGGGGGTGTGGGTGTGATTGTGTGTGTGTTTTTATGCGGGTGCGTGTGTATGCGTGTATGCGTATGTGCGTGTGTGCGTGTGTGTGTGTACAACAAATTTTATTTGTAAGGTAAACGTACCAATGCTCGGGCACTTAAGCCCAATAATCGGACAGTTGTTCATAGCTCTGGATATTTTTAAATAAAAAAATATTCGTAACGTTAATTATAAAAATCATTTAATCGATCATTAGTCTATAGATCTGGGGTGATTACGAATTATTTCATGTATCTAATAAACACTTATTTTCAATATTGTCCGATCATAGGAACGTGTCCGATCATTGGTATGTTTACCTTACTATAGATTCATAAATAAAATCTTATCAACAATTATACTGTTGCAAAATTTATTATTGATAATTGTAAAAAATCTAACTTGACATGCAAAAACTTTTTACGTTTTTACACAATTTAAATATTTATTCATAATCTATGCTATACTTTTGCATAGGTTCAAAAAATGTTTTATTTATTTCAGACCATAAATTGAGTTTAAACATAGTCAAAGATATTAACTTTCATTCATTCATACTAAAAATTTTTCTTCAATTATTTAAAATAGATTTTGGTAAACAATAGAGGGTAATAGAGGGTGGTATACACGTGCTATGGGGTAGCCATTTTTCCTCCCGTAATGCGTATACTATTTTTCACCATACCCTGGTAGAAACGTTCCCCATATGTTCGCCAGATTTTACTCTATTTTATAGGGAATGGCCAATTTCTGCTTAAAAGTCTGGCCAGAAACCCCGCTACCTGTCGACGTTTTCTCGTCAGGAACCTGACCAACTTATGGTTAATGGATAAATAAATAAAAAATAACGTTTAACGAATTTTTATAAGTTAATAATGATTATTGTCATGGAATTAATAGCTTATTGTTAATAGAATGCTAAGATATATTTGGGATAGATTCCAAATAAAAACTAAAAACTTATTTCATTAAAAGTTTTTTTAAGGTTAGAGTTTTATAATTAAATAAGACATAAAAAAATCAAATAAATAATCGAATAAAAATTTGCATGCTGTTTTAACGCAGAAGTACTATAATGGGATTTACATTTTCAATAATTTTTTAGGGTTATGTAAGCTATTTAGATTTTCTACAAATTTCTGGACAGATGCTGGTTTATTTCTGGCGAAGTATTAGGAAACAGATCTGCCCAATAGATCGTGAACCGACCATCTAATATGCTCAATTTTCTACCAGGGTACCCGGGCCGAAAATGACACATTTCAGTTTCAGAGCCGGGAGGAAATGTGGTACTTTCGGCCAGGGTATAGTGAAAAAATGTATTTAATAGTATCAAAATAAGAGAAGACTGTAGAGTATTTTATAGTTAATTGATATATTCTTTATGTTTTCTTGTCCAATTCAATTTGCAAGAAACAATATTTAATTGGGTTAAAATTGGAATTCACAAATTACAAAATTTAAATATATACATATGTCTCGACATATTAAAAAGCAATAAACTTGTTATTTTTGTTTTCATCACACTATTAAATAGAATAAATAATTTCATATTGGACCATTTTATAAAGTGTAAGGAACCTAAGTGCCAATAATTTGGCTGCGGTTTTTTATTTACTTTAGGAGCGTAGTATTATCTATAACATTCTTTATAACATTATTGATTATTCCTAAAATCACTTTTATCAATGTAAAAATTCAATAAATGTTTGTGCATTAAATCTCGCTGAGAAAGCATTGTGCTAAAGCAGTTAGCAGCGACTTTTTACCTGTAAAAGTGGTAACTCTTTCGGACGTAGTCCTGGCTGTTATCCGTTTCTCTTTGCAAGTCGAAGGTGAGGATGGTATTCCCCAAAATGTGATAGCTAAGGCTCTTCCACTCCTAGGCCATTACATCACGCGAATCTTTAGCCCCTCTCTGCCCAGGGGCTGCTTCCCGGATACCTGGAGGAAGGCTCACCTAGTACCTCTTAAAAAAACGTCTGTACCATCTTCAGTCTCGGATTTTCGTCCGATAGCACTACTGAGTTTTCTCTCCAAGGTGCTGGGGAAAATAGTCCGCGACCAGATTACGAAGTATTTACAAACGAAAAAGCTTCTTGATCCAATGCAAACAGGTTTTCAACAGCATCACAGCAAGCAAACAGCGTTATTAAAACTACTGAGGACATCCGGACTGGCATAAATGACAAAAGAAGACTCTTCACGATACTTCTACTATTCGACTTTAGCAAGGAGTCCGATACCATTTCACCATCCAAATTACTACGGAAATTGATACGCACAGATTTCTCGAGGGATATTCTACAGTAGCTCAAAACATACATAATTGGTCGTAGGCCAAAAGTCATTACTAATAATAATGGGGACTCAAACTGGCTGACCACCAATCTGCGCGTGTCACAGGGTTCTGTCTTTTGACCTTTCCTGTTTAATTTATATATTAATGATTTAAAATATACAATTGGATGGTGGTGATATCGAGCACTTGCTATACGCTGACGATCTGCAAACCTACACCTGAGTAACCTGGCAGGATCTTCATAAAGGCATCAGTCTCATGTCAGCTGTAACGCGGGCAGTGTTGGAATGATCTACGGCTGCGGGCCTGCGTCTTAATGTTGTCAAAACCAAAGCAATTATTTTTGGCTCCGAACACAACACCAATCGGTTGCAAGAACTTGGCTTCCCAGGCATTGAGTTACAGGGCGGTGTATATGTGCCCTTTACTGACACTGTCACTAACCTCGGCGTTGTCATGGACTCTAAACTGACCTACAAAATCCAGGTAGATGCGGTATGGAGAATAGTAAATCGGGCTCTTTATAGTCTACGCTTCTTTCGTGCATACACCACTGAAGCATTGAGGAAGCAGCTTGCATGTGCACTGGTAGTAGTACCTCATTTAGATTATTGTTCTGTGGTTTATCTTCACGTGTTGGATGAGCTTGAGACTTAATTGCAGAAACTTCAAAATTCATGTATGAGATACATGTACGGTGCCAGGAGGGATAATCACATCACTCCTTTCAGGAAGTATCTCGGCTGGTTAAATATAAAGAAAAGAAGATCATACTTTGCAGGGCTGTTATTGTGCAAAGGATTTAAGGTAGTTCTTTCACGAGAATCGACGTTAAAAGTAAAAAATTATACAATCATTCGTTTACGTGTTACAATATCAGAAATGCTATAGTATAAAAGAAGGGTACTTAAAGTAACAAAAAAATTTTTTCATGAAAATTTCGATATTGCAAAATTAGATATCGCGTAAATAAGAGAATAATTTAACAAAAGATCCGAATCTTTTTTATTTGTTATCCGATTTTAATTTTAAAGGTCTCATTTTGTTCCTTGAAAGATTTCAGGGGAACTTACACATATAATAATTGAAAAACATGGAAAACCAGCAAAGCTGCAGCCTATAGTTTATACTTGTATACGCACAAACTTACAAAAACACATGCATGGACTTATAAATAATTGACTGTAACCTTGCAGGTTTTTCGATGTTTATCAATTTTAATACGAGTAAATCCCCCTGAACTCTTTCAAGGAACAAAATGAGATCTTTAAAATTAAAAGCGGATAACAAATAAAAAAGATTCGGATCATTTGTCAAATTATTTTCTAATTTACGCGATATCTAATTTTGCAATATCGAAATTATCATAAAAATTTTTTTTCACAAAAACGATTAGATCTACGAAAAAAATAATAAAGAAAAAATTAACGAAAAAGTGCTCTAATTTTTTGTATTACATATCTAAAGAAGTCGAATAACCGTCGAAAAAGAATTTTCGTTCATTATGTCGCCCAGAATCGTGTGAGGAACAAAGTTCATTTAAAAAATTTGGTATTGAAAATAATGATTTATTGTGACGTGTAGGATCAAGATTTTGAGGTTTTATAACAGTAAAATTTAAAATATTATTGTGTATTGATAGCATACAAACTGTCAGAATGATTGCTTTTAAACGTAAAAAGTTTCCTAGAGTCGTAAAAAATAGTATTTTTTAGGTTTAACCCAGGCGTGCCCCCTTAAGAACTTATTCATATTTTATATCTATATATATTACAAAAAGATTTCGCCGCCAACGCCGCCGCAATGTCAAGAATCGAGGTCTTCTCCATAGGGGAGAGCGGGGCACCATCGGCAGATAAAGTTTGAGGCATTTTAATTAAAAAAGGAAATAAGTTTGAATAATATAAAAAATCGTAATGGATTCGGCATTTTCTCAAGAAACAACTACCGTAAGTTCTTAACCCAATCAAGCGTTAATCATTTTTTTTTTAATTAATTAATGTAGCCTGCTATACGTGCCCCACCTGTTTTGCTAACGAGGAATGCTGGCATACGGGTGGGGCATGTTTAGCTCGGTCTCGTGCAAGAGAAATTCAATCGAGTCAAAATAAAACGGAAGTAAATCAAACGTATTTAGTTATTAATTGATTTTAAATAAACTTTCCGTGCATGAGCCTACATGGTGTTCTTAAATTGTGAGTGACTTGTGACTGTTCTGAAACCCATAAAAGAGGTTATATACGCTTGTTTTTAATCGGTGACACCAATGCTGTATGTGCCAAATGTGCCGCGCTTTAGCTGCCAATCGTGCCTCGCTTAACACTTTTTTTAAATTCAAGAATAATTTTTTTCAAGAATAGCTTTTTAATAATCCGATACGTAAATATGTATGAACATTATTTCATTATTTCAATCCAACCATTGAAAACAACTTCAATATTTATTAAGAAAATATTAAAATCTTATAAGTTTCAAGTAATTTAAAAAAACGTAATAGGCTAAAGATTGAGATGCAGAAATAAAAATATAAAAATATTCTTTTAGAATGCTAAAATTCTGGGTGCCAAAGTGACCCTGCTTGCCAAGATTGCCCTACTCTCCGCTATCGCTCTTTTTCTACGTTATTTTGGTCTATTTTTAAAAATCTTTTTGTTATTGTTACGTTATCTATCAATTCTTTAACGTAGTTTACGTTAATTAACGTTATTCTACTATAAGAATGGAAATACTATTTTTCGAAATGTCTCTTTATTTTTACCTTATTTATGAGCTATCTAACGTAGTTTACGTTGAATAACGTTATTCTACGTTATTTTACGAACCAAAATCGAGGTCTTCTCTATATCTCCTTCTTTCTACGTTATTTTGGCCTGCTTTGTAGAATTTTTGGTTATTTTTACGCTATTTATGTAATATTTAATGTAGTTTACGTTAATTAATGTTATTCTACGTTATTTTGCGTATAAGAATCAAGGCCTTCTCTTAACTTCTTTTTTTGGAACAGTATTGGCGCCAATAAAAAAAATTCAACGATAAAAATCATTTTGTATCAGAAAAGCGTTCATAAAAGATAAATTGCCCATGAGATGACTGGAAACGTTACACGCGGCATCCGAATGACCAAGCTCCGAAAAATGGCTTTAACCCAGAGGAAAAACGGTCGAATCACAAAAAGGTAAAAAATGAAGAAGAACAGGGCGAGTTCAGTGCAAAGATAAAAGGTACGCAAGAGAAAAGAACAAAATCGTCGAATGAAGGGGATGTTGGCATAAAGTCATTACCCCGATAAAAAAAATACAAGAAATTTCCCCGAAAAAGGACAAAACTACTACAAAAAATAAGAGACTCACGGAAAGAGGAGAGAGAGGGGAGAGGAGGGTGCGACCTTTTGCCGTATATATATATACGAAAAGAGCGAAAAGCCCCGATAAGAGAAGTGAAGATACGAAAATCCGTCGTATCTCGCTTCCATGTCATTTTTTTCGAGATAAAGGCTCTCTTGTTGAGCAGAAGAAGGCAACCGACGAACAATAGGTCAGTAGGGACAAGAGAAAATTCACGTTCGCTAAATCAACAGATAAAATTATGTATAAGAGCAACTAAATTCTCTTTTATTCCTTCGCTCTGGTTTATCTGCCTTTTACCGTAAAAAATTCAACTAAATTTTGGAAGATTTAGATACGATCAATAAGAATAAAGAGTTACATAACACATTAATTTATCATAATGTAAGAAATACATGATTTCCAATTAAAATATCAGTGTATTAAATATAGACATTTAGTTTTATTATGCCTTTTATAGTAAATTGTACATATTAAAGAATAAAAAATTATATAAATATGTTGACAACGTTACGAGTGTATCATACACTCTTCATCAGGTCCTAGTACAGTGATATATAATTAGTTATGAGAAGTTTAAATATCGCTGTACTAGGACCTGATGAAGAGTGTATGAGACACTCGAAACGGTATCAACATATATTATAATTTTTAACAATTTCGTCTAAAATTTGCTGTTAGAAGCGATTACTTAAATTAATTTCTATAAAATTATGCATGCTATACTGTAAAGTATCTATAGATAGATAAGATGGTAACTACCAGCGGCTCAATAGTAACTACTGTAATTTAGCACTAACTGCTTGGCCATTACTAGCGTACTTTTCTACAAGGGACATATGCCTGCATTCCTTATCTTACTTTGAATAGGATTTATAGACGGCAAAACTGAAGTCACGATTCACAACCAAACTTAGATTTATATCCGCAATACAAATCTATTCTCAGCTTCAAATTACGATTGAATGTGAATCATGTTGTAAGCAGCAAATACAAACTTGAAACTTGTTACTCATTCACTTTCCTCTTTATAAAATAACAATAGCGTTATATTTTTAACAATTTCGTCTACAGATTGTTGGAAGCGATCATTTAAATTTATCAAAGGTAGACGTTAGAGTAATTTTTAATAAACGAATGTTCATATAAATATTTTACAAACATTTCAATAATTTATGGAAATAAGTTTTAGTAATATTATAAAAACAGTATTTTACTGAGTAAAACAATTATTTTAATATAACGCGATAGTCTATACAAATTACTTGAACAATTTGCAGTAATTATAAACCAATTTAAAACCAAAAATTTTTACCTAATTTATACAATGTTATTTCTTAATGTTTGTATATACTTGTTAATATTCTGCTGTACAATTTACTTTTATTACAAACCTAATATTGTATACGCAAGTTAATATATTATAAGCTAGTGTTCGTTCAAAATGATCAGCATCAATCGTCATCCAACAAAGCTGATCGAGAAAAGTCATCCCCTACCTAGAGCGAAGCCTTAGAAATAATAGAAACGTCGGCCAATGGTCCGTCGTTTAAAAAGGAAACGACAGGACGTAGGAAGTAAGCCAAGCGAGAGATAAACTGAGATAGAGAAAGCTGCTACTACTTGCGTGCGATTACAAAACACGAGAGGGCAGGCGGACTCGAAAATAGCGTATGGCGTGTCTCTGGAGATTCGCATCACGGCTGCCACTCATGCCTGGGCTGTTTTTCGGTCAAAGAGAGCGAGAGCGAGAGCTCGATCGCCCTTATGCGTATATCGTGTACACAGAGGAAACGATGATGACGAGCACCGGACTTTGCACTGTATATATTGTACCTAACTACCTAGTGGTGGTTGCTTTGATACAATCTAGTTTAAAAGTTTATTTAAACTACTAAAATCACTAGTTATTTTTTTATCTTTCTCATTGTATTTATTAGTGCTTAAAGCTAAACGGTAGACCAGTTTCTGATCAGCTAAGACTAATGAATTGGCATCAGTTTCTCTTAAATTAGTCTTAACAATTTAAAATCCATGAACTAAAATCCCATTCATTTTAAAGCCAACAATAAGAAAAAGGATGGTTTTCTATAGCGCAATCTAATAATAAATTCTCAAAATATATGTTCCACATATCATCAGACGCAAATTTTTGCGAGTCAGAACTGCTTTTTAACTTGTGTTTTTCAGCTTACAAACATTTAAGTTAGTTCCGTAGCCATGCAAAACTGCTATTTAAATAATGCTTTTTATATATAAAATGTGCTTTAACTAAATGGTGCATATCAAGTGGTCGAGTTGAAGAGCAGCAATTCAAACACGGATTTATCTGTTTGACATAGCACATTCAATATAACAGTAGTAGTAAATATCATAAATAGTTTTAATAAAGTTCGGGCGCTTTAAATCGATCAATTTCTTTTGTACGTAGTTAAAACTTATCAGTGTCGCTATTTATATATGTTAAACAGTGTACATTAAGAATATTAAAAAAAAAATTTTGTCAACAATTATGATATTGCAAACATAATTATTGCCAATTGAAAAAAAATACTAAAAATGCAAATACTTTTTAAAATGCGATTTCATACAATTTTAATGTTTGAGATCTTATTTTGTTCCTCAAATGTTAATTTATAAATCGACCGAAACAAAATTAAAAAATTTTTTTATCGCTAAGAAAGAGCTAATTGTTTAATTAGATCATGTGAGTTCGTATAAGTTTAGTTTAAACTATAATTGATGATGAAATTAATGATAACACGAAAACTTATATTTTCCAATATTTGTAGTATCGGTCTAGTACCGAATATAAATATTTATGCAGCCTACAGAAGAAACATAATATGTTATATTAACTCTATTTGTTTCAAAAAAATCAAAAAAGAATCATCTAAATCGGAACAACTGGTGAGGAGTTATACAATAAAATGCATGTAATAATGATGATAATGATGAAAAACATAAAGATCGATAGCAAAATGTATATTTTACCAGTACTGATAGTATTGACCCAGTACCAAGTCAAAATTTTAATTGTACCATTAGAATATACTCTATCAGATTAAAAAAAGAATCATTCAAATAGAGAACATACATGGGTCGTAATTTAATTCTTATTTTAATTTTATTCTAAAATTCATGGAAAAATAATAAAATTCCCAAGACAGTTTTTTCTCTTATGCGAAACTCAGTATTAGTTTAAATTTCTGTCACGTGACTTTTTCACGATGATATGGATATATAGACGTTCAGCGCCTTAATCGGCAGGTATCAAAATTATTATATGTATTTCAAAGGTTCAGACTCACCGTTATGAGGCGCTGAACGGCGATACATCTACGTCATCATGAATAAGTCACGTGACAGGAATTCAAACAACCACCAAATTCCAGCGCATCTTTAATATATTATTATTATAAAAGTTATCGTATAAGAAAAAAAAACTGTCTTGGGAATTTTATTATTTTTTCATGAACTTTCGAATAAAATTAAAAACTAAATTCATACATGTTTCCTACTATTGGTATTAATACTGGAGAAATGTGATGCTTGAATAGGCATAAACAAAACGTACATATCGAAATGACAAATTCCTTCTTCTTGAAGTCCGTTGAAAATTATTTTAAGCTATTTTTTTTAAATGATAATTGTAACCAATTAAAAATTTAACTTACAATCTGTGTATCTTAATCAAAAAGCCACTTTCACTACAGAGCACTTTCTCTAAAATAAAATATGATGCCGATAAGGCAGTTTACTTCCGACGGGTTTTACCTCTTCACTACTTATAAGTAGTTGCTTCTAACTATAGTTACAGTAAGTTTATTCTATGCATTAATTATGACACCACGTCTTGATAAAATTTCTGAAGTAGCAATTAATAGATTTAGTGACTCGCTAAAAAGACTTCTCACATATAAGATATACATGAAGATTACTAAGAATTCAAAGTCAACGATAAAAGCTCATTCATCGCAGTGATTCACTTACAGATTTCACCCACATATAGACACATATATACCCTTATCAACGGATGGCAAAAAATTGAGAATCCCGTTGAGAAAGTCATTTGGCATGAGAATGTTAAATCCGTCAGTGTGGCGTGGCGTCCAGCAAGTGCGCGCGGCCAAGCTAATTTCATCCTTCGACCCCCGTGCGCGCGCGTATACGCGATCACCCCCAGGGGTGCCGGCGGCCACCGAGACCGCACCACCGCCGAATCGGGACCTACATCAGACACACCAAAACGCCATAAATTATTCCGCACTAACGAAACTAATGCCCGAGCGCGCGCAAAATCACGAAACCGCGCCGTATATGCACGCGCTCGATTGTCAAAGTACTGTATGTGTACGTTTCGCTAAATATATATGAATAATCGCTAGCATATAGCTGTATAGGCGAGGAAAAGGTGGATATCCACTCGAATAGAAAGTCTTGCGTCTGTATATTACGAATGTCTGTGATCTTATCTGCTTAATGAATATTAACGCGATAAAAATGTTTTTATTTATGCGGGGAGCGCGCAATAAACACGTAATTTGTTTAACCGGTAGTATGGGTATGATAAGCTACGGTATTATCAGATCTGCTTTGTTAAAAGCTAGGTAATTAAGGTAACGAGTCCTGTTGATTTAAATTACTTGATTATTTTTGTACTTACTTGCGTCCCTTATCAGGTGTGTACTATTCAGCCACATTAAATTAACCATTAATTTCTAGAGATTTCATAGATAGCTGTTTTTTGATCATTAGTACCTAAATATACCTACACATATCAACAGTTGTAATAGACGAAATTATATATATATATATATTCTCAGAAAAAGAAAGAGGAAGTTTAAGGACTCTGGAAGTATCGTATATATATATATATATATATATATATATATATATATATATATATATATATATATATATACTATAAAATGTCTGCACCAGTAAATTAACACTTTTTAAAAAAATGCTGGATCAAAAACGTTATTTCTATAACTCTGAGATATATAAAAACCTGTTCCTCCAAACTTAAAATATTAAAAAACTGTCTTTTAACTAGTCAGCAATTTAAAAACATTTTTATTTAAGCGAATAAAAATATCATTGTGATCTGTTCATTCAATAGGTTTAAGTGTTTTCACCACACTGCGCGTAAAGTGCTGACTGTACACCCTCTCAGCAGGCCGTACAGTACCGCATGGACTGCCTAGGGAATAAAGTGACTTGCGCATGCGCGATGCGCCTTTTTCCGCTCTCGACTGCGTCTCGAGCGGTAAAACAGCGCGTCGCGCGTACACAATCACTTTACTTCTAGGCAGAGCATGGGGTACTGTACAGCCTGCTGAGATGCGTACAGTCATTTCTTTACGGGGGTGTGGTGAAAAGTAGTATACTCGCTTCGCTCGGTCGGCAACGTCACACAGTGCGTACATTGCCCACTTTACTCTCTTGATGCATAATGTACTATTATTCAAAAGTGTATGCCCGCTAGGGTGTCGCAAAAAAAATTTTTTTTTCTTTTTTAAATCTTAAATTGGATTCTGGTTGCTTTTGACATAAAAAGTAAATATGAATTTATTCAGATTTTTTTTAAATTATTTAGAAGTCGCTAAACTGTTTCTTAAAAGTAAAGTGCCATATTTGAGACTATACTAATTTTTTTACGTAAAATTTATATCTGATTAGCTAAAAAATATTTTAATATCTTCCTAGTAATCAAAGACAGACTCAGATGCTTTACCGTATTAGAAATGTGGTTTTAAATTAGTTATTAACACATTTTAATAGTAGACTTAGCATAACTATGATATTTCAAAAACTAAATTAAAAAGTAAACTATTATTTTGGTTGGTAAAATGTCAAATATAAAAGCTTATGTTTGTAAAAGAGTAAACACTTATTTGAAGAATACAAATTTTATTCTCCTTTTTATAAAGAACAATATCTCAAATCAAAAAAATAATCAAATATTTTTTATTCGGGTTTTTATATCAAATATAACAAAATGTTTCAGATTTCCAACAAAATCATCGCTTAATTTTTAGATAGACATGGTTAAAATTAATAAAAGCATAAAATATTCTGTATTCTATAAAGAACAATACCATACCGAAGCAAGTGAATACAATTACATCAAATAATTTTTCTTTTCTAAATTTCTAACTAAATTATACCTTTTTTTATAAAAACGTTGTATAAGTTAATGAAACTTTCAGAAAATATGCTTTACTTAATTAAGAATAATACCTGATACCGACAAAAAATTAATAATGTTTTATAGTGTTTTTTACGTCAAATATAAAAGCTTATGTTTGTAAAAGAGTAAACACTTATTTGAAGAATGCAAATTTTTGCTATATTTGATGTAAATATCGCGAATAAAATTTTATTAATTTTTTTTTTCATATTAAGTGACGTTCTATATTAAGTGAAGAATATTTCCTGAAAGTTTCATTAACTTATACAACGTTTTTATAAAAAAAGCTATGATTTAGTTAGAATATTGAATATTTTTCTTATATTTGATGTAAAAGACAGAATAAAAATGTATTAATTTGTTTAGATATTAGGTCTTTTTTTAAATTTACTTATTTAACATCGCATCTACCTTTTGGTTATTAGCGACGGGGTACTGTTCTTAATAAAATAAAGAATATTTCGATTATGAAAGTTTTATTAACTTTAACCATGTTTATATGAAGAATAAGCGATGATTTTGTTGGAAATCTGAAATTTAATTGTTTTATTATACATAAGAGAACACGAATAAAAATTTCTTTTTAATTAGATATTGTTCTTTATAAAATGGAGAAAATTCTTAAAATTTCACAAAACAAAAAAAATTGTTTACTTTTAAATTTAGTCTTTGGAATGCAATAGTCATGCTAAGTCTGCTACAGTGCGTCTCATAACTATAGAAACACCAGAAGTTTTCACGTTTAAATGTGTGTATGATACCTTTTTTTAAAACCCTATAACTTTGGGAAATTGTATTCTCTGTAAAACGTTACCAGAATTTTTTTCTATATTAACTTATGACAAGTTCACGGATGGTTTAAACCAAATTTGGAAACTAGATACAAAATTTACATTGATTTAAATGGGTCTAAAAATTGAAAGTGTTTCTATAGTTATGAAACAATTATTACTTCTTTAAGGTGATGCTAAAGCCACCTGTCATCGACAAATACAGGGAATTACTTTCTCATTTAATTTTCAATTTTTAGGAAATATCTTTATGAAACGTTATTGTCCTAATCAAAAACAACAACTTCTCAGAGAGATATTTTCTCAAAATTGAAAATTGAATAAAATTAGGGATTCTTCGTATTTAACGGTGATAGGGGGTTTAGCATCGCCTTAATGTTGATGTGAAAAAAATATTCTAGTAATGTTTTAATGAGAATACATTTTCCTTTCATTTGCTTTTTGAATATTATCCTCGGATTTTTGCTTCCAAAGTTACAGGTTTCTTAATATTGTAAATGGGATAATACACACATTTAAATATGAAAATGTCTGGTGTATCTATAGTTATGCGACGCACTGTATTTCAAATGTGTTAAAAACTAATTTAAAAAATTATTTTGAATACGCTAAAGCATCTGAGTTTGTCTTTGATTACTAGAAAGATATTATTACATATTTTTTAGCTAATCAGATATGAACATTACATTAAAAAATGAGTATCGTTTTATAAAAAAATCATTGTAATCACTAAAACCGACACGCTAGAAGTGTAAAGCTAAATTTAACGTGTTATAACTACGGCGTAGCGCTAGGAAGGGCAGTGAGGAGATAATGGAAGAATAAGCGAACTCTATGTGGTAGCACTAATATGTGGTAACAAATAAGCGGACTTAATTAGAATATGTAGATACAGTGGGAGAGGTTATGGGGGACGAGGAGGGGGCATTTTTCTTATCAAAATTATAAAATCAACATTCCGGTAAAACCATCAGGTAGAAGTAAACGTGTTATTACTATGACATAGTGCTCGGAGGGTCAATGAGGTCTTGATGGAAGGGTGTGGTAGTAGGAGGAGACAAAATTCAGATAGGTGAGAAAAGTGGTCCTGGAGGAAAAATCCTGGAGGAATTCCTGCAAGGAATCCTGCAGGAATTCCTCCAGGATTTCCTGCAGGTTTTTTTCATAAGGAAAACATCGAACACATTTTTAAATCATATTTTTTGTAGACTTTTACAATACATTCATTAAAAAATAGTCAACGTTTACGACTTAGCCCCTGTACGAGTTAATTCCGCTCTCCCCTAATTAAAATATGTTTAAATAATTAAAATGTTACAGTAGAGAAACTGATTTATCTGGTACTACAATATTATTAGAAAGCGAGTCACAAAAGCAAGAAAAATGCAAAATCATTCTTTTCATACTCCAAAACAATGATTTTTACCAAAGAATATTTCCATCAAACTCACTGTAATCCCAAGCGCACAATATTCTAAACATACATTTACCAAGCCTAGCCAGCTATACCGATCGAATGAACTTTATTCAGCCTGACACGGCCAAAAAACCTCCACCACCCCAAAGCTCGATTCGTATACACAGTCGTGAATTCACGTATCGATCAATGAATCACGAGCGCAAATACAATCCAGCATATATTCGCATTTACGTGTAAGCGCGGTCTAGCAGTCCTCTCCCCCACTAACACATGCACACTAAGCAGAAAACTCATTGGCTCGAGCGCGCATACGTGCGCCATATAACACAACAACGCGTATTAATATGCGCTGCCGAAACGCGCTTTATACAAATGCTGCAACATACACACACATACACACGCAGTTATATGTATGGGCAACTTATTATGCGAAAGCAGTTAAGAAAGCAGCGGCGCATAAATAGAGAGGAAATGCGTTATACGAGGGTGATCCGCTTCCTCGAGCCGGGCAATTTCCACTGGCTACAACAAACACACGTCTACACGTTCAGTGAGAAAGATAGAGAGAAAAAGACAGGCCGAAGTAGCTAGAGCGAGTCGAATGCCAGGAAAAGAGGGAAGCGTGAGCTGGCTCAAGGGTAACACCCTTCGCGAGTGTAGTCCGAGGCCTTCGCCCTCTATAACATCCTCGCGTGCACCCCCCGGGCTTCTACAGCTCTGGCTCTTGCTTACGCTCCCCTCCCCTTTTTTCAGGTAGTATAGCGATCGCGGGCGCGCGCGCTCTCCTTTTCAGGCCGGCGGCACCGATAGTTGCATAACGCGCCCTATAACCGGGCGGCCTGCAGCAGCCCCCGATCTACTGCACAGACACATGCACACACTTATGTAAGCTCAGTCGTGGCGGCATGTGTCCTTCTTATATACGAATCCTTTTTATTGATTTCTTTTGCCCGCAGCCTAGCTGAAAGCGCGAGCGAGCTCCGAGGCGAGCTTTTTGTACGCGGACGCGAGCCCACTATATATACACGTTCCAGTTCGTGTGTACGACTCGTGTGTTGTGATTGAGTATACGAGGGAGAGAGAGAGAGAGAGCACGAGAGAGAGAGAGGAGAAAAACTTGGCCGCTGCTGTTTCGATGGAAATTTTGATGGAATGCATTGGAAATTTTTTGAAGGGAGAAATTAGCCGGGGGAAGAAAAATTGTGGGGTTGCCGATTAGTGTTGCCGAGCGCTGGCTTGAACGAACAATCATTGCTCATGCTGAGAATAGATTTCAAAATATTACTTTTGATTCAATGGTTTAATCGTTCCCTTTTTAAACCTAATTTATGAATTACAAGTGTTATCTTATCATTTATTATTATTATTATTATTGTTCAATATATTGTTATATTATTGGTATTTTTCAACAAAAATATTATATTATATATCGTATATCAGGGTGTCTTTGGTCAGCGGTGTGTCATTGATTTTAAAATCTATTTTTATCTATAAGATCAAATGAAATCTATTCCTATAAAAGATTGAATAATTGTTTTTTTTTTCTTCGGTAGCAAAACAGTGCATAAGACACAAATACGCGTGATTCTTTTAAATTACTCATTTAAAAATTTTACTAAAATTTTACATATACTAGTTTATAAATTCCATCATCAAAATAGTATAAAAATTATAATTTCTCTATGCTCTATTATACATAAATACATATTCAATATTGAAAAAATAAATTTTTACATTACTAAAACATTTTAAAAAAATTGCAAAATAATAATAATATTAATCTAACATTATCTTTCCTGTTTTTGGATTTTTTCGTGCAATATAATGCGTAAAGTTGGCTAGAAGTATAGAATAATAAATCTCATATATATTGATACTTAAGAGGATGCATCAGGCCTACTTTACCGACCAAGGCAAACAAAAATAAAATTTTCGTTTTTCGTCAAAACTACGCATCAGCATGGATTTTCCTTTTAGGGATCGATTTATTTAGACCAAATAAATAGCCGAACATTTCAAATTTGAGGCAAATCATTCTATTTCTCAATAGGAAAGTGAAAAAAAACTGTTCTTCGAAAATTTCGTTTTACGTCAAAAATACACATCAGAATAAAATTTTCTTTTCAGGATAGCTTTATCTAGGGAAAATACAAAGCGGAACACTCGAATTGATATCAGAATCGAAAATTAGCATAATAATATAATTGCCAATTTTCGATTCTGATAATAATTTGAGTGTTTCGTTATGTATTTTACGTAATTAAAGCTACTCTTAAAAGGAAATTTGATTCTGATGCGTATTTTTTGAAAAAATCGATATTTTTAAATCGTTATATAAAATCGTTTCTAGTCCTAAAATGAAGGATTTTATAAGTACTTTATTGTATAAAAAATTTGCTTCTCATAAACGATTCCTGCATTGAGAAAAATTCAAAAAACCAACATTTGAAAATTCTTAAATTTTAAAAATGTACATAAAAAATATATTTGACCATTTTCGCTGAAACTTTCAAGCGCACACCGGTTATTGATAGTAGACATCTGTGCAAAGTTTGGGAAAGTTATACCGCAAAATTCAAGGGAAATAACAAGTTTATAAGTTAAAACAACACACACAAAAATTTTGCCAGTACAAAGCTTTTTCATTGATAGGTGGCAAGAGATATACAAACCCATTCACGTGTACAAAATAGAAACTTTAAGTTACTTACTTAAGAAGCATTGACACTTAAAAATATCTTTTTGTATTATTTAATATTATGGAAGTCTCTTTAGTGAGCGGAAATGTGAGTATAAAAATGTAATCTAAAATAAGAAAACGTAAGAAAATGTAAAAAAAACGTAACAAAATATACGAAAATATAATATAAAACGTTCGAAATCTAACAGTTATTTACAATTTATTACGTTTTCTTACAATGTTATACAGTTCTTACGATTTCTTCCACTTTGCTTACGTTCCTTTACGTTTGATTACATTTTATAATTTTCACAGGGATCCATGACCCAAACCCCTAATACTCACCTTGAAAATTGAATACGGGGATTGATAGCACATATCCCTGTTTTAATCCGTTCTGAATTACAAATGCTGCTGATAAGTTGATACCTGTTCTAAGTATGCCCTAACTATTATTTAGACATATTTTTATTAAGTGAACTAACTTTTTTAATATCCCTAGCAATACTCAGACATGGTACATTTCACATCGCATTATTAGACGAGCGAAACAAGCCCTGATTTTAATATATAGTGATCAACCACGTTCTAGTGGTTAATTTTGGTCATTTCTTATATTTTAGACTATGCTCAATTTGAATCCGTTGTTTTTGGCACACCTATGACAAATTTTGGCATACTTTTGGTAAACTGTGGCTATCTTTGGCAATTTTTGACAATCTTTGTTAAACTTTTGCATAACCGATTTGCAAACTGTTGTAGAATATATACTTTAAGGGGCAGGCAAAAAATTTATTTTTACTACATTTGATTCTTCGCAAGTAAGGACGTTATCGTGATAAATGAAAATTTGGGAGCTGAAATAGTCAAATGCATTTTCGTTGGATTAATGATATTATTTCTAATTCACTAAAGAATCCGAAAAACTAAAACCCAAAACTCAAAAAATTGCAAAAAACAGAAAAAACAACGAAAAACAAAAAATATTTTGTTCATCCATCCTCTAAAAAAACAAAAATAAGCCTTGAAACATTAATTTGCACCATGTATATGCAGTGTAATACTCTCACATACACATACACACTAGACACACGCACACGCACACGCAGACACACGCACAGGCACACACACAAGCACACGAACACAAACACGCACATGCACACGCACATGCACACACACACACACACACACACACACACACACACACACACGCACAGACACACACACACACAAACACAAAATAGTGAATTAAAAATAGTGAATTAAAAATAGTGTATTAAAAATAGTGTATTTTGATTCATAATGTCTCAAAACATGCTTCTAACATGCTTTTAGCAAAACTTAATTTTTAGGCACGACCGCGACACGGAAGTGCCTTATATTTTCGTTAGCGAAAAATGTGTGCGATAGGATATCTCACTCAATTTTTGACCAATCGGGATGAAATTTTAGGAGAGATCTCCTCCAGCACAATATGAAATTTTATTTTTTTTTATCCCGAGCTTGTACGTAGTTTTTAAATTGCGAGCAGTTTTTATTTCTCCGCGAAATCTTAGCGAATCATGTTCAAATTTTTTTGGGAACTCTCCTCAGTATAACAACTTGATGGTTCTATTTTGAGATTGATCCTGCAAATATACGCTGAATGCGGCGACTATAAAAAATCGCTAAAAACAGTTTTTGGGCTATAACTTGAAAACTAAGCATTCTATGAAAAAAAGTTAAATAGAAAAGTTATAGATCTTTGAAAAATACAACTTTTTCCCATTGAAATCTATTTATGAAAATACTTTTAACTCGAGTTAACAGGCCAAAAACGAATTTTAACATCGAAAAAACAGCTTTTTACCATATAACTTTACAGCTATGCATTTTACATGAAAAAGTTAAATGGAAAAGTTTTATAGATCTTTGAAAAATACAACTTTTTCCCGTTGAAATCTATTTATGAAAATACTTTTAACTCGAGTTAACAGGCCAAAAACGAATTTTAACATCGAAAAAACAGCTTTTTACCATATAACTTTACAGCTATGCATTTTGCATGAAAAAGTTAAATGGAAAAGTTGTAGATCTTTGAAAAATACAACTTTTTTATTGACTCCGAAACGCGAAAATGCTTTTAAATCAAGTTAATAGTCCAAAAACGATTTTTGACATCGAAAATGTAGTTTTTTAATATATTATACAATCAAGTAAACGCGCAGCGTGAGCAAGGCGAGCGCGCAGCGCGAGCACCGGTAAGGCAAGCGATCGCGTAGCTCGAGCTGAGTACGGTCGTGTCTCTAATGCAAATCGCGAAGCGCATGCGAAGCGATGCAAGGCGCGGAGGAGCTT
Organism: Gastracanthus pulcherrimus; assembly: GCA_949152435.1. Lineage (NCBI taxonomy): Eukaryota > Metazoa > Arthropoda > Insecta > Hymenoptera > Pteromalidae > Gastracanthus > Gastracanthus pulcherrimus. The sequence goes on along the minus strand of OX424575.1, from coordinate 48,395,556 downwards.
AAAAGCGAGCGAAGCGCTCGCTCTGATGCTCCGGAGCAGGCAAGTCACATGCGGCCGAAAGCCGCGTGTGGCGCGCTAGTTAATATCACAAAGCTATGTCATTGGCGAAGCAAATTTTTTTTTGCACGCGCCCTGTAACACTATTTTGGAAAATTTTGCAACAAAAATATTTTGTATATACCCTTTATAGTTATTTGAATATCCCCTCCAAACTAAAATTATTTTTCTATAATAGTTTTTTGCTTTATCAAAGAGAAATCTTTGTAACAATGAAGTTTTTCGAATAAAAAATTTTGATAAATCTCGATGTTTTTGAGGTTCCTGAGTCAGAAAATGTGTTTTTAAAAATGTATGTCTGCATGTATATGTTTGTGCGTGTGTATGTATGTACACTCGACGTGGGAAATTTCTGGTCGAACGCGTTTAAATTTTTTTGAAATACGCACGTTTTCGCTAAGCTCATTGGAGGATTTCAAATGCATTCCACCAGAAATGTCCCACGTCTAGTGTATGTGTGTGTGAAACCAAAAAAGCAAAATTTCTGTCCACTATAACTCTTATAAGGAAGCATGTTCCGAGTTGAAATTTTGCAGACCTATCAGGTATGTTTGAACTTAGATCTGATATAAATTTGAAGTTAAATGGATAATATTTAGGACAACTTTTGATAAAATAATCATTTTTTAAAAAAATGTTATAAAATAATAATTTTCTTTTTTCAGATTTTATTGAAGATATATAAAAGATGGATATAAATTCTTAAATATCGCGTGATTTTCTTTCGATTTAAGTCTGCTAAAACTATTCTTAAGCCATTTTTAAAAAGTAAATGTGGATTTGAAGAATGTATCCATTCTTTTCTAAAATAGCTATTTTAGCAAATCGAAATTAATTTTTTCGCACTGTTTACTAAAATATATAATATATACGTAAAGTTATTTTCGAATTAATGCTTTTAAGGCTATTCTGAACACTGAAATCATAAATTAATGTAAGTATTAATTTATTTAATGCGAATTTCCATTATAAGATTCTATAAGTCGATTAATCAAGACCTCTCTTTGAGAAAGCATTTTGCTAAGGCAGTTAGCAGCGGTTTTATTCAATCAGCTCTTGAAAAGAGCCCCATTTTGACTGCCTGGTCCCCTTAATGTGAAAATCGGTTATACCAGTTTGCCAAAGTTAGTCTTAGAACGCCAAACATCGGAAAGACGTGTGAAACTGGCCGTTTTGACACTCATATGGCAAATTTTAGCACTATTTTGGCAAACTTTGGCACAATTGATTTTGACATTATAATATATATTTTAATACAGTTTTCCGGCACAGTAAGACATAGTTAAGCAAATTATTGCCCAGTCAGGTATAATTCAGCATACTCTGGCTAACTCTGGCATATTATGGCAAACTTTGCCAAAATTTGCAAAAATTTGCCAAAGTTTGCTGCATTTTGCATTTTGCCAAAATTTACCATAATATGCCAAAGTTGACCAGAGTAGAGGAGAGTACCCCAATACGGCATACTGCGTTTCTTACACATAAGAATTGTACACGTAATTATTGTGCACAATTTAGCATTGGTCAAATATATCTATATATAATTTGACCCATGCTAAATTGTGTACAATAATTACAGAAACGCGCTATGCCCCCAATACAAGCACCCATAGCTATTTTAGCTGTAATTTTTAATCCCTCGGTGAAAATCATAATTTCAAAATGGAATTTGTTGTATGAATGGACCTTTTTGATGTAGGGGAGACCGGAGCAAAGTGAGCCTAAAAATGTTTGAGCACGAATATATAAATATATTTCAACTATCAATAATTCAAAATATATTAAAAAGGTAATATAGACTTTATTTAATATAAATTTCGGCGTAGCGCGTTTCTTACACATAAGAATTATACACATAATTATTGTACACAATTTAGCATTGATCAAATTATATATAGATATATTTGACCAATGCTAAATTGTGCACAATAATTACGTGTACAATTCTTATGTGTAAGAAACTCACTATGCCTAAATTTCAAGCATCAAGACTGCAAAATAATTGAAAGTATTTGAAAATTCACTTACAAGAAAATAAATGAGAAGGCCTACTTTGTCACGAGCTTGGGATAAAGTGAGCTTTTGTACGGGGCAAAGTGAGCTTCAATAAATATACAGATAAAAGTTTAAATTACGATAAATTAATAAGTATTATTTAACTTTTAAACGTCACTTAATCAATTTGTTAATAGACATATATGTTTAAAGCTTTACAAAATGTATTTATCAGATATAACCGTAGAGACAGTTTGAGGTTACACTTTCTTTTTTACATTGTTTATATAATCTCGCTTTACCCCGGTCAGTTTGCCCTGCATGCACATGCGATGTAACAATATTTTTTAAAAGATTTACACATTGTCTTATTGTATTAAAAAATATCTATTGAAATTTTAGTGAATTCAATAATGAAATAGCATACATAACACTTCTTTATCTAAAAACCAAAACTTGCAAAATTATCATATCGAGTGGCTCAAAAATTCATAGCTAAATTTCTTACTAAATAACCGATTATACGTACCACGAAGTATTTAAAAATCATTTTTTACTTAGATTATTTTGATATATAAGTGAAATTAATATAAAATTTTAATTTATGTCGAAATATACAGAACGCTCACTTTACCCCGAGGCTCACTTTATCCCGGTCTCCCCTAGTAAATTAATTTTGGTCAAATTTAATTATTTAAATAAAATATTAATGAAATACGAAAAATTAAGATTTTGAATTTTCAAAAGAGTGTCTCCCAGTATGAATACCTAACTGTATATTTATTAAGTATATTTACTTTAAATCAGATCATATGTTAAATAATTAGTATTTAGTTAGCTAATATGCCTCCGTATAATTCGGACTGAAGGAGATTCAAACCCACGCCCCTTGAGATATTTGGAATTTTTATATTTCTTTAAGTAATTAAAGTTTTTAAAACTAATTAGCACCTTGATGGCCACTCTAAATAACCTATGTTTTATTGGCATACGTTTAATTTCACAGAATTCCGTGCTCACTAAATCGATTACGAGGTTTCTCCAAATCCACTGCACTAAAAATATCCGATTTAGATGGTACAAAGCTACAAAAATTGTTTAAATATATTAATTATATTTTTTATTAATTTATGATAACCTAATATATTAACAAAATAACTTGAAGTAGTTTTAAACTAAAATACAAACTATATAAAATTAATTATAATCATTTGTATAATAAACACTATTTATAGCACACTAACCTCAAAATGCCAACTTTATTGTCGATTTTGAGGTTGTTGTGCTATAAAATATCGTATGAGACTGTTGTGGGAGATGTTTTTCTACCTTGCTCGATTTTCTCACTCGCTTCGCTCGTGCGAAAACCCTCGAGCAAGGTAGAAAACCATGTCCCACAACAGTGTCATAATATACTATTACCACTATGAATACCATGTTACTTACATCTTCATAATAGTATGTATTGTTGATATGTTTCATCACATATGTGGTTATTATTTTTAATTAAAACCTTAAGTATGCCTTTTGATTCATAGACAAACTCTGAGATTCAAAAATGTCAAAATGTATAATACTTACAATGTGATTTAATATTATCTGAAATTTTTCATAATTACAAACGTGCATAATATAAATATCTAGTATTCAATAAGATCAATAAAACATGTATACATTATAAATATAGATTGTAAGATAATTGATAGGCACAACCCAAGGATTCTATCTTCAATTTGACATAAAATCTTATTTTACATTTATTTTTTTATACTAAATTGGGTACTTGCATGATAAAGAACATAAGCTGAAGCCTGATTCACTTCGAAGTTTAAAAAAAAATTAAATTGAAACAAGTTATTAAGCCTAAATAAGTTCCTTTGAGTGACATCACATTCATACAACGTCAAACGATACCGCTATATGAACGTGACGTCATCAGTATATTTGAAGCACTATAACTTCACTAATAATGGTTAAATTGTCAAAATTCGAAATGTTTGCAGAGGAAGTAGTATATGATCTATAAATTGAAGCCTTAAAAAAATTGGTGCAAGGACCCAATTGTGTTAATTTCTTAAAGTTTATATCTAGAACTTTAAAATGTTCCAGACGTTTCGATTCTTTACAGAACATGTTTAAACTTTCAGAATATATTTATTCCCACATAGCACCCAATATTGCAGGAATATCATAGAAATGTTTCATTTTTACTGTGATATTGCTATGATAAGTTCATATATTATAGATACATTTCCGTGATATTCCAGTAATTCTTGTGACACTGCGCGATGATAAACTACAATGCAAGATTGCTGCAATAACTCTACAATATTATATTGTGATAAATCACATCGTAATATTACTGCAACATTGTTATGTAAAATATCACATTGCAATATTACGTCAATATTATTGCAAGTTTATAGGATGACATTTCTCGATGTGTGTCACATTAATATTGTCGAAATATTTCTATAATATTACACCGAAATATACGCAAAATATCCTGTAATGTTACTATGTGACATATCATATTAATTATTACAGTAATATCCGTGCAAGATTACAGGGTGACGTCTCTCGCTGCATTTTACATTAATACTGTCGAAATATTTCTACAATATTATAAAATTAGTATTATAATATTATGATAAATCACATTGAAATACATGCGAAATAACCTGTAATATTACTATGTGACAAATCTAGCTATGTGAAATATTCCAGCAAATTTACAGAATGATATTTCTGGATGCATCGCTCATTGATACTGCCGAAATACTTAGGGGTAGTTAAATATTCGGAAAGATGAAATTGTATACAAGCAAAATTCGGAATGATATTTTATGGTAAATGGAAAATTCTGAAAAGTTTATTTCGGAAAGAAAAAGATTCGGAAAATATTAGTATTGAAAATAGAAATATTGAAATACCAAAGTATAGAAAAAAGTTCGTAAGGGTGAAAATATAAAAAATAAATATTCGTAGAACTAAAATATTGAAAATCAATAATTTTATAGATTAAAATATTAAAAATTGCTGATATGCAACCCGCTAACTTGGTAAGGACAGTAATACCTGTATATTTAAAGAAAAAAGAAAATTAACAATTTTCAATATTTTGATCTATAAAATTATTGATTTTCGATATTTTGGCTCTACGAATTTTTATTTTCCATATTTTCAAGCTTACGAATTTCTTTTCCAATACTTTAGACTTTCAATATTTCTATATTGAATACTAATATTTTCCGACTTTTGTCTTTCCTAATTTAACTTTTCAGAATTTTCCATTTTCCATAAAATATCTTTCCAAATTTTCCTTTTATGCAATTTAATCTTTCCGAATATTTATCTACCCCCAAATATTTGTACAATATTACACTGTGATATATCACACCAAAATATAGGGGAGACTACATGTTGAATCAGCGTATACCATGAAAATTCTGATTTATCTTTATTTTGAAAAATTGTAAGTGTAAAAATCATTGAGTTTCAGTAATCATATTGCGAATTGTTATTGCCCGAGATTTGGAAATCTAAACTTAATATTAACACGTGAGAATGTATAAAAATGTGCTTTTGTAGTTTGCTACAAAATATCTTCTTATCTTGGGAACTAGATTAATTCATTGATACGTATTCGATAAATGTTTTACTTGAATATATAATCCTTATGAATCGCTCTTTAATATTCTATGTTAAATAACGTACTGCTTAATTTATAAATTATTATATGTCGATGAAATTTCTATTTACAGTGGTCATACATATAAAGTACACAATGTACACTCGACGTGGGAAATTTCTGATCGAATGCATTTGAAATCCTCCAATGAGCTTAGCGAAAACGGGCGTTCGATCCAATGAGACCCAATGAAATTGCAGTATTTCAAAAAAATTCAAACGCATTTGACCAGAAATTTCCCACGTCGAATGTATAATATCAAAAGAGCGTGAGTTAAATTGGTAGCGCTGAAAATTAAAAAGAAGTTTTTGAATACTTAAGAGTAACTCATTTCTAAGCTCTTAGATTACCGTATAATCATGGATACGATTTCTCATTGCTATTCTCCAACGACAAAAAGCTAAATGCGATCTTTTCAACTCAATCTGCTCTTTTTCGATAAATTTTATATAATTGTTCCAGGAAATCAATTTTAATCAATACCTTATGTTATTTTCTTAAATATGAACCAAGAAAACCTATTATAAAAGTATTATTTATAGTAGATTGAGACAATAATTCATTGTGTAGACGACAAGTGCAAAAAGTTCATAGTGTACCATTTCTTATTAATGTTAATTGTTCTAATTCATGAAGTATTTCACAGCTTATATGAATTACATAATGTTCTATAAGTAATTATCTATCTATATATACTTTATTTGTAAGGATTTTATATTAAATACGGAATTGAGGACCTTTAGAATTTTACTATATCCAACGTGTACTACTCAACTACTCTCACGAAATATCCCGTAATATTGGTATATGATGTATTACGTTAAGATATTACAACTATATTCTTGCAAGATTGCAGAATGACATGTTTAACGATAACATTTTAATTTTATTGTCTTATTTTTCAAGAAACCTTGACTAACTGCAAAAATGTTTTAATAATGTAGTTGGTCAAGGTTTATGTAAAAACAAATGAGGCAAACCGATTATTATCATTGTACATTATTTTAAAGTCAATTTTCTCAAGATTGCCGCTAGATGGAGCTTTGGCGTTTTCTTGCAAGTGCTAAGATTCGTCTTCGGTTACTATATAATGACGGTTCAAAAAATTACGATAATATGTGTCATCTCGAAGCTGCTGCGTATGAACGACTATTGGCATGCGTTTATTATATGCATATTACTAATACTAATAATTGTACTAGCGTTACGGCGAAATAGTAATTAAAAAAATGTAAAGGAAATTACATATACTTTCGATAAAATAATAATAATATTGCTGAAATGTCACTGAAATGTTGCCTGATTGTCACCAAGATATTGTATTGATATTCCCGTAATACTCATGTGATAAAAACGACACGGACTAAATGTTGTTACTACATATAGTACCACTGAGATATTACTGCTATATATCATAAGAATGTTTAATATCGCATATAGTACTCATGTGATATTGCTGCAATATTGAGTGCTATGTAGGTTATATGCTGTAAACGTAAATTACTTTTATTTTAAGTCCTCATTAAGTTTATAAGAAGTACGTCTTATGCATGCTCAAGAACGTAGATTTTTAGGTAATTTGACAGCTTTTTGTTTTCTCAAAGAGAAAGCTTTGTAAAGATGAATTTTTGGATCAGAGATTTTTATAAAGGACTCCGCACACGCTATGTGGAAATTTAATTTCGGTCAAACTATCTGAAATCCTTCAAAAAGTTAGTTCTTGTGATATTGATAAAAAGTCTGCATGACCCAAAAATCCGAATATGTCCAGTTTTCGATTTACATAGGGTCAATGGCCGAGTAACTTAAGGTAGAAGTCAACAGTAGTTGTCCAAGATATACATAAATAATTTTTTACTTACTTCAGGGTGACGAACATTTAATTATGAGTCATTTTATCAAATGTAAATTTTATAGGTAAAAGGCCGCATAAATATACTTTCAACATTTTTAGAGAAGAGAATTTATAATATGATACATTAAATTTTCAGGATACATTAAGTATATTAGAGAACTATATAAAGTCAACTTAACTAGTTTAAAACCAATTAAATTATCTTAAATAGAGGTGCGCCACATTGCGCGCTGCCCCACACGGTACCGTTTCCCCCTATATTATATTATAATGTTCAAAGTTATTTCTAACGTTGGGTTGAACATAAGATTTTTCGTTATTTCATTAATTCCGGTACTTTATGATTCCGCTAATTACAAAAATATATGTATTATGTAAAAAAAGCGGGGGTAGTCGCACGAAGCGTGCAACTTGCGGGAATTCCCCTAGTATTTATATATGGGTGATTCTCTAAGAAATCAAGATAAAATTGTTTTTTATTTCTTCGGTAAAAATGCTTCTTTTGGTATCTAAAATGTATGTGAATTTTTTCAGATTTTTTGAAACCCTTAGCTTCAAAGTTAATCAAGGCTAAATATGAGTAAGCAGTCGTTTTTTACATTTTTTTGCAAATTTTCCGAAAAATGGTTACGAAACGTTTTAATGCCCCTTTCGATTAATTAAAGTCATTTTAGATTTAAAATCCCGAAACATGTGGGTTTGATGACTCGAACCATTACACCAAAAATTATTAAGATAGCTTTTTCCACTACAAAAGTGATTGCCGCAGTCGCCAAATGGCTATATCACTAAAGTCATATTTACCCTAGTGTGAGAAATCAATTAAATCCTATTAATTCCTTTTTCCAAATATGAAAAGATCCTATTTGCGAATAGGATGTATATGCAATTTTTGTATCGGTGAATAGGATTTAATAGATTTCTCACACTAGGGTAGCTTCAAACAACTGTTCTTTTTTTTTGTTCTCCAGTTTCCAGAGAATTATACGGTATTATTAAAATGAATATTTAATATACCGTATAATTCTCTGGGAAATCGGGAATAAAAAAAATTTTTATTTCGGTACAAATGTGTCTTTTGATATGTTAAATGGTCCTGAATTTTTGTAGGTTTTTTTAAGCCTATATATTTAAAGTTGTTTGAAGCTAAATATGACTTTATTGCCAAAATGTTCATTTTAATAATTTTTTTGAGAATATTTCATGTTATTTTAATAATAATGCACTTCTACCATTTTGCGACTATGGCAGTTACTTTTGTACTGAAAAAAACTATTTTCAAGATTTTTGGTGGAATGGTTCGAGTGTTTAAACCCATTTTCTTAAGGATTTTAAGTTTTAAAATGAGTTTAATTAATCGAAAGAGGCATTAAAGGGTTTTGGAACCATTTTCTATGAAAAATTCCTATGTTACTATTTTTTTAACAGATTTAATTTTGTTGAGTAAATGAAGGTCGAAATTTACCAATAAATATAAAAAATGACTACATGCTCATATTTAGCCTGAATCAACTTTAAACATAAGTGTTTCAAAAAATCTGAGAAAAGCCCACCCACATATATGGGTCATTCGCTGGGAAATCGAGATCAAAAAGAAATTTTTTTGTATTTCTTCGGTAAAAATGTTTCTCTTGATATGTACAATATATGTGAATTTTTTGAGATTATTTTTAAAAATTCACATATATGTGTGTGTATATATATATATATATATTTGGTCCCGCTTAATATGCTAGAAAAAAGACAAAAATCAATACATGCGTTACAAAAAATATGGTGTGCACCAAGGGCAAAGTGGGCTTTTTGACCTCGTGTGGTTGCAATCTTCACACTCGGTCTAAAAAAGCCCACTTTGCGCCTCAGGTACACAATATACTATTTTGTTGTCTTCGATTTCACAGAGATTGGCCCATATATATATATATGGGCCAATCTCTGTGAAATCGAAGACAACAAAATAGTATATTGTGTACCTGGGGCGCAAAGTGGGCTTTTTTAGACCGAGTGTGAAGATTGCAACCACACGAGGTCAAAAAGCCCACTTTGCCCTTGGTGCACACCATATTTTTTGTAACGCATGTATTGATTTTTGTCTTTTTTCTAGCATATTAAGCGGGACCAAATATATATATATATATATATGGGCCAATCTCTGTGAAATCGAAGACAACAAAATAGTATATTGTGTACCTGGGGCGCAAAGTGGGCTTTTTTAGACCGAGTGTGAAGATTGCAACCACACGAGGTCAAAAAGCCCACTTTGCCCTTGGTGCACACCATATTTTTTGTAACGCATGTATTGATTTTTGTCTTTTTTCTAGCATATTAAGCGGGACCAAATATATATATATATATATATGGGCCAATCTCTGTGAAATCGAAGACAACAAAATAGTATATTGTGTACCTGAGGCGCAAAGTGGGCTTTTTTAGACCGAGTGTGAAGATTGCAACCACACGAGGTCAAAAAGCCCACTTTGCCCTTGGTGCACACCATATTTTTTGTAACGCATGTATTGATTTTTGTCTTTTTTCTAGCATATTAAGCGGGACCAAATATATATATATATATATATATATATATATAATAGCAATTTTCCAAAAAATGTTAGCGGGCGCAAAAATTACTTTTGCGCCCGTCGGTCTAAAAAATTGTCCTTTAGGCCCGCTTAATAGGTACACAAAAACGCGAAAATCGTGCTTGTGTTACAAAAATTTTTTTTTTCTCTAATCAGCTTTAACATGTATATAGAGTTCTCATTTTAGCATTTTTTGCATTTTGGAGCTGTTTTGAATGATTTTTAGCTCAATAGGAGTGCATTTTACGCAAAAATTAAATCTGTAATTTTTTATGCGAATTTTCTGAATTTTTAAAAAAAATATTTTCATGGTCATATGACCCTTTGTTACATGGAGTTAGTCCATTTAAAAACTCAAAAGTTGAAAACAAGAGAGTTCGATCACTCGGTCGACTACCGAAGAATTCATGGAGATGCCTCTTTGTAGTACAAAAGTACCTGTACACGTTCCACAGCGACAATCGAGGTGTAATTCTTGCTAAAAATATAAATAACAGTCATATTATGCTAAAATATGATTAAAATGCCTATTTAGCACCTATTATAATGGGTTCGACTGACCATACCAGTTTCTTTTGTACTAATATAAGCTACATTCATAATTCTTTTTTGTGATGATCCGTGTAGTCGAACCCTTTATTATAAATGCTAAATAGGCTAAAATGGGTCTAGGGTGTATGAGTCTAGAGTGTATGAGTCTAGGGTTTATGAGTCTAGGGTTTATGAGTCTAGGGTTTATGAGTCTAGAGTTTATAGGTCTAGGGTTTAAGGGTCTAGTGTTTATAGGGTCTATAGTTTATGGGTCTAGGGTTTATGGGTCTAGGTTTGCTGGTCTAGGGTTTATGGGTTTAGGGTTCATGGGTCTAGGGTTCATGGATCTAGAGTTTATGAGTCTAGGATTTATGGGTTTAGGATTTATGTGTCTAGGGATAATGAGTCTAGGGTTTATGGGTCTAGGGTTTATGGGACTAGGGTTTATGAGTCTAGGGTTTATGGGTCTAGGGTTTATGGGACTAGGGTTTATGAGTCTAGGGTTTAGGAGATCTAGGGTTTTTGCGTCTAGGGTTTGTGGGTTTAGGGCTTATGGGTCTAAGGTTTGTGGGTCATGGGTTTATGGGTCTAGGGGCTTACGAGTTAAGGGTTTACGGGTTTGGGGTCGATGGGTTTAGGGTATATGGGTTTTAGGTTTATGAGTTTAAGGTTTAAGGGATTAGGGTTTACGGGTTCAAGGTTATGGGTCTAGGGTTTATGGGTCTAGGGTATTTTCCTAGAGCTATATCTCTTTTCGCCACCGTGGGCACTTCGGTCGATTCTATGATCCCCTTCAAGTAGATGCACAGATCAAATACAAATATGTAGGAATTCTGAAACTCTTATTATCTAAAGATGGTACATCTAAGTTAATTTAAAGACCAATAAATTAATTTATATTCACATATAGTTTAATAATGACATCTATTGCTTCCTCATAGAGGAAGTTTTGTGTTGGTAAGAAGTCGCTGCAAATTCATTAGCACGTAGCTTCCTCAAACTAAATTAATTGGTCTAATATAAAATTGTTTATTCTAATAAATTAATTTCAAATTTCTATATCTTTTTCAATTATAATCTCAAAAAATGTTTGCTGATTTATTATTGATTACAAATTTAACCTCGGATTCGTAATCACTTACCCCCAAAACCCCCTAGTAATAATTTTTAGCCAATTTGTTCACATTTTTATCAATCCAATCCACTATCTTGAATCCGCTATTTTGAATTTTGCAAATCCGACCTCGGATTCGTAATCAGTGACCTCGAAAAATGATATACCATTCCATGCAAATATATTTACCTCAAAAGAAGGTCAAGCAGTCGAGGTTCAATTAACACTGATAATTCTTGAGAATTTTTTCTTCGAGTTTTTCGTCGGAAAAGATCTACTACGAATTGTACTTTAATGCAGGACGTATGCGCCCATATAGCTTTCTCAAAAGTATCTGAGACACAAGAAAGTAGGTGATGGATTTCGCTCGACCGACATCGCACAACACAACAAACAAGTATATAAAATACAAAATCATATATGCATTGTGACATATCTGAGTCCCACAAAAGAGGAGACACATGACCATTAAATACAAAGAAAGAAAGGAAGAATTAAACAATCATATTATTTATAAGATCTACATTATATTAATATTTCAAATAATCATGAAATTCAGTTTTTCATCAATTTTTTAGCGCTTCCGTAATTTTGAACCGTTTTTGTGTTGCAATTTTTTTTTGTATTATGTTGTTACTAATTTATTACAAACAGACGTGTATAGCTAACATATTTATTACGTTTTTATGGTTTTAAACTTTTTTTATCTGTCCGTTTTGTGGTTTCTGATGTCTTTCTCGAATTTTTTTTAACTATATTTTAATTATTTCGTAGATGTTATAATTCTTTTTTGATCTAGGTGTTTCATTTTTTTATGTTTTATAGTCATTCATTTCCTGAGAGAAAATAAATATTTCGCTAGCATATTTTATGGGTTTCTTACGTTTTGTATTTGGTCTCATTATGGTTTCAGATGTCAAATTAAAAATGTTCTTCTAGCGTATTTTAATGTTTTTAATGCATCTTTTATGTTGTCTGCTGGCGCCATTTTTTATTTTTCCCCCAGTTTTTCTTAAGTATTTCTTTATTATTTCAACGTGGTTAAAAATTTTTATTGTTTTTTGTGTTTCATTTTGTTCCTTTTTGTGGTCATTCTTTTTCTACATAAAAAGAAAGGGGTTAAATAGACTTCTAAGGACCATTTATAGGTTAAATCCCTGTTTAGTACAAGAAAGTTGGTAAATCGTGTTTTCTCCAAAAATTACCCAATTAAAGGCCGTTTGTGTGGAAGAGGGCTATAAGTTGCTGATCTTGATTTGGACCTAGACCTCGACTGTCAAAGTGATTTGAAGGTCAACTTGTGTTTTTATTTGTTTTTGTTTTATTTTTATCATTTTTTTTATTTATAATTACCGAATTAAAAGTGCTTTTTGAGTTATTGGGATTTATCATTTAGTGAATAATGATTACTTTAATTATTGAAAAAAAAATTATATTCTCTTCAAAATTAATTCAATATTTTAATGACAATCATAAATATTTCATACTTTTTATTAATATTAAATATAATGCAAATATTATTTGCAATATTTAATATAAATATTTTATTTATATATTTATTTTCTAATTCAATATTTTTATGAACATATTATAAGAAAATTTAAGTAAAATTTAAATTTATTATTTTTTTATATACTTACTAATGACATTTTGGAATGTAATATTACAATGGTTTATATCTTATTGCGAATTGTTAATTGACAATTGATAGAAAATAATATACTTATATATTATAATTTATAGATCATCTTAATAAGCGTTATAAATAACTTCTCATCTCATACTTTTATAATTATTTAGCACATTAATGCAGCTATAAAAGAATATATAATGATTTATATAATTATTCAGCGCTTAATAGCAGCTACGATTTAGTTATTGTAAAAATCATTAATATACTTCTAATAATAATTAGTGTCAATAAGATAGTCATGTTTGAGTAATAAAATTTATTTTTTTACTTCAAATTCTTAACTACATTATTATAACATATAATAGTTTATTCTCTATTTTTGATATTTTATAGATTTATAATATTAATAAAATTGTATGAAATTTTCTGATTCTTAAAAATTATTTTAAAATAAAATTTCAGAGTAAACTATATTTTTAGTATATAATTTTGTTACGTTGTTTGTAATTTTATTTGTCTTATTCGAACTTTCTACGAACATATAGTTTATTCCTAATTGTATTTTTAATTTTTCTTTGTCTCTGACTCTTAATGTTCCAACATATAATTGTCCAAGGCTAAAGACCGGAGAAGGCAAATATAATCCAACATTTCTAAAGATTGACCTTGCGATTTATTGATTTTTATAACAAATCCTAATCTTATCGGTAATTGCTGTCGAACCATATTAAATGGTTATTCATCCATCGTCGGACTCAGGTAAATTCTTGAAATAAATAAAATTTTTCCTTAATTTTTGCTAGTAATTATTTTAGCATAAATTATATATTCTCGTAATTCTTTGATAACCAATCTAGTACCATTACATAACCCATCTACTAAATTTAAATTTCTCAGTAAAATAACTATAGTTCCAACTTTTAATAACAATTTATAAGGCGGTAATCCATTTGGCGTTAAAAATGTAAAAATTCTATATGTAATGAATTATTAATATTTTCTTAATTTTCTGAGTTTATTGTATCAACACTTAAATATTCTTTACTTTCGCCTTTAATTCTATTTAATATTTGATTATTGATAATAAACACGTCATTGTGTGTTGGTGCTAATATTACTTTATGGCATATTGAAATATCATTTGGATCAATATTTGTACCGAAAGTTTCAGATATTAAATCACCATTAGATAATAAATCATTCTGAATATAAATTAAATTATTATCCCTTTTAAAATGATTAGAATATTGTTGTTCTCCAACTTTTAATAACCAATTCTTAAAATTATTATCTTTATTTTTAACTCTAATATTACTATTCAATAAAATAAAAGTCATAATGTAGTCTTCTTAACACACGATTCTATAATTAAAGTTCTAGTTCGATGTCGTACTACGGGCAACGTTTGTCTAAAATCACCGGACAATATAATGATTTTCCCTCCAAATGGTTCAGAACTTTTACTCAAATCTTTAAATAATCTGTCAACAATGTCAAATGCATATTTTGAGGTATTGTAGTAATTGTATTACCATCATTTCTACGTCTATATATAGGATATCCATTAGAATTATTCATTTTAGACTCATTAATACATTTTTTAAGATAATTTTTAGTAGATTTATTTGTTTCTTGATTCATATATAGAAAATATTTATTTTGATTACCTCAAGGACCATGAATCATGTGTTATATTACAAGTTCAAATAGTTTGGGATATTTAATTTTATCTGGAATCTCAGAACTAATAATTGAATCTATTTGATCTCAATCACGAAATTTATCTTTGTTGTCTAAATATAATAGTAAATGAATATGCGGTAGACCTCGCTTTTGAAATTCAATTACATAAATATATGCAACAACTTTCCCAAATATATTTTTATTAATTAATTCGCTTTTAAATTCTAAAACTTCTTGATGGAAAACTCTAGCAACTAAATAAGGCCGATCAATAGCAATCAATAGCATATTCATTAGGTCCAAGATTTTTTACTATTTCTGGCTATTTTGGGTTACAAGTTTTGGTTACAAATAAATCTTGTTTACCGATGGCATAAATCAAAGTGGAAGAATTAATATAATTCTGTTGTTGTATAGCTCTAAGCCCTCCTATAAAACCCTGGTAGAAAATAGACCAACCGAGATGGCCTGTTCGTCGACGGTTCGCCAATGACGTTGGCCAATACTTACTGCTATAATTGGCCAACGGTTCACCAACGACTGCTCTATTTGTGATTCTAAAATTCTATTTTCAAATTATAAATTGCATCATTAAATGTACGTCAATAAATATATATTTTACAATAAACCACTGAATGATAAAAATAATAGCGCATATGCTGTCATGAAGTTGTAAAATATAATTAAATTTTTATTTAAAGTAGGGTTATAGTTACGAATGATTCAATGTAGGGGACGGTGGGGCACGATGGGTTTGGCGGGTGGATTGGGCATTCAAATGTTCACTAAATAAATGAATATTCTAACATGATAGTATTTTTTATATGTTGTAAATAGCTTTTACTTTTTCCCTCTGCAAATCCTAAATGAAAAAAATTAATACAAATCGTATGAGAATTATTAGAAATTGAGGACTTCAAAACGTTGTTTTTTCCATAATTCTAATCTATTTCTCAAGAACAAATAAATCATATGAGCTTCGAAAGGGAATTATTTTTACAGTTTAAATCTTAAATTTTTAATAGCATTTTTGATTGATGATCTCCGATGCTTAGGAAAAAAGTAATATTACATATAAAAATACTCTAAAATGGGGCACGACTGGCACCACTAGCGGGGCACGATTGGCATACGTGAGTCGTCAATTTATTTCCGCCGAGTTTAACAGCTGATTTTCTTAACCTTACTTTTGCGCCCTTAACATTTCGGAGTCGGAGTCTTAGATGTTGGTGAAAGAGTCAGTGTTAATGAAATGGTCTGGTTTTTAGTTTTGATCCTCAATCCTATAAAATGCAAATTTAATAGTAACGTCCAATATTTTTTTTTAAATAAATTTTTCATTAATTCACCGTGCCAATCGTGCCCCACCTCCATGCCAATCGTGCCCCACGGGTGGGGAAAATGGGCAGTTTTAGCGGTATTGTACTTTGCATTATAAAAAACAATACAATATATATTTTATAATAAAAAATAATGTATCTAAATCTTGAGATATTCTACTTTAAGAAGCACTTTTAATAATTTGTATTGGTACAATATAGAAAGTACAGGATTCTTTTGAAGTTAGGGTGCCCGTACTGCCCCACCATCCCCTATATGTGTATATTGTGCCTACCCGCGCTTCTCGCTCAAACTAAGAGCGCGCCTTGAGTTGCGGAGCATGTAAATATCTCTTGCAACTACTGGTTTTGGTATAATATTTTACTATCTATCAAATTTCCCATGTTTCATATTATACTATAGAATTGATAAAAAGCATTTTATGTTTTATAATTCATAATATAAACTTAATTCATAATAATAATAGTAAATTATAATGTATTACCCTAGTGGAAATGGTTTTTATGTCAAAAGTTTGCCAAAGTTTGCCAAAGTTTGCCAAAGTTTACTAGATTTAGACAAAGTTTGCCAGAGTACGTCAAATGTCTTCCAATTGGCTGTTTTGGCACACATATGACAAAATTTGGCATTCAAGATTTCCTTGACTAGGGTAGTAAACTAAATCATCAATTTACTACAATTTACACCTAACCTCAAATTTGAATTAAGTGTACATATATTTAAATGTTAATTTTTTAAGTAAATTATATAATTATGCTCATATAATGACTTTATTGATTGTATAATATACCATAACACTTTACATAGCTTTCTTAAGCAGTATTTAGTACTTTTCGCCGTTTTTAAATTTTCAGCATTCGTTGGCCAACGATGGGCGGAAAAGCGTTTCAAAATAAGTGGGTCCGTTGGCGAATGGTTGGTGAAACTACTGGCCAACCTTAGTAAAATTGGCCAACGATTGACGAATCGTTGTTGAACGTTTCTACCAGGGAAGTAGATGGTAATATAGTCATTCTTCCAATCGTCATATTTTTGGCACAGCGCGTTTCTTACACATAAGAATTATACACGTAATTATTATACACAATTTAGCATTGGTCAGATTATATATAGATATATTTGACCAATGCTAAATTGTGCACAATAATTACGTGTACAATTCTTATGTGTAAGAAACGCACTATGCCATATTTTTATTCAATGCTTTATTATATATATAATCCATTGAGCCTCGATACATTTCAGTACGTAATGATGATCATGATTCTTTTCGAATATAATATAATCGATTACTTTCAACTTTAGTCAATGCATCGACAATAAATTTCTGCGTTAACTTTCCCAATTTTAAGCAAGGATTAAAATTGTTTCTAATACTAAATTTATATGAATAATATATGTCGTAAAGCAGCGACATTTTATCTTTGGTATTACTTTTTAATTTTGGATTCCAACCAAATTCCCCATGGGGAGATATTAATGGATAAGTCAGTGGGTCTACATGCTGACTTATAATAGGAATTCTCTGCGGTTGATTATTTTTCTCATATATAGAAACATCTCAGTCTACAGGTGGTAAGCCTTCTTCTCCAACAAATACAACAACTACTTCATTACAAGTTGGAACATTAAATGTACTTTTATTTAACATGTTATCACTTGTTATATATATTTCTATTTCTTTAGGTAGTTCATTACTATTACAAGCTCGTTTATTTTCTTCCATTTCCACTTCATGCATCATTTTATATGCTTTATAAGTTGGCGTTCGTAAGTTTAACGTAGATTGCATATTAAAAGGAGATAAAGAATTTAATATTTTATTAAATTAAAAAATAATTATAGATTTGAATTTATCAGTAACAATCATAATGACCAATTTTGGTAAATATGCAAACAAAAAAAATATATGATCGTATTTCATACGCACCCATAATCTAATCAAATTAAAATTTTCCTGTTGAAAAGTATTATATATATTTTAATATATCATAAAAAGATAAAAATGTATTACTATAATTTCAACATATGAAACATTTTCTAATAGTTACGACATATTATTATATTATATTATAATATAAAATTTCTGTAAAACCCCGTACAATTTTTACATCTTCTATATCACATTTAAAATTTAAAGATAATTTCAATGTTTGTTATTATTTTGACAATTATATACCATAATTCAAATTATAAACTTAGGGAAAAATTAAATTACTACAACCAAAAGATTAAATTATAGAAACAATTTCATTTTACATTTTCAATTTCACTTTGGTACTGAACAGTTACAGCTAAAATAGGATAAACTACCAAATAGATAGACGCTTAAGGATTTTATCATTTTATACATCAGATTTTTGTATGATAATATCGATTTTTTATAACGATTTGACAGTTATCGAATGTAAGAAACTTCAATTTATCAGTAAATAACATTAGAAGTGTTAGAAGGTTTTGTTTAATTAGAAATTACAAAAATAGTGCGAAGGGTACATATACCCGAGTAGATAGACGGTTGTCACTGTTCATTTACAAGGCCCAATATATAGACGATATTTTTGAAGATACTTTATTGCATATAAAAAGAACATTTCGATCACAAATATCATATTTAATCTGATTGTAATACAAACTTTTATGCAATTAGAATTTTAAATTTTGCTTAAAAAATTATTAGTTTCGTCGATAGAATAATATTTATAAACCGTATAATAATAAACTATTGAGGGCAGTGTATTATAATCAATATATCAAATTAGGTATTAACAACCCGCACAATAATTAATAATCTATTGCCTTTCTAGTTTCTTCTCCAACATTATACCATCAAAGAAAGTATTATTTCCAAACAATCAAAGAAACTACTTGTAACATTTATCATAGAAGACTTTATCATTCATCGACCAATTTTTAACTAAATTCAATAAAAAATCAATCAATCAATTAATAAATTAATTAAAAACATTTTGAAGATTAAATTACAGACCCCACAGTCATGCTACCAAGCACCCGAACCAATTATTTCTCGAAATGATTAAAGTATATTTCTCAATATATCATTTATATTCAAATAAAAGAGAAAATACAATATTAAATTTCAAAATTATTTTTATATCAAAATTCTACAACTACTTTTATACCTCTTTGTTCGGAAGTTCAATCAACATTTATACTTGTATTACTTCGGCATATTAAAAATGTTTCATCGCAGTACTCTCCCACTTTTGCATTGTCGACAGCAATTAAAGTTTGAATAGGATAATTCCAAGTTTCCACTCTATTACCCCATACTACTAGTTTAATCATAAATAGGAAAATTATATTGATAATTAAATTTAAGATTAAGACTATATAAATTACTTTAACAATTGCAAATTAAAAATCATGTTATATTTACCATTTTTTGAGTATGATCATACAGTATTATATTCCTTTTTTTACAATAATCTCCACTAGGATTCATGATACTTTTGCGGAGGCTGTATGCGCGCATACGTCCTGCTCCAAAGTACAATGCGTAGTCGGAAATCTTTTCCAGACGAAAAACATTAAGAAAAAATTCTCGAGAATTTTCACCGGGAATCGTTTTGCATTTGAAAGAGTATAAAATTACTTATAAACGTTGATATTTCTCTTTTTATAACTATTCCATTGATATTTTGAAATATTGATTGAGAAGGTATTTGAAGATTAATGAAATAATGTATATCAGAATATTTTCTGTTTTATTTCTTATAAATCTGGATAAAAATAATACGTATGATCAATCTAATTATGTGATTTTAGATGTTGCTGAATTCAAATTCAAGGTGAAATGTATAAAATTAAAATTATTAATTTAAAAAGATAATGGTACCGAAAATTGCTTAAAATAGATTTAATTTATATATAGATTTAAATTAAAAATATAAATGTATAATAAATATAAGATTATGGCTACAGCTAGTTGAATTAACTGTTGTGAATTAAACCATCAATGATAAATCAGCATACATTTTTTGAGCTCTAATTAAAACGAGATATAGCAATTTAAAATTAATTTATCAGAACAAAAAATGTTGTATTAGAACAATTAAATTACTTCGAGAAGCTAAATGCCAATGAATTGGCAGTGGATTTTTTAAAGTGCAAAGACAAGTTATGGCAAAAATTCACTTACAACGCGTTATTAACCTTCAGTTACCCCACATATTTGACCAATGCCGTTACGACACGAGGGTCTAAAACATCCATTTTCTTGAGTTTGTAATTAGCTTAACTAAAATACAAAAATGTGTTTTTAAAATTACTCAAAATAAGACAAATAAAATTCTTGGCACCTAGTGATCAAACATAAAAATATTAGATTAAAATACTATTATTTAGAAGAGCCCCCTTGGTTCAGTGGGTAAGGCGCTAGCCTACAGAAACATGGCTGTTCTAGAGGTCGTCGGTTCAAATCCAAGTGAGAATCGAGTTTTTTTCAACTTAATCTTTCTATGGATTTCGTACCCAGGAAACCGACAAAAAGTGATAAAATGCTAGAAATGGTCACAAATTCTCCAATGACCATCCTCAAAAAAGGTCGATGAATATCTTCGTTGAAAACTGATAGCGGTATGGCAGGGAGTGATAGTTCGAATGTCCATGAGCTGTGGCAAGGGTGTATCCGAAAACTCTACTGTCATGTTATGCTTGATGTAGACGTATGCACCCGCTGCCGAACATGTCTGAGACGTTAGTAAGTAGAGAAAATGGGTTTCGCTTTACGGCATCGCACAATTGGGGTTATTAAAATCTTGGGTTTATAAACAGGGCAGCCACTCTGAGGTGGTAGATGTCCCCCGTAAAAAGGTGTAAAGCCTGTACGGGACTCTAAGAAGAAATTAATTTTAATAGCCAAAAACTGTAGCGTTAACGTTAAATAAATATTTATAATTAAGTTTATAAATAAAAATAGTTTACCAAAAATGTTTCAATTTACTTACCTCTTTGAAAATTAATTATTGATGGTTTATTAATTTATTTATGAATAATCATAAGCCAATAAATTTAAGAAGTACTTTGTTGCGGAAAAATTAAATATTTTGATATTGTAGCCTTTCATATTTATACGGATTGCGTGACTTTATTATACCTTTCTGCACTAACAACAACGTCCTCCATAATTCATTGGCGCTTGGCTTCCTCAAACTATATTAAAACAACTAAACTTAATTAAATTTGGGAAGTGTATTTATGCTTTTCGCAAAACATGCAAATGTATTTGCATTACTTTATTGAACACTTCTATTCAAATTCATCACTTCTTTTTCTTCATTTACTGCCATTAGCTATGCTACTAAATAAATATATACTCATTCTTCAATTTTCTTTCTGTTACTTTTAGATTAAAGCTGCTTTATGTTATTATATGTTTTAGCGATTTTTGCACTTTCCGCTAGGTGTGCCACTTCAGCTTGGACATGCGAATAGAAATGACACGACAAATTGAAATTTGGATATATTGAGCCTTGAAATTTCATATTTTAAAGGGCTAGTCTAGTTTCTCACTTTCAAAAAATCATTTTTTTTGCCTAACTCGATAGTATACTATTCGGAAAACAAGTTCCCAAAGTTTTATAATCGTATCATAAATATTTTTGAAATGGGAGGGGATTTAGTCGGAGCTGACCGTCGGTGCGCGACGACGAGGCGGAGCACCGAGCAGCTGTGCTCATTGTTGTGCTCCGAGGGCATCATAAATCGAGTCCCCATTGTACAGCGGGCCAGGCAACTGCCTGGATGACTTCCCAAACAAGTAATTTAAGCTATACATTCGTTCGAAACTGTTACAAGAAGACGCAGGTAGAGAAATCATACGAACGCCGGCGCGCACGAAACGTTCGCTTCAGTTTAGTTTGAGCAGAGGTCTACACCGCATCGCAGCTAAGTAAAGTGAAAATAAGTGAGAAAAGTCCTTACGACAATCAAAAAGGCACGAAAGAGGACCCACTGCGCAGATCTTCGAATAGGAAGAGACCTTTCCATGGGAATCGGCACACATTAGAGCAGTCAACGGCGAATACAAGTGCTACAGCTAAAAAATTGGCGCGTTACGATGACGATGAGATTATTATTGATAATACTCACGGCTATCATACGAGGGTAGTTCAATAAGTCTTTAGAATGACCAACAGATGGCGCGTGAATCGCTACAAATCATCTGTTTTCAGTAAGCACCACTCCCGACTAGATATATGGTGCAGTCACAGTCCACATCTTCTGAGTTTACGTGTTTTTATAACCAATTGAAAAAAAAAATTGCTTGTTAAGAAAAATGGAAAAAAACGAGTTCAGAGCGGTAATTAAACATTTTCATTTAAAGGGTTTAACTCCATATGAGATAAAAAATGAATTGGACTCAGTTCATGGCACATCTGCCCCTGCCTTAGCAACGGTTTATAACTGGGTAAATGAATTTAAGCGTGGTCGTACATCAATAAGTGACGAACCACGTTCAGGAAGGCCCGTAGAAGCAACTACTCCCGAAATCATCAATAAAATCCACGATATGGTGTTGAAGGATAGAAGTTTAAAAGTGCGTGAGTTAGCTGAGGCCACAAGGATATTTATAGGTGCAGTTGTTTCAATTCTACATGAAAAATTAGGCATGAAAAAGCTATCGGCAAGATGGGTGCCGCGTTTGCTCTCAGCTGAGAATAAACGCAATAGAGTGGTCGCCTCTGAGGCTCTTTTGGCGCGCATAAGTCGGAATCCTGAGGAATTTTTTCGTCGATTTGTGACTGTGGATGAAACATGGATACACCACTACACTCCTGAGACAAAGGAACAATCCAAACAGTGGATTTCCACAGGCGAACCAGCTCCAAAGAAGGCAAAGACCGTAAAGTCAGCTGGTAAGGTTATGGCTACAGTTTTTTGGGATGCACGTGGAATTATACTTATTGACTACTTGGAAAAGGGTAAAACAATTACTGGTGAGTATTATGCATCATTATTAGAGCAGCTGAAAGAAGAAATTAAAAAAAAACGACCAGATTTGGCGAGAAAAAAAATTCTCTTTCATCACGACAACGCCCGAGTTCACACATGCTTCGTTTCAATGGCTAAAATTGAAGAACTAAAATTCGAATTGGTCGAACACCCACCGTATTCACCAGATTTAGCCCCCAGTGACTTTTTCTTATTTCCAAACTTGAAAAAATGGCTCGGTGGACAGAGATTTACGGACAACGAAGACGTCATTGCCTCTGTAAGTGCTTATTTTGAGGAACTTCCGAAAACGCACTTTTCTGAAGGATTAAAAAAACTTAAAAAGCGATTGACCAAGTGAATAGAGCTCCAAGGAGATTATGTTGAAAAATAAAAAAAAATTTACCCAAAAAAAATTGTTTTTATACTTTATTCTAAAGACTTATTGAACTACCCTCGTATCATTGAATTTTTCTCCGTCTTTACTGCAATTAGCAGCATAGTACTTTGCAAGAATTGCAAAACAAATGTAAAATTCGAAGAAGCGAGTCCGGCAGGATTAGGTTTTAAAATTGCTATCTCGTGTCAGTGTGGCGTTTCTTACATCGAATCTGGTCCGAAGAGTGGAAAAGCCTATGATATTAATCGACGTGCAGTGCTTGTGATGCGGCTTTTAGGGATTGGAAGAGAAGGTCTGAGTCTTTTTTGTGGTTTGATGGATATAGCAAAAACATTTCATATTAATACCTTCGAAGGCTGCTTTAAAAATATTTGGATAGCTGCAGAGGCGGTGTATAAATCTTGTACTAAAAATGCTATGAAAGAAGAAAAAGAAAAAACGCTTGAAGAAGAAGGTTCCGATACGAATTTAACAGTTTCCGGAGATGGTACGTGGAAAAAACGGGGACATACTTCATGATATTGTGTGACGACTCTCGCAGGAAAATATAGCAAGAAAATCATCGATACATCAGTGAAATCGAGTTATTGTAAAGCGTGTGAGTACTGGACAAAAAAACAAGAGGAAGATCCAGAAGCATATGAAGAATGTCTCTCAAGCGATCATGATTGCCTATCTAATCACGCCGGATCGGCTGCGAAAATGGAAGTCAACGGCATAAAAGAAATGTTCGACCGCTCGCTCGAAATGTATAATGTGAAGTATACACGCTACATCGGTGACGGAGACAGTGCTACTTTTAAAGGTATTTTAGATATAAATCCTTAAGATACTCCTGTTGAAAAGCTAGAATGCAATCTATACGTCAAGAAAAGAATGGGTACACGATGCCGAAATGAAAAAAAAGTGAAAGGTTTAGGAGGAAGGAGTAAAGATACAGTAAAATTAACTTACAAAATCATAAATAAACTCCAAAAATATGATGGTTTAGCGATAATAAGGCATCAAGATAATGTAGAGGAAATACATAAGGAAATTTGGGCTACTTATTTCCATATGGGCTCGACTGACAAGAATTCACATCAAAACTGCCCGGTCGGCGCGGATAGCTGGTGCGCGTATCTCCGAGCGGAAGCTGAAGGACTCAATATGAGAAAATTCAAGCACAATTATCTGCCATTAGATCCACAAGTTTTAAAAGTTTTGCATCCAATTTATACGGATTTTGTCAAGAATGGAATTGCTAAACAGATGCAAAGGGAGCAACACACAAAATAATAATGAAAGTTATAACGGCTTGCTATGGTACTTTGCTCCGAAACATCTTTACAGCGGCCTAAAAACCATACAATTGGCCAATTTTTTTGCAACGGGGATCTTTAATGACGTCATGAAGTCCATATTAAGAATATTTCGCACTATGGGCATAACTGTTGGCCGCTACGAACTAGAATACGCCAACAGTCGCGAAATGGCACGTATACGGCTGGCCGAGAAAAGGCACGAGAAGACTTCAAAAGAGGCGTGGACAACTCGTAGGAAAGCTGCAGTTGATGAACAGCACTTTTTCGAGCAAGAGGAAGGCGAATTGTATGGCTTTGGAATTGCAGAATAACTGTAAGTATGAAAAATTAAATTTTATAACCGAAAAATCAGTTGTCAAAACTTTAAACGCATTTTTCTCAAAACTGCATTTTCAAAAATGGCTGCAGCTCTAGCTCAAAGAAAAAATAATGAATCGATTTGAAATTTTGCACAAATATTCGTAACATGTTTTTACATACCATGAACTAGGATCTTTTTGATATTTCAAAAAATACAAATTTGTCGAGTAAAAAACGAGCGTTTTTTTGTGAAAAATTGAATTTCTTTTTTCAAAACGCTGCCATTTTTGTAATTCTTCAGATACTGGCCTTCTGAGGACCTCTACAACTGCAGCCGATTTACAACTTCATTTTTTGGATGACTCGACGTCGGAGCGTATAACTCGGCTTACAGTCAATATTTTTTCATAAAATTTTGTGTGTTAACTTGTCAATAATATCTGAATATATCCTCAAAAATTTAAAATATTTGACCGCATGGTTTTTTTTTATGAGTCCCGAAAAATCACCTCCATTTTCCGCCCGAGAAACTAGACTAGCCCCTTAACATATGAAGCCTATATACTGATTCCCACAGTGAGAGAGGTCTCGTTTAATTGTAAATAAAGTTTTCTTTAAAGTTTTTTGAAAAACTAGCATATATGATGTAAAATAACACTACGAATCAGGGAGAAAAAAGTTTGATAGGGCAGGCGATGCTATTTTTTGCATCCGGAGAATGCAACTGCAGCCGGAGAACTACCTTAACCGGGGAATATTCGAAAGCAGATGAGCGACATGTATAAAACGTAATTTTTCGCAAAATGACATTTCGTTCTTCAAGTAGTATGATCTAGTTTAACGTGAAAAAATGTCGAAAAATGTTATCAAAACAATGTCAGTTGGCGTATATATCTATATACTTAATATACTATCACTGTAACTTTGAAAGGAAAAAAATAAAAGTGTTTTAAAATGTCCTAGTCCAACAAAATGCATTCTTTTAACATTCTACCTTTATCTTTCTGAAGAAATAATGATTCATGAGGCTTGGAAATTATCAGAACTATAGTTCTATATACAACTAATATTCAGTAAAAGTTTCATTGAATTTCATTATTTAATTTGCGAGTTGTAGAGACTATAAAAAATTACTAAACACACGGTATAACAAATGATAAACGGTGTATTTCGAATCTTTATGCATGTCAAATTGAAGGATTCTATGAGTACTTTATTGTGAAAAAAAATTTCTTCCCAAAAGATATTTTTTCATAAAAAAATTTTAAATACCTAAATTTTCAAATTTACAAATATCGAAAAATGGTCGCAAAATTAAATTAAAGATTTTATTTAGTGCTATAATTTATAGAATTAAAACTTGGATAATTATTTAAAAAATTGAAATAGCGTATACAAAACTAAATCTTTTGAATTTTTTTTTTTTTCTAATTATGTTCCACTATCTGAGAAGAAATATGTTATAAAGATATCCTGAGAGCAGTATGTTTCAAAATGTCATGTCATTTCTATTCGCGTGTTCAAGCTGAAGTGGCACACCTAGCGGCAAGTGCAAAAATCGCTAAAACGTATAATAACATAAAGCAGCTTTAATTTTAATCTAAAAGTAACAGAAAGAAAATTGAAAATTGAGTATATATTTATAAAATAGCGTAGCTAATGGCAGAAAATTAAGAAAAAGTGATTGAAAAAGTGATTGAATTTGAATAGAAGTGTTCAATAAAATAATGCAAATACATTTGCATGTTTTGCGAAAAGCGTATTTATACGGATTACGTGACTTTACTATACCTTTCAGCACTAACAACAACGCCCTCCAGCAGGACTTGGACATGTGAATATACACGAAAGTAGAAAGTCTAGGCCTGGGGCAAAGTAGGGGGGGGGGGGGGGACTTATAGGGCTAAAGTATGTATTCGACTACATCCCACTGATCATACCCTTAAGTTAGCTTCAGCTGTGGGTACCGTACCAAGCAAGGGCCCCATGGGTGTTTCACTTTTGATTTTAATGTTAGTTCAATTATATTATTCAAATTTAATTCTAATACATTGTGAACGTTAGTGCAAAAAATTATTATGTTAATACATAAAATAATGCTAATTTGTCGACTTCACTCCGGGTTCGCATGCGCAAATGCACGTTTACAGCGATTATCTACAATAACTTGTTTCTTTGGTCGTTAACGCATAATTATGACGATGTTATTAGTTTCTGCATAAAAAAATCTTCAATTACATATTCTGTTTATTAATAAATATGTTTTTATATATCAGTAAGAAGTGATAAACGATCTCATCCCATAAGGTTATGTGTTAAGAGTGACGTTGTACAATCTTAGTTTTTACAATATTTTTTCGTTGACCCCAGATTTTCTTTACACAGATCAAAAGAATAATGTTAAAAGAATATTTGTGGAAATCTTCAAAGAAGTCAGTGTTTTTATAAAAAGTCATTGAGGCCACTTAAGTGTATATATATATATATATATATATATATATATATATATACACACTTAAAAATATAGCCCGGTCGAGATTTACGAAAATCGGTGAAAGTATAAACATTGTTTAATTAACAATTTTCTAGTTTGCAATTACTTAAATTTACATAAAAACTTTTGTAATTTCTTTCACAGTATCGTTTTAAAAGATTAATATATCAATCAGTTACTTTTTATAATCTAATTTGTTTAAACAAAATTATTCATAACTTTTTTGATTTTATTATTTATAAATTTCAAATGCATTTGGCGATGAATTTTGAAATGAATTCTCTCCAAACTTTTTTTTGCTGATTGCTGTATATATAATTAATAAACTTGTAGTACAATTTTTATTTTTAGCTATTATAAGCAGAGAAATTGATTTTTACTTTAAAAAAGCAGACTTTAAAAATCGACTTTTTCAAGAAGAAATTGTTTAAAAATTTGTAAAACATAGACTTTAGCGTATAAAAAGAATCTGTACTACTAATTTTCTTATTTTGGTGTATAATTGTTAAAAAAAATAATGCTGAAGGGAAAAATTAAAAAATATCATCGCAAAATGTGTATTAAAGAAGGCTAGTTTTTACCTACTTTTTACCTATTTATATTCTATAAAATGAAATGAAATCATCATTTGGAGTTTTAAATAGTGTATTATTTGCAAAATTTGGCTGAACTAGAAATTAAACTAGTAAAGTTAGATTCTCGACCGGTCTATATTCTTAATATACTTTAAGCATGCAGCCAAGTAATAGTGTTGTAAGTCACAAATTGGTCACCACAAAACAGCTTTGTCCTTTATTTAACGTGCGACACCTCCCTAGATCGGGCTATTGGCACGGCTCCCCATGGAGCATGGAGCTGGGATACGCCCAGCTGGCGCAGAGCAGTTAAAGCTGCCCTTACCGACTCCTGCAAAGTGGTAAGCTTTTACAGGACCCTCGGTGGGGGTGCTATCGGGAACCATCCTTTCCCTGGCCGGCTCTGCAGGCCGCCACCCGAGTTGTTACATAAAGTATGCAACTCACACACCGAGATGCTATGAGATTCAAGACTCCGATAGTTTCAAGCACTCGAAGAGCCTCTCATCTCATGCGGTCTCTTGCCCTGAGCGATGTGGGCTTTTAACCACTGCCACCACGAATCCAAACCCAATGACCGGGGGAGGGGGAGGAACGAAGTCCTCCACACGCTCCAGGCCACCCGGTCGCCCATGGTACCGTTTTTACCCTGGTCAGGGTCCCAGTTGAAGATCTCACCATCTTCGGCACTGGTTGGCCAGCTCGAGATCCCAGGCACGCCACGGCCTGTATCCCCGCTTAAAAAGCAGGGACCCCGTAGGATGGTCACCACAAAACAGTAAAATTTTGTTATTATTAGATATATCAAATTGTCAATCAATATATTAAATTTTTTATAAGACCAAATGCGATTTAAAAAACCCGCGATAATTCATTGGCACTTTGCTTCTTCAAACTAATTAACTGTTCAATATGAAATTCTTTGTTCTAATAAATTAACTTCAAATTGCTATATCTTTTTCTAATTAATAGCTCAAAAACGATGGGCTTTCTATCATTGATGGTTTGTCAAAAGATAGTTTTTTTGACTAAAATTACACAACGATAGGTAATAATCCTTATGACGGCAATTATTCCTCTGTACGTAATTTATTAAAATTATTTTTAAATATTTAAATTACATGTAATCAGATGTTAGTACGTAGATTCCATAAATTCCTAATCATCAAAAGTTTTTCGAACGATTTTCCATCATAGATTTCCGAGATATAACCGTTTAAACTAAGTAGAGTCAGTGTACAAATTACGTAAGGGATATTTTTCGTACTTTCGATATCCCCCACCTGCCCCCACGTAAGGAACCATAAGATTTTAATGACTCCCCCCCTACCTCCACGTAAGGAACCGTAAGATTTTCTTATTCAAAGGCTTATACCATATCAAAATAATTAATTTTTCCGTAACAAAGTACTTCTTAAATTTATTGGTTTATGATTATTCATAAATAAATGACTAAACCATCAACAATTAATTTACAAAGAGGTAAGTAAATTGAAACATTTTTGGTAAACTATTTTTATTTATAAACTTAATTATAAATATTTATTTAACGTTAACGTTACAGTTTTTGGCCATTAATATCAATTTTATCGCTGAATAATAGTATTGTATTGTATTGTATGGAATTAACTTCCTCTATCCCCTTAGACAGTTTATCAACAAATGTTTTCACTATTTCATAATTTTTCTTCAAGTTTGAGGAGTAATTTTTTAGGAATTTTCGTAGACCCAATCCAGAAGTCATATAATAGAGATACATGGTACAATAATTACCACAAACGATAGAAAAGTGACTTGTAACCGTACATCATTCCACCTAATTTTTTTACAATTTCAGTATATATGATTCACGTGATCAGGATTATGTAGAGGTATACCGAAATTATCAAAGTACTAACCAATACCATTTCTTGATACATATATTGCATCCCAATGCATACCTCGTTTGTGATGGTTTTCTGTGTTAAACTCAAAAACACATGGTTTTACCCACGTTATCGGAATTCGATCTACAGGATAGACTCCCACACTGTGAAATGTCATCTTCCGAAGTAATCGTAGAATTTCTTGAGAGTTCATGACAAAGAAAAACAGTGGACTGAATGGAAATTCAAGATACTCACTATCTCCAGGGATAGTAAAGTCTATTGGTGATTGATCAGAAAGCGATGATATTGGTTTGCACTGTACCCAGTGAAAACTTTCAATTACCGTTTGAGTTGGTGGCAATTCAAAAAGTGACAATTCCGACTTTAATGATTCGCAAGAATCCATGTGTAAGAAAGCCATCTTACTATTCAGGTTTCAAAATATCTCTTTTCGTTCGGACTTCTTTTCACCACTAATACTGTTAGATATCTTTGATCCTGGCTTCTTGTACGAGAGTCTTTCTTCAATGCGGTTCTTCTTTTTCTTCTCATTAGATATACTTGCAGTTTCAGACGTAGCGACTGAATGTTGTTTCTGCGACTTGCGGGCCTCCTTATACCCGGACCCCTCTATAGTCATCATCTTGTCCATAACCTCATCAGCTTTGCGGTTGAGTTAACCCCTACTCTCTCGTACTCGTTTGTAGAATAACTCTGTCAGCTGTTTCTTCTCATTCACAACATCACTAAGAATATTCACACCAGTATGAATTGCTTCCTTACCGACAGCTTTAGCCCCTCGTTTAAATATGGGTAAAGCACGTCGGTATAAACCTCTCAGATAACTACCAATCCCTGTACCTTGTTGATAGCGCTTACGACCAACTGTGACGTAATTATTGCAATCATCGTCCCAGCCTTTACCAATTTGATCGGTAAAAAAATAATCATACTCAGACATTTTAACTAATGCGTTTAAAGTGAAACGTCACCATCAGCGTACCGTAATGGAATGGCACGGGCTCCCGTGCTGATCCTCCGACCAGATCTATTTCGATAGATTGGAACCAGAAAGACAGTAAGGGTAAGTACATTGGCGGGGAAAAGATTTGAATCTCAGTTCGACTATAAGTGTAGTCGTTTAAATGGAACAGCTCGTAGCAGGCGTGTGTGAATATCACCTATTACGTAAGGTTGACAAATACTGATATACACCATCAGTACGGTCGGTAAACTATGAACGAGATTTGCAGGTCGATCACCGATAATATAGTTTTCATTCTTACCATCGCAAGATAGAATTTTCTTATTTTTAAATCCCAATATTTCAGACAATTTTTCCGATAATGTGAATGTATGAATATAGTTTGTACAATTGTTGTCGGTACATATACACGTGACTTGTACGTATCCGCCACACTGAATTTCAAACAATAGATGTCGCAAATCATTAACCAAGAGTCGCTCTCGTTTAGATGTCTTGATACTAATAACCCCCTCCCTCTCTTTGACAGATATATGTTGAAAAGTGAGAGGTATTTGAATCTCGGTAAGACCCACACTCTACTCGAGTAGGAAACAATTTTGGATTAACTGTGTAGTAAAGTGAGTCGAGGCATTCTCTGGGAACACATATTTGCTTTTTGAGCTGGGTAAAATAACGTAAAAGTCATCCCTTATTGTAGATTTACCAAGGTTCTAGCAAACACTCAAGAGTTGAACTTTTCAGGATACCCTTTTCAGCTTACGAAATACTGTTTTCTCTTTCCGCTACCTTTGCTCTGCAATACCTTATCGACTTCAAAAATATCGTCTGTCAAATCTTTGCGCACCTTACTAAGCTGTTCTTCGTAGAAAAAGCCGTCAATTTTATCACCAGCAAGATCTTCCAGAATGTAAACAGGTGGCTGTCGTAAACAGTTGATACGAACTATTTTAAATAATTCCAGTATTCAGCCTCCTTCATATGCTTTACCAAAGACAGTCTTGGCTGAGGCGAACCAAGTCATTGACTCTGTATTTAGGTTGACGTGAACGATTGACACAGTAGCGCTGCACCAAGTTTTGACTGGCTTTACCGGCATTATATACATTTACACTAGATGGTGTCATTCTTATACCGCTATGCTGTTTGTGTGTAAATGAGTAAAATAGCGCCATAAATGTCCCTTTGAAGTTCTAATAAAGCGTTCAGCAACAGCTGCCTTAACGTCAGGATCTAATACAGTACGTTAAATGATGTCCATTTTCTGTAATAAATGTTGAACTTTACGACCCATAAATTCTTTGTCTTTATCGGTTTGGAAATATATAGGATGTTTTCCACTGTTTAGTGATAAAATTCGCTCGAGTGCTTCGGCAACGGTTTTAGATGTCATATCGAAAAGAGCTTCAACCCACGCATACTTTAAAAGCACATCGATGACTACAAGCACATAGGTGTGTCCGTCATTATACGTTTTCAGAGATCTAAACTCAGCTAGATCAGCTTCCCACACTTCATAAGGAAAAAGAACGTTGTAATTCCGGCGGGAAAAATGGTGTCGCACCATTTTAGGCATCGTGTGTGCATCTTGACTCACGAGTCATCCCTGAAGCTTTTCCGCACGAAACTTTTTATGCGTTGCACGTAAAAGCTTATCACAATCAGCATATGCTGATGATATGAGTAGAGCATAATAAAGATGTTCAAACGTCTTCTCGATCTGACTTTTTCTTACAAACTGATTTTATCACGTTCGGCCAAAAACCGATCGGCTTTGGCATGATATTTATTTTTCTCGGAATATGCAACATCGTGCTCGAGACAAGCTCTGTTTAGTGGATTTTTACCACCATCACCACGCTTCAGTCGCTCTTGAAGGTTTGTACCAGGACCTAGGAACTGATAGTCCGGTACATGCATTTCGAAAGGAACAAGACTAATTAATGTGTCAAAGATACTACCAGATGATGTTGCATCTACTTTTTGTACTATTGTAGCGGCTTCCATTGTCGTACTAATTGTATTTTAGAAGATCTCATTCGTACTTTCTGGGGTGGTGCTTGGAATGCTACCGAACCATTGATACCCTCTCCTTCACTTACTCTTTTTCTTTTCATTAAACCTCGCTGATAATTCAAAAAGGTTATATTTGCATTGGCAGTGTTTTCTTCTTCGTTTACCACCTCATCAACAGCATCATCATCCTCTTCAGCGGTGAAATCAGCTGAGGTCGTCGATTCCGCAACAGCACTTCGAAGATGCTTATTACCAATATATCCCTCAGGCACATCAGCTTTTCGAAGCACGCGAACAAACTGGCCGTATCCACATGGTGGCGACCGTTTTCTAGATCTCACAATTTCATTAACTAAATCCACGATATTCACGATCCACGATGAAAAGGAGTGCCATGGACCGATAATATACCGCGTTTATCCCGTGTAATATTACCAGCACCTCGTAAACGCTGAATTAAACTCTTTGCATTTTGCCGAAATTTTGTAGGTGCACCATCGAGAATTTATTGATCAGTTTCATCAACATCATCGCCCACTTCCTTTTCTTCTTTACTCACTATCGGTAATAGTTGTGTTGAATAAATCATGGATTTATCCATATTCTCAGATTTGTACTAGAAGAAACATTGCAATACATTCTGGTACATAGAGCATTTTTCACGTTCATCTATTTCTCTTGAATTTAAAGTTTTACTCATTTCCTCGTCGAGACGTGACGTTTCCGTACCTGGAGTTTGAACTGTACGAGGGTTACACTGCTTCTCCACACCCATGGCGGATAAATTTTCGCATCACCTTATCGATACACTCTTGAGGGATCAGAATCATTTTTGGTGCATGCTACATGCTGATAAAATAGGTTTCACTATTACCGGCACAAGTTGTTCCGCTTTAATTACTAACTTTTTTCTGGCGAGAAAGCTTTTTCCAGAAGCAGCAAGTTTTGAAAATAATGGCGCTCGTTTGCGTAATTTACTCTTATAGCGCTTGCTGAGCGGTACGTTTCCATTCCAGATATTCAACACTGATGTCACAGCGTGATATTACCCGGACCATTGGAGGCGAACTACTGATACGTCACCCGATGAAGTGCTTACGCGGCACGTAGACGTAGTGATTCTTATCGAACGAGAACAAGCATGTACGAAATCGACAATTTTCTTGTTTCAAAACTACGAGCAAATAATGAAACAGTTTAGATACAGCGTTGCAATAGGCTTCCTGCAGAAACTTTGGATCTTTTGGACAGAGTTGATGGGCTAAATGTTGTATCTGTGCGCGATCGCGAGGATTTTTAAAAATAACTATGTAATTTGAGTTCAAGGAGATTTCACGCTGACCACGATGGAAGAGATTCTGAGAGATAAAAATAACACTTGTATTATTATGATGACTACCGTTGACAAATAGATTGACTACTGCACCACTCGATAACTCACGCATCAAATCGTCTAGAATTCAGAATTTTTGTCCCGAACATTGGCGTAGTCTTCGCTTTTCGGTAAACCCTTGTAAAATTCCATATTTTCGACAAATTTCTTATAAGTCGGTTGCCGTTCGGTATAGTACAAGAGTATGCGCTCGAATCGCGTATCGCTCATCGCATCAATGTATTAGAGAAAACTTTTTACAAGGACTGTTTTTCCGCACGATGTTGGTCCACAAATCATGGACGTCCGCGGATGCTTCCAGCGTTCATCCATTTTGTCGACTAAAGATTTTCCCCATCACGATCGTCATAATATACGAGGGTAGTTCAATAAGTCTTTAGAATAAAGTATAAAAACAATTTTTTTTGGGTAAATTTTTTTTTATTTTTCAACATAATCTCCTTGGAGCTCTATACACTTGGTCAATCGCTTTTTAAGTTTTTTTAATCCTTCAGAAAAGTGCGTTTTCGGAAGTTCCTCAAAATAAGCACTTACAGAGGCAATGACGTCTTCGTTGTCCGTAAATCTCTGTCCACCGAGCCATTTTTTCAAGTTTGGAAATAAGAAAAAGTCACTGGGGGCTAAATCTGATGAATACGGTGGGTGTTCGACCAATTCGAATTTTAGTTCTTCAATTTTAGCCATTGAAACGAAGCATGTGTGAACTCGGGCGTTGTCGTGATGAAAGAGAATTTTTTTTCTCGCCAAATGTGGTCGTTTTTTTTTAATTTCTTCTTTCAGCTGCTCTAATAATGATGCATAATACTCACCAGTAATTGTTTTACCCTTTTCCAAGTAGTCAATAAGTATAATTCCACGTGCATCCCAAAAAACTGTAGCCATAACCTTACCAGCTAACTTTACGGTCTTTGCCTTCTTTGGAGCTGGTTCGCCTGTGGAAATCCACTGTTTGGATTGTTCCTTTGTCTCAGGAGTGTAGTGGTGTATCCATGTTTCATCCACAGTCACAAATTGACGAAAAAATTCCTCAGGATTCCGACTTATGCGCGCCAAAAGAGCCGCAGAGGAGACCACTCTATTGCGTTTATTCTCAGCTGAGAGCAAACGCGGCACCCATCTTGCCGATAGCTTTTTCATGCCTAATTTTTCATGTAGAATTGAAACAACTGCACCTATAGATATCCTTGTGGCCTCAGCTAACTCACGCACTTTTAATCTTCTATCCTTCAACACCATATCGTGGATTTTATTGATGATTTCGGGAGTAGTTGCTTCTACGGGCCTTCCTGAACGTGGTTCGTCACTTATTGATGTACGACCACGCTTAAATTCATTTACCCAGTTATAAACCGTTGCTAAGGCAGGGGCAGATGTGCCATGAACTGA
Source organism: Gastracanthus pulcherrimus (assembly GCA_949152435.1). NCBI lineage: Eukaryota > Metazoa > Arthropoda > Insecta > Hymenoptera > Pteromalidae > Gastracanthus > Gastracanthus pulcherrimus. The sequence continues at coordinate 48,359,399 of OX424575.1, read as the reverse complement.
GTCCAATTCATTTTTTATCTCATATGGAGTTAAACCCTTTAAATGAAAATGTTTAATTACCGCTCTGAACTCGTTTTTTTCCATTTTTCTTAACAAGCAATTTTTTTTTCAATTGGTTATAAAAACACGTAAACTCAGAAGATGTGGACTGTGACTGCACCATATATCTAGTCGGGAGTGGTGCTGACTGAAAACAGATGATTTGGAGCGATTCGCGCGCCATCTGTTGGTCATTCTAAAGACTTATTGAACTACCCTCGTATTAACCTCTCTTTGAGAAGCTCGCCGAGCGCGCAGGCGGTCCTCGCAAGCTCATATACCGCGCAAGCGCGGGTATTAAGCTCCCAGAAGGCGGGCTAGGTTTTTCTAATTTCCCTCCGGCACTACTACCAACAGATCGGTTTTCTATTGGTTAGAATTAAAAGAAACTACCACCTCCACTCTCCTTTCTACTGATTCTGCAATATATCTTAGAACTGTAGATGTATCATCAGTTTTCCACGGACATTCGTTCGTTACGGATAAATACAGGTGATATCAAATAATAATACAAGACGTAAAGTTAGCTTCTAAATTTATTGGTTAGTATTACACATACATACATACACATACACACGAACATACGCACACGCACACGCACACGCCCACGCACACGCTCACGCACACGTACACACACACGCGCACATAAACACTCAAAGTGTGGATATACTTGAATTCGCACCGCGACGTAGATGTTAACCTGAAAAGATCGAACACGTAAATGTGTATATATTGCGTTCAATTTTTAAACAGGCATTCGGATTTCGTCGCACCATGGACTCGAGTATGTTAAGAATATTAGTTAAAATTATATATGTACACCTTGCAAATACAATAATTTTATATAACAATTTCTAATAAGCACCGGATGTAAATCAAAATGTGAGAGATATATAACGAGTAGTACTTACCATTGCACGTATATACACACCCATACACGTGTGTACGCGCGATTTACTCACATTTCAAGTTGGCCCCTGAAACTATTGTTTATACTATTAAACTAGGGGCCAACTTGTATTACTTTATTTCCCTTGTTCAATGCACTTAAGACTATTTTATTTTCAATTATATTTACATAAGTTTGAGCAAGTCCTTATGATTGATTGATATACATCTAAAAACAAAATCTCCGCTTCTTACGTGAATATTCCTGACACACGCACGCACGTTTCCATTGCACGCTTTTAAGACGTTCATCTCCCTTATTATCTTTCATCACTTGTTCCAAATCTAAGCGCAACTGCTTTCTATTAGTTAGAATTAAAACTACACCCTTCACATCTTTTCTACTACTTCCGCTAATATCTGAAAACTGTAGTTGTATCGTCAGTTTTCCGCATACATTCGTTTGTTACGGGTGAATACAGGTGACATTAAATAATAATTCAAGAAATGAAGTTATACTTTTAAATATATTGGTTGGCATTACACATACACACACACACACACACACACACACACGAACACGCACATACATTATACATACACAGACATAAACACACACTGAAGGTAACATTGATACACTTGATTGCGCAGCGAGTTGCGGCGCAGATGATAATCTGAAAAGATCGAAAGCGTAAAATGTTTATATATTGCGTTCAATTTTAACATAGGCGATTCAGCTGGGTCGCATTTCGCACTCGAGTATATCAAGAATTTTAATTGAAATTATATATGTACACCTTGCAGATACAATATTTAATATTATCGGACACATACGTTCACAAACAATTTCTAATAAGCATCGAATGTAAATAAAAATGTGACCAATATGTAATGAATAGTGCTTACCGTTACACACACACACACACACACACACACACACACACACACACACACACACACACCACACACACACACACACATACACGTGTATACACACGATTTATTCACATTTAACGTTGGCCCCTGAGACTAGTGTTTATAGCACTAAACTAGGGACCAACTCGTATTACCTTATTTCCCTTGTTTAATGGACTTGGGACTATTATATTTTTAGCTATATTTATATAAATATGAATAAGTTCTTATAATTGTATGGAATGCGTCTCCTAAAAACGAAAGCTCTACTTTTTGCGTTAATATTCCTAACACATGCAAGCACGTCGCTTCACATGGTACGAATTAAGAAGAGTATCTTCCTCATTATCATAAATCATTAATTTGTTCCAAATCTAATATTTTCAGATGGTATAGAGTTACGCGGAATTTATTTAAATATAATTAAACTACTATTAATTTAAACCTCACCAATAATGAAGTGATACTGTAACGCAATACAGTGGACTTGCTAGACATTTTGTATGCCCCTTCTTTTAATACACTTCGTAATAACACTTACAATTTCTTTCTCATTTTCGAAAATACCGCGATTAAACATATGTATTATAGTAAGTAAAGTACAAAGACTCATTATGTATCTGCCACCGACAGATTTACACGGCAGGAGATATTAGAAACTCAAACACTTTTTACATTAATTTTACTTTATTTTGTCGAATCGCTAAAACTATAACATGCTTACGTATCTATGTCTAAAACAATACTGAATCGCATTTTATTGAATAGCAGACCAAGCTGCCTCCTACCGCTATTCATATGTACATATTCACGATATATTAACATAAGTCGAATCTCGAAAAATATTCTAATTGATATATGAATCTTCAAGATTCGTGAAATTTTGGAATATAAATATTTTTACAATTATTATTGAACGAGGCTATTCATTTATTAGAAAATATATTATGTCTGTCCGTAACACATTATGTACTTAAGTCTCTTGAGTATTTCATTTACTGAATATTATCTTAATATATATATATGCATATGCACCGAAATGGGTAAAATGTGTGGTATATATATGTACTAAGGGGGTTCCCCCATATATATATATATATATTTATATATAACACATTATGTACTTAAGTCTCTGAATATTATCTTAATATATATATATATATATATATATATATATATATATATATATATATATATATATATATATATATATATATATATAAAGATAATATTCAGTAAATGAAATACTCAAGAGACTTAAGTACATAATGTGTTACGGACAGACATAATATATTTTCTAATAAATGAATAACCTCGTTCAATAATAATTGTAAAAATATTTATATTCCAAAATTTCACGAATCTTGAAGATTCATATATCAATTAGAATATTTTTCGAGATTCGACTTATGTTAATATATCGAGAATATGTACATATGAATAGCGGTAGGAGGCAGCTTGGTCTGCTATTCAATAAAATGCGATTCAGTATTGTTTTAGACATAGATACGTAAGCATGTATAGTTATGAGATATTCCACCGAAATGGGTAAAATGTGTGGTATATATATGTACTAAGGGGGTTCCCCCATGCTCGCGCCGCTCGCCAACTCCTATTTTTTACTTTTAATAAGATAAATAGAGAAAAAAGATTAGAACATTTAACTATAAAGTGAAATTTTATTATAAACTTTAATGTTTTTAACATATTTTTAACATATACAAAGGGTCGTTTTACCGATTGATAATAAATAAAATAAAATAAAATATTGATTAAAAAAAATGCATTTATGAGTTATTAACGATGGAAGAAGCTTAAGAATACAATTTTACTATTGTATATAGAGAAAGAGTTGTTTTTTTTTTGTAACTTCGCAAAAATCTAAAAATTAAGTATACTTTACCAATTGCATCTAAATTTTATGTGATTTATACACTGCAGTCTATAGTTTTAGTATTGCGGGGCCGGGAAAACGAAGGCTGGGCCTCAGGGAACTAGGATAGGATCAAAGTCTCCGAGGGTACACTCGCTTCCAGCTATTTTGACCCGCCCCCTACGCACGATGCGCCGGTAAACAATAAAGAAAGACAATGTCCCTACAAAACAATGAGATGAACCAGGAGGCAGCTAAACCCTAAACCTGCACAGAAGCGATGCTGGTAGTTGAGCAGCTTCCTTCATACACATTGCCGGGTGGCAAAGTACAGCCCAGCCGCCTACAGATAAGAACAGTCGAGGAGTTCCTGAAGTAGGTGGACGAACTCCTCAAAAAGATGGGAAAAGGGTTGAAGAGGCAGCCTGGTGTCGATATCGACATTAAGATATCGACAGTTTACCCACCCTCGTCGAACTTTTCAACTCTGGGGGAACCGCCTGCTCACCAACACTGAAGAGCACTCTGAGAGCCGCGGCTATCTCAAGCCAGCGGCCTCAAAATAAGAGGGTGCGATCGCGAGACGGGAACTCCGATAGTGCTGAGTCTTCAGCCATTGACAAGAAGGCTAGAGCCACCGGGCCCTCGGAGATCACCGGCGTTGAGACGGTCCTGTCAAGGAAGAAAAAAGCTGCAGCTAAGAAACTACAGCAGCAGCAACAGAAACAACCTGAGTAGCTGACACAACAACAACAGCTGCAGTAAAATCAACAACAGCGACAGCAGCTGCGACAACAACTGCAGCAACAGCCGCAACAAAAGAAGACCCCAACAGCCAGGACAACGGCGGACAAGAGTAGCGAGGTTGATCAAAAGAAGAAGAAGAGGAGGAGAAGAACGCCTAGGTAGCAACCCAAGGCTGTCCTTATCCGACCTGTCGATGGAGCCACCTACGCGGACGGACTTTTAAATATCCGCGGAAATGTCACAGCACAGTGTCCAACGACTGATATTAAGTGATCAGGGAAACCAGGGCTGGCAACCTCCTGGAGCTGGGAACTATAGGAGACTCCATCAGGAAGGTAATGGGCTCATTGGGGGTCGTAAAGACCCTAACACCTAAGACAAATGTGAAAGTCAGAGACCTTGACAACCTCACCACCAAAGATGAAGTGGAGATGGCGATCAGGAAGGAATTTGACGAAGCAGAAGTCTCAAAGGGTGAGATCAGCGTTTCGCTGACCAAGCCCAATAGTAGGGAGCAGCGACTGGCCATCGTAGAGATGGACCAGGAAATGGCAGAGTTCCTCCTCGAAAAGATCCGACTGAAAGTCGGCTATATAAACTGCCGACTGAGAAGGTGGCAGCGGCTCCAGCGGTGCTTCAGATGTCTGGGTTACGGATATCGGGAACGCGACTGTCGTGGCCCAGACAGAAGCAAGGCCTGCTACAAATGTGGCGCGGACGATCACAAAGGAGCAGCCTGCAATGCTACCGAGGCGAGGTGCGCCGTATGTACTGACCTTGGAGTAGACCAAGCACAGCTAGGCCACACGACGGGATCAGGACAGTGTAGAGCATTTCGCGAAACGCTTAGGCAGACCAAAGCCAAGCGTTAATGATGGACCGTATAACGCTCCTTCAAGCGACCCTTTACAGAGCCGAATTAGCCAACAGCCTTCTGACTTAGAGTATATCCGAGACGAAGGTTGATGTGCTGCTAATCAGCGAGCAGTACTGTGACTGGCACAGTAGCAATCTACGTGGATCCACGAACCATCAGAGTGGACGAAGACGGGGCCAAAAGCGGCTTTGTGTGGGTGAGAAGAAGAGACGTAACTTACGTGAGCTGCTACTTTACCTCGAACGTCCGTGTTGAGCAATTCAGGCGTCGTCTGGACGAGCTGGAAGACGCGATCCGCGAGATAGAAGACGAAATCGTAGTCGCCGGCGAGTTCAACCTTCGAGTTCAACCTTCGTACGTATCTAGACTTGGGCTGATAGTTCTCAATATTGGGAACACGTTGACATTAAGAACGGTAGGGCATATTGGGATGATGAACCTGACCAAGTTAAATACCGCAAAATTTACCGACGACGAACACTACCGAAATCAGGGATGAAGCGGAGGCTTTCGTGAGGGAGACTATGGGTCTCATTCATCGAGCCTGCGACGCATCCATGCCGCGCAAGGGATCGCGACATGGAAAACCCCCAGCTTATTGGTGGTCTGACGAAATCACGCAACTAAGGGCAGAAATAAACCACCTCAGAAGAAGAGCGCAAAGAACTAGAGATGAAACGGAGGCAGCATTGTTGTCGGAGCAGCATAAAGCAACGCCCGAATGGCTCCGACGCGAGATCAACCGGAGGAAGGCACAGTACTGGAAGAACCTGATGGAGGAAGTCAATCGGAACGTGTGGGGCTTGGACTACAAGATCGTGACCAAGAAACTCTGCACACTCCCAAATCACCCATTCGACGAGAATACCATAGCTCGAATTGTCGACACTCTGTTCCCAACACATCCGCCAAGACAAGACCAGGAAGAAGCCGCTAAAATATGTGGATTCCCCGATTCTCCACCGAGGAATTGCTGATCGCTCTCTCTCTCTCTCTCTCTCTCTGCATTTTGAGTTGAGAAGTCGCTTCTAATAGTGCTCCGTCTTTAAACTGTTTTAAGTTTTATTTCAAATACGGCATAAACACATAAATCGGTCACGTGAAGGCTCACTTTGCTGGCTTTCATTTCGTGTGTTCGAAGGCATCAATATCTTTGTCATACTCAAAGATTATCAATTCTTTAACACAAGAAACTTGAGGTCTGTCTATTTATCAGGCTGTTTGTCGTCTTGCCTCTCTGCTTTTCTGCGCACGCGCAAGGACTGGTCTTCACATACATTTGACTGCTGCGCCTTACGTTTTGTTTTGTTTTCGACCGGTCTCTAACATGTCTGCTCGGCTTCAAACAAGTGCACAAACGCCCCGGCACTTTTGGATTCGCTCTTGGCTAATAATAATGCGAATCCGCATCGCTCTATGCAGCATCATTTGTCGCTATCAACTGGTAATAAAGCAGCCGGTGTCTCCTCAGTAGAGCATACACACACAACAGCGGCCGGCGGCTCTCATGCCTATCCTACCTACACACTAGCAGACGCACTCACCAATGCCTCTCCCCTCTCCACCGCAGCTGGACTCGACAACACTACGGCTGCCGCAGGCACGTCTTCATGTCTATCTCCGTCTCTATCTCCATCTCTCTCTCGCTCCACGCCGTTCGCAATACCAACTACTGGAGAACAGTATGTTCCCCCACTGTTACTACAGCAACAGTCGACTGCCGCTAGCTCTTCCACGAATTTTTCTGCGTTTGGACTACCGGCTTACTCTACAGCGACTGCGTCGAACGCCAAACAAATCGAAACATCCGAGAATGCTGATGATATGCTAAATATGATGAAGCAACTTATGCTGCAGCAGACGCACCTGATTTCTGCAGAATTCAAAGCATTAAAAGAAGCACAACAAAAGCAGTTCGAACAATTTTGCACGAGACAAGAGAACCTAATTGAATAAAGGCTACATGACTTGACTGCGATTAACACAAGACTCGAAGACCATCAATCACAAATACAAAAATGTGTCCAAACGGCTGAGTCGCAAAATGCACAACTCCAAGAGTTGAATCAGAAAGTTGAAGCACTTGCCAACAGATCTTCGCTGGGTAATACCACTGCAACCCCAGCGCCTGCAGCTACTTTTGATTCTGCGGAACTTATCATCTCCGGTATCCCACTCGATATTTTGCTGATCCCACACCAGATTGCCATAAAGGTTCTGGGAGCCTTGAATTTTCCCAATCTTGTTGGGGATATTTTGTCAGCGGAGGATTTTCCGCGGACTTCGGCCACATCATTGGAAAATCGACAACAATCAGCTCCTGTTTTTCGATCTCAAGAGTTCAATACGCACCCGCATAATGGTAATTCATTATCTTCACGTTCCTGAAATTTTCGTAGCGTAGTAGTAAAATTTAAATCTGTTCATATTCGTGACCACGCAGTTTTCACGCGGCTTAATGTAAAATCATTCACAGCAGCAATGGTGTTCAGTCACGCTTCCACCTCGTTGATATTTCTGCGAACTTTGTACCCTAGGCATGTATATAATCTTTTGTTAAAAGCCAGATCGCAGTCTAGTAAATTAGGGTACAAACGACCCAGAGTTATCAACTTGGTGGTACACATGTGCAAAGATAATACATCTCCTCTTATTCCGATCAATAGTGATTATGACTTACTAGCTTGCCAGCCGATAATAGAAGCTAGCAAACGGACCCCTCAGGTCTTAAGTAATTTGTCCGGCGATCTTATTGAGATGTCCGTTCTGTCAGGTGCTAATGTCTCACCGCATTTTCCGACAGGTGCCAACGCGAGCGACAATTCTTAGAATTAAGATCGGTTAATACGAATACGGTACACTCCCCACCCCCTGTCCTCCTCGGTGGTGTCGAAATCATGCATGCCAACGTCAATGGTCTTACAACCCATTTCGAGGAAGTAGAAGCATATCTTGACCTTCACCCCAAACATATAGTAGGCATCACAGAATCAAAACTGTCTAGTGAGGACAAAGACATATCTGTGGCCATTGACGGGTATGCCCTGATTCGACATGACCGCGTAAGACGTGCAGGTGGAGGAATCGCCGTATACATTAACAACAACTTTAAGTTTAAGACTCTTGCGACGTCCGATGTCCGTGATGACAGCGTCCCTGAGTATATTATAATAGAAATCACCCATGATTGCAAATCACTTTTATTTTCAGTAGTTTATAGGCCACCAAAAACAGCAATGCCGCACGAATTTTTTCACAAACTCTCAGCTTTTTTTACACGTTACGACAGTATAGTTATCACGGGTGATTTCAATGTGAATATGTTATCTACTACGTCATACGAAGCCAAATACATGTACGACATCATTCGATCGAATGCTCTGTATCTTGTTCCTTCTGGGCCAACTCATCATACGATCAACGCACAACGTCTTCAATCTCACACATGGCTCGACCTATTTATTGTACATTCGCCTTCAGCGGTTATAAGATATAGCAAATCAGATGCTCCGTTTACCTATGGGCACGACAGTATAGAATTGACTATACCTTTTAGTATTATGCGCAATATTTCTCGTCAAATTAAAACTCGTGATCTCCGTGGCCTCAACAGAGCTCAGTATCTCGCTGATTTATGCAATAATTTGAATGATGTTAAACAATACAATAATATTAATCAATTAGTCACTCGATTTAACAATGCTGTCACTTGCTCCCTTAATAAATTTGCACCTTTTCGTTCCGTTAATATATGTAATCGCCGAAAACCATGGGTCTCATCTGACATCCGCTCCGCCATGAAAGAACGCGATAGAGCTTATAAGAGAGCACGTGACAGGGGACAGCAACTTACCGAATATCGAGCTCTGCGTGCAAGGGTCCTACAAAAGCTTCGAAACTCAAAAAACGCTTATTATGCTAATGAAATAGCCAGAGCTCAACGCTCAAATCGTCTATGGAGTTCTCTCAACAGGCTAGGCATAACATCCTCTCGATCAACCTCGCCTTTTTCGCTCTTTTCACACAATGATATCAATAATCATTTTGCATCCATCGCTAACGCATCTAGATCATCTCCTGTACTCCCACTACCACCTCCAAGTCCACTACCAGTCCAAGACTTACGGTCTTGATGCAATCACTATTAAGCATCTCTCACTATCATGTCCCACCATTCTCGAAACACTCACCACAATTTTCAATCTATCAGTCACCAAGGCATCTTATCCAGCGCTTTGGAAACAGACTCTTATTACTCCTATTCCCAAAGTACCAGCTCCATCCGACATATCTGAGCTACGACCCATTGCTAGGTTGTCTGAGTGCTCTAAGTTACTAGAGAAGATTCTATCTAAGCAACTTCTGTGTCACATTGAGAAACACAACCTTTTCATCTCACGGCAAGCTGGCTTTAGAGCAGGTCACAGTACTCAGACGGCTCTGCTCGGTGTTCTTGATGACATAAGATTCGAAATGGATAGCTCTGGTTTTACGATCTTAGTCTTATTTGATTTTTCCAAGGCGTTTGATACGATTCCCCATCACATATTAATTCATAAACTTCGATCATTTAGAATCAGTGATCACTCCTTACAGTGGTTCATTTCTTATCTTGCTGATAGATGCCAGGCTGTTATTGATGAAGGTGGCCGCATATCGGCCTGGATTGATACTTGGGCTGGCGTTCCCCAGGGCTCCGTCCTAGGCCCTCTATTATTCGCCATCTTCATCAATGACCTCCCCATGGTACTGAAATTCACCAGACATATGATCTACGCTGATGACACTCAAATTTACAGAAGCTGCAAACGCCATGATCTCATTGACACCATTAACAAGGTATCTGAGGATTGCGCTGCAATTGCTAAGTGACCTCAGACAGCTACGCCCTCATCAACGTGCTCTTTCATTTGGTGTCCGTAAATCACTTGTGCACTCACTCATCCTCCCTCACTTTGATTATGCCTGCCTTGTCTACCATGACCTAACTCATGAACAGAACCTGAAGCTCCAGCGGGCGCATAATGCATGCACCCGTTTTGTTTTTGGTACCATTCCCTGGATGGCTCATGTTACCCCCTATCGCAAACGGCTAGGGTGGCTCACGGTGAAGGCCCGAAGAAAGTACTTCATGGGTGCGCTGACGTTTACTGTACTTAAGACTGGTTGTCCAGATTATTTGATGTCTAACTTCATACTCACAGCAGATAGTGATGTGCGTTGGTCAGCTCGACTCCGCACTGAACTCCTCCTTATCCGTAACTTCAAAACTTCCTTATATGCCAATTCCTTCGTAATAGCCGCCTCATATTTTTGGAACTGCCTACCAGAACACATTACCTCCCTGCCTCCCAAAACTACCTCTTTACGAACCATCAAATCCTTATTACTTAGTTACCTCAACAGCTGTGATGTTCAGTCTGATCCTGCACACAAGTAAACTCAAAAATTCTAAATATAAAGGTTCCTAGTAGCTTTAATGTTACGTACATATTACTACTATAATTTTAATCTTAGCTTTAATTATACATATATATCTCTATATTTTTATATTGTTATTGCGTCATATTTTGCGGCCAAAGAGCCGTCCAGATTACTTTATGTCTTATTTTATTTTATACACCGAATATTGTTCGAACCTGTATATACTACTGTTAGACACTATTATTGTGAGCGTACCGATCACGTTACATATTATATTATTATATTATTACATATTGTATATTTCTAATGTATATATTGTTCTTTATGCCCTATGGGACAATTTCAGTCCCAGGGTGGAAATAAACAAATAAATCTAAAATCTAAATCGCCGCCAAAATGATGCGGAGCGGAAAGGCGCCTGTGTCCGACGGGATACCAGCTAAAATATTGAAGATCATCGCGGTGAGGGCACCTTCTCTATTGTATATATCGAACATGTACAACGCGTGCCTGAAAGCGGGTGTCTTTGGCACTCACTGGAAGATTGCGCATCTCGTGTTGATCAGCAAAGGTAAGGGAGATCATCCCCGGATTCCGGCGTCTAACAGACCACTTTACATGTTGGACCACGCAAGGAAGCTCTATGAGAGGTTGCTAAAACCACGGCTACAGGGAGCTGTGCAGGCTGCCGGCAATTTAGCCGACAATCAGTACGGCTTCAGGAAGCGGCGATCCACGGTGGACGCTATACGAGAGGTAGTTTGACTGGGAAGGAGAGTAGGAACTGGAAATCATTTTTCCAGTGACATCGCGCTTCTCGTTACGCTGGACATTAAGAACTCCTTCAACTCGGCCAGGTGGCCAGGCATCTTGGACGCGTTGAATGAATTCAGATTCCCAGAGTATAGAGGTGATACGGGACTACCTAAAGGACCGTATCCTCCGCTACGAAACAGAAGATGGCCAACGCGAGATATATCTCAGCGCCGGCGTGGCACAAGGGTCGATCTTTGGCCCTGATTTTTGGAACATCCTGTACGATGCCATGTTACGACTCGGGCTACCAAAAGGGGTGTACATGATAGCCTACGCTGATGATGTTGCTTTAGTCATCATCGTGCGGGGCTTTGGAAAAGCACAATATCTGCTTAGCCAGGCGAAGCGCAGGATATCGCGCTGGATGGGGGAACACGGTTTCGACTTGGTAGCCGCTAAGACAGAGATTGTGCCCTTCACTGGCAAACGGATTGAGACCATCTTTCCCATGTATGTGGGAGATGCGGAGGATTCGATGAGGAGAGAGGCTATGTACCTGGGACTCAAACTAGACACTTAGCTTAGTTTCTTTCGTCACCTAGCGTATGCAGCGGATAAAACGGCAAAAAAGACGGCACAGTTGAGCCGTCTTATGGCGAACATGAGTGGACCGAAAGCGAGCCAGCGTCGACTCCTCATTTCAGTCATTACATCCATCTAATTGCACGGTTCTGAAATATGGGCCGATGCAATGGTTCGTACAGAATTCGACTCACTTCCGTTAAGTGTAGAGGAACTCTCACACAGTCTCGAGACCCGCAGTGCTCCTTATTGCGGGAATCATCCCGATCGATCTACACGTGACAGAGCGCAAGCAAATCTACGAACGGAAGAAAACAGGAGAGGACAGAACAACAGTCCATAGAGAGGAACGGGAACGCACCATGGAAACGTAGCTACAATCCTGAACAACCACAACCAAGGGTAAATGAACAGCAAGGCTGATAGACCAGCTGACCTCTTGGTTTAACAGAGACCATACGGAGGTAAATTACTACCTGACCCAAATCCTGAGTGACCATGAGTACTTCTGCTCCTACCTCAATCGTACGGAGAAGGTTCAGAGCCCGAGTTGCATCTTCTCTTCCGCTGATTGCGACGATGCGTTTCACACGTTTTTCGTCTGCGAAAAGTGGAACAAAGAAAGAACAGCTCTTCTCGGCTCGGTCGGACAATTCACGCCTGAGACCATCGTGGGCGAAATGCTGCCGCCGAGAATAAGTGGGCCGCCACGGCAAAATTCGCCGAAACGGTCCTACGACAAGAGAAACGGTACCTAGACAGGATAATCGACGAAGGTATGAATGAAGCGCTGGGAGACGCTTTAACACCCCAACATAACCCAGGGACGTCGGACGACTCCATGGAAATGGACGTGGGGGAGAAGATGGGACGCTTTCTTAACCGGGACACTCACATTTTCTCTGATTTTATGAATGTCGCGGGGAGGGACAGGGAAACTTCTCCTTTCCGTACGAAGATGAAATGCGCCGGTTCGAATACGCGTATAAATTAGTTCGGATTAGATCTGACGGTCCCTCGGGGGATTTAAAATTATAAATTTTTTAATTTGTTTCGGGTCAAGGCAGCAGCGGTTGTAGAGGCGATACTAGAATGGTACCACCCTGAGGTAATGTGGTAAGCGGTACCAGGTTGGGTTCCGCCAGAAGAGGAAAGGGTAGTAGGTTTTAGTGGGTCGGTTTACGATGCAACGGCTGTGTAGTTTTTTAGCGTTTTCGTTTATTTTATTTTTCGTCCTATATTATACACACGGCTGATGCATCCCGAACCAGCCCTACACTATCCGGTTATGCGGACCCAGTCGGGTGTGCCTTAGATAGCATTTCCTACATACCCTCGAAAAAGAAAAAAAAAACACTTTATTCATATAATAATATCATATATTCAAATTTTTTCATTACCTTACTTGATAACGTTTTTGTTTTAATATTTTATTAAAATCTATAATTTATTAAAGAAACTAAATAATACTTTTAAAATATTAATTTAAAGACCATAGATATTTTTTGTTTTGTTCTTTCATCAAAATTGTTCGTTTATTAAATAATGTAAATGATAGTTATGAAATATTAAATGAATGACCATAGATATAAATGTAGATAGACTTTTCCGTTCTAAAATCGGACGACAAGATTCCAGGACTAAAAAAACACAAAGGTCTCGCTTCGCTCGAGCGAAAAACGTCACACAAAGCAAATAATCTACTTCCGCACCCGTGTCGAAATGTACTATTAATAATAAAATCGTAAACACTTATAAACTCAACGCCCAAATAACCCAAGCTGGGCAATTGGCAGTAAACAAATTTATATAATAGAATTGTTCATCTTAAACCCTAAACCCAGCTACTGCATTCTGATCATTTTGTCATTAAAAAATTGTAGTAATTTGTAATAAAAAAATTTTCATAATAAAGTCGTAAACCCTAAACCCTAAACCAAGCTTACCTCAAATGAGAATTTTGCAATTTAAAAATTTTAATAATTAAACCATAAACCCTAAACCCAATTACGCCAAGCAGAGCATTTTGCCATTAAAAAAGTAACAGTAAACCCTAAACCCAACTACCTCGAGCTGAGCATATTGCAATAAAAACATTATAATAATAAAATTGTAAGCCCTAAACTCTAAACCCAAACAACCCTAGCTAAGCAATTTACAATAAACAAATTTAAGTAATAGTATTATGAACCTGATCTGGGTCTTTAAACCCTAAACTCAAATAACCCAAGCTGACCAATTTACAATAATAAAAATTTAACTAAATTTAAATATATAAATACATAGATAATAATAAATAATAGTATGTAATATACAGGCATATTTGACGCTTTTTCGTGAAGTGAAATTCACTGAATTTAGAGTTTATGGTTAACAATTCTATTGTTCATATTCGTTTACTGCAAATTGCTCAGCTTGGGTTATTTGGGTTAGAGTTTAGAGCTTCCGCTTTTATTGTTAAAATTATTTATTTCCAAAATGCTCGGCTCGGGTAGTTGGGTTTAGGGATTTGAGTTTAGAACGTATGGTTTAATTATCAAAAATTTTTAATTGCAAAATGCTCGGCTTGGGGTAGTTGGGTTTACGGTTTAGGTTTATAATTTTATTATGAGAATTTTTTATTGCAAATTACGCAGTTTTGGTTTGGGCTTTAAGGTTAACAATTCTATATTATATAAATTTTTTAATTGTAAAATGCTCAGCTTGGGGACGTTGGGTTTAGGGTTTAGGGTGTAGAGTTTATGATTTTATTATGAAAACTTTTTATTACAAAATGCTCTGCTCGGGGCAGTTGCGTTTAGGGTTTAGGGCTTAAGATTTTATTATTATACTTATAGTTATACTTCGAGTAATTTAGAAAAATGAGCTTGCCAAATATGACCTAAATTAATAAGTTTTAATATTTGAAGCGTTGAGGAAAATATTCGCTGACATTTTGTGGGATTTACTATATTACATTACATTGCCCTTGTATTGACATAATATTCCTTTTTTACCAATTGAATTATCGTAATTAGAAATAAAAAATTAGATATAAATTGAATATATCGCGGTGCAGATTAATATACGGGAAATATTTATATTAAATATTATAAACATTTATATGTATTCAACATAGCATAAATAATGAATGAATCACTATATATATATTATAATATAACTTACACTTATGCTATTTAAATGATCAAATGTAACAAAACACAAATTACATTGTCGGCAAAGTCCGGAAAGGTTCGTAACATTCAGAAAGTTAAGTTGGCTTTGTAAATTGGTCAATCACGGGACGTCGGTTCCTGAGGACCTTCTTTTTCTTTTTGTTTGTATATACTGACCGCCCGGCCAGCGGCTGCCGTAGGGGCGCAGCAATGGCTAATACGGCCCTGCACACACACGCATACATACACTCTCACACACACACATATTTTGCTTGTTGTCATACAGTTTATTTTGATTCCCAGAATCTCAAAATATGTTTCTAACATGTGTTTAGAAAAACTTTTTTTCTACCATCACAAAGCTTCCTCTATTAGGAAGCAATTGTTATTTTATGAGAAAAGTATCTGGGATCTTACAATCACTTCTATAGGGTTAACACGAAGAATCCAGTATATATCTAAGTCCAAAAGAGGTTACGTATTTATAATCAAACACGTTATTACTACAAAGATACGTAAAAATATATAATCTTAGCTTTATAAACATTAGATTTTTCTACAAATTATTCTTCTGAAATAAAAAGGAAATAACGTTTCATTAAAATTTTAACTTTGTCATAACTAGTGTCATAACTCGTTTCAATTTTGTATTTTTAACCGACTTCAAACACGGAGGAGGTTCTCAATTCGACCTGTATATATTTTTTCTCTCTATGTTTGTTTGCGCATTATTCCGAAACTACTGGACCAATTTGTATGAATGTTTTTTTAATGAAAGAGGATGATCACATGGTGATCAAATTCCAATTTTATAAGGAAAAGAACTCAGACTGCGCACTGGACCTGGCGGCGGTTTTTCCTACGGGTTTTCCTTCGTTACAGGTTATCGGCATAGGTAGAAATCTGCAGTGTCGGTAACTTGGGCGAATGCGGGATCAGTGTGGGGAATTAAGAAGGGGTGTTAGGATCAAATACCTCCACACAGAAGTGGTGGAGGTATCCTGTAAAACCCCGAAAGGGTATACAAAAAAAATATTAATATCACCACAAGAAAAAGTATGAATTATAAAAAATTATAAAGTCTTTTTAATTTTGAATCTATATCAAGAAACAAAAAAATGAGCTTTGAATAGACAAAAATTACCGCTTAATACCCAAGAAATAAGCGACCAAATTAAAAAAAAAATCATAAAAATGAAAAATCATTATAAAACAAAAACGAGTCGATGAATCTCAAAAAAAAATATTCATAAAAAGTTACCGTGTAATACCCAAGAAATAGGCAATATAAAATAAATAAAAAAAATATAACTTCAAATATCTTGAAAAATAAAAGGTTTCATATTCTGGTCAAAGAGCTCAACCAAGACTGCCAAGAGATAGTGGAGCCTTTTTCCATCTTAATTTATTTATAAAGATTTTCAATCATATGTTTCCAAAATATCGCCGTTTAAAAAATATGACCTTTTATTATTTATTATTTATTATTTTTGTTTTTTTATGACATATTATTTCTACATACCAAATTAATTTACCTCATTGATTTCAGAATACCGTAAGATAGAAAAATCGTTGTAAAACAAAAACAAGTCGATGAATCTTAAAATTTCTTTTTGGTTCCGAATCCTCATTAAAAATGAAAAACCGCTGCTAACTGCTTTAGCAGAATGATTTCTCAAAGAGAGGTCTTAATTAATCGACTAATAGAATCATATAATGTAAATTCGCATTGGATAAATTAATTTTAATATGAATTTAGGATTTCAGGGTTCAGAATATCCTTAAAAAAATTAATTCGAATAATATTTTACGTATATTTTATATATTTAAGTAAGCAGTGCTAAAAAATTAATTTCGATTTGCTAAAATATCTATTTTAGAAAAAATGGATACATTTTTCAGATTCCCTTGTTAAGAATTTAGGTCTAACTTTTATATATCTTCAATACAAACTACCATAACAAATTATTTTTGATTTGTTAAAATAACTACTATCAAAAAATTCTTTAAATTCTAGTTTGTTCTTAAAAATTGCTTCAGAACAAGTTTAAAATACATAAATATAAAGAAAATTCTACACGCTTTCAGAATTTATGTCTATGTTTGAAATATCTAATACACATATATTTAATATACACTGCCGAAAAAATTATTATTTATTTGATAAAAAGCTACTTTTTTAACGTAATTTAAATTCTAGTTTATCCTAAAAAATAGCTAAAAAATAGTTTTAAAAGACATAAATACAATATATAGCCCCGGCGTTTTAAGAGTTTATGTCTATCTTTTAAAAGTTTTAATACGAAATGCAGAAAAAAAATTATTTTTAATTTGAGAAAATAACTACTACTTCAAAGTCTTTATGTTCACGTTTATTTCTTAAAAATAGTTTAAGAATAGTTTTAAAATACATAAATTGAAATGAAATCACGCGCACTTTAAGAATATATATCTATCTTTTACATATCTTCAATACAAACTGCCGAAAAAAAAATTTGCGAAAAGTGTTTAAATTCACGTTTATTTCTTAAAAATAGCATAGAAATAGTTTTAAAAGTCATAAATCCAAAGGTAATCAACACACTTTAAGAATTTCTATTTATCTTTTACATATCGAAAAAAATCATGCGCAATTGAAGAATTTATGTCTATCTTTTATATATCTTCAATAAAGAGTACCAAAAAAAATTTTCCTTTTTAAGATTTTTTAAAAAATGATTATTCTATCAAGAAACATCCTATATATTATCCATTTAGCTCCAAATTCTATCAGATCTAAGTTTAAACGTACTTAATTTTTTTTTTTTTTTAAATGGCATTTCGAACTCGAACGTTCATCGCCTCATCTACGCAAGCCTTCCACGTTTCCCTATTTTGTGCCAACCCCATCCATTTCGCGCCTTCCCGCCCAATTTCAGTTACGTCTGATTTTACGTTATCCTCCCATCTGCGTCTAGGTCTACCAAGAGGTCGCGTTGCTTTCGGTTTTCCTTTCATTATGCGCGCTGCTGTACGATCATCGCCCATTCTTGCCACGTGCCCTGCCCATCTTAGTCTCCGTGATTTTATTATTCTGTTAATATTTGGTGACGCGTACAAATTATGTAGCTCGTCATTGCGCAGTTTCCTCCACTCCCCAGTTTCCTCATCTTTCTTTGGCCCGTATATTTTCCGCAGAACCTTATTTTCAAATACCCTAAAACGATTTTCTTCCGCTTTAGTGAGCGCCCAGGTTTCGCACCCATACAAGATTACCGGCATTATTATAGTCCTATATATTCTTATTTTTACATTTTTCGACAGTAGCTTTGACTTAAGTAATCTGTTCACAGCGTAGAAGCAGGCATTACCCGAATGAAGTCTCTTATTAATCTCGGCTTTAATTTCGTTTCGATCATTTATAGTTGTACTTAAATATCTGAATTCGCTAACCTTTTCAAAAGTGAAATTTCCGACTCTGAGATCCCCCTCTGCTTCGCGAATGCCCAGTTTCTCCATGATCATATATTTCGTTTTCGAATCGCTCACTTCTAACCCCGTGTTTTTAGCCGCATTTATAAGGATTTCCGCATTTCTCGCCACCGTTTCACCATTATCTCCCACTATATCCAAGTCATCCGCATAGCCTAAAATTTGCGTTGTTCCGTTGAGTGTTGCGCCTAGCTCGCTAGCCTGCATTTTTCTAACAACATGCTCTAGCGTCAGGTTAAAGAGTACCATTGAAAGCCCGTCACCTTGCTTCAAACCGTCGCGTATCATGAACGATTCGGATACATTACCGCCTACTCGGACCTTTCCAGTGCTTCCGTTGAGACATATTTGAATTAATTTTACGAGTTTTTTTGGTACGCCAAAGAGCACTAGGATTTCATACATTTTGCTTCGTTTGACAGAGTCGTACGCTTTCTTAAAGTCTACAAATAGCTGGTGTATAGTTTCGCAATATTCCCACTTTTTCTCTAATAATTGTCTTATGGTAAACATTTGATCGCTCGTTGGCCTGTTGCGCCGGAATCCACACTGATAATCTCCTATTATATCTTCCGCGAATGGTGTGAGTGGCCTGTATTACGTTTGACAGAACTGTGTAGCAGGTAGCTAAAAGTGAGATTCCCCGGTAGTTATTGCAGTCTGTTTTATCTCCCGTTTTAAAGATCGGTATGATGATGGATTCTTTCCAATTTTCTGGTATTGTTTCATTTCTCCAAATAGCACATACTAGATAAAAAATTTTAGATGTAAGCGCGGTGTCTCCATATTTAAGTAGTTCAGCTGGTATAGAATCGTTTCCTGCGGCCTTATTGTTTTTTAGCTTTTTGATCGCGGCCTCTACTTCTTTGTAGGTCGTTTCGTCCATATGGAGTTCAGCAGTGTGGATTTCGTCTCCCATTTCCTCGGAGTTTTCATGCACGTTTAATAACTTATCGAAATAATCTTTCCATAATTTCAATAGTTCATTTTCGCTTGTCACGAGGTTCCCGTCCTTATCTTTCATTAACTGCGATCTACTCTGAAAACCCTTCCTAATAGCGTTTATTCCTTTGTACATCTCGCGCGGGTTATTTTCCCTACTATTAGTTTCTATTTTTCTAATTTCATTTTTCTGATACTCGCGCTTCTTGTTTCTGTAAATCACACGTACTTGCTTTCTTATTTCATGGTATTCTTCTACGGCCCTACCGCTTTCATTGTGTATACTATCTAATTTAGCCTTCTTGCGCCTTTCAAACTAGAGTTCGCACTCTTCGTCAAACCATAGTTTGCTCTTCGGCCTTTTTTTCTTACCCAGTACTTTGTTCGCGGCCCCTTTTATAGTTTTTTCGATAGCCCCCCACAACCTGTTCGGATCGTCATCTACTCCCGTCTGTTCATCCGTTTCCTCGAGCGCCTGAAATCGGTTGCTAACTTCTACTTGGTACTTGATTCGCTCTTTCCCGCTTCGTAGTTTTCCAATATCAAAAGTTTCTACTTTGTTCGCTCGCTTACTCTTTTGACCGGCTACTAATCTGGCTCTTAATTTGGCCACTACTAGATAATGATCTGAGTCGCAATCCGCCCCCCTATAGGTCCTTACATCGAGTACATTCGTGTGGCGCCTCTTATCAATAAGAAAATGATCGATTTGATTGTGCGTGGCCCCATCCGGCGATGTCCACGTTGCCTTGTGTATATCCTTGTGCTTGAAGCACGTGGTCTTGACTATAAGATCTTTTGCGGCTGCGAAATTTATGACCATAATACCGTTATCATTGCTGGTTTCGTGCAGATTTTCTTTGCCTATGGTGGGCCTAAACATTTCCTCTCTCCCTATTTTAGCATTGAAATCCCCCACTACTCTTTTGGTGTCGTAAGACGCGAATTGGTCGATTAATTGCTCTAAAGTTTCATAATAAAGATTTTCGACTTCTTCCTCTTTGTCCTCCATGGGACAGTGGACGTTAATAACCACGTAATTATACCACGCTCCTTCGATGATGATATACGAGAGTCGGTCATTCACGAAATTGCAACTTTTAACGGAATGTATGATGCTTTTGTTAACAAGAAATCCGGTGCCTAGAGAATGCCCGCTCGCGCCCCCATATAAAAAGGTGAAGTTACCGGATCCTAGCATCGCGTTATCTTTCCATCGGGTTTCTTGTATTGCTACCAAATCTAAATTGTACCTCTCAGTTTCATTTATGATTTCCCGGAACGCGCCTGCTCTGTGTAGACTGCGTACATTCAAGGTTACCACCCTTAAGTTTCTTTTCGTTTTGGTTTGGTTTTGTTTTCTTTGAGCCATGATAGTAAGTTAAACCCGCGCGTTTTGGATCCTGTTCCGATCGCAGGTGAGTCCATCCGTCTAGGGGTGATAACCCTCATACCTCCCTAGAACTAAGTATGAGAGCTTTCTGACTTTGGCGAGGACAAAGTCAACTCGTCGTCAGACACACTCGGTTTCATTCTCATATCCTAACGCCCCCCTGCAAGGCAGCGCGCCTTCGCTGGCTTCGTTGCCATGTAAGACCAGGTGGCGAATCATTCTACACATCCCCTCTCAGGGCAGTTGTCATCGCTCCCGCATCCTCCACGACAGCAGGATTTTTGACCCATTTTTTGTTTGAAATGTGTGGTAAAAGAGATAGATTACAGAGTAAGGTAGAAGAAGAAAGTAAGATAGGAGATTTTGTATAGTGTTTGTAGTTGTTGCGGTGCTTGCGTAGTATTTCTAGATGAATGCGTTCGCCAGTGCGGGCTCATCTCACCCACGCCTGGGCCTATCGGCTGTCCGCGACTGCTTATTCGCTTTATTCGCAGCTAACCTCTTTCTCAGGGATCGTTCCTCTATCCGCAACCTGAGGACGCGCTGTGTAGTGGTGATAGGCACCCACCCGTCCGCTCTGGACGACTACGCCCAGGACCCGCTTAGGGTAACGGCGTTGCAACAGTAAACGTACTTAATATGTCTCAAAATTTCAGCTCGTAACATTCTTCGTTGCAAGAGTTATAATGGACACAAAATTTGCTATTTTTGGTTTCATACATACATAGATACATACAACATTTACACACATATATACACACATAAATACTGTTACGGATAGAATCCATTAGTAATAAGAAAATGTAACTGTGTAATAAGTTCCTATGCAAAAGGTCTCTAAAACTTTCTGTATAGTTCAAATGCGATGACATTCTCAAGTTTCTTATCAAGGCTCATTCTAACTCGAAAAAGAATGAACGCAGAGACCAGATTCACTCTGGCCTTTATACAGATCGGTAGTTACAAGACGCGTTATACTAGTAAGGCGAATATTGTATTTAATAAATAACAAACTTTATCATAAATGGTGTATAAATTAGTTTAACAAAATCCTTAGTTTATTCTCGTCCCGAACACATACATACACTAGTAAATACAAGCATACATTTTTTTAAAATATATTTTCCTGACTCAGGAACCTCAAAAACATCGAGATTTATCAAAATCTC
The DNA here is from genome assembly GCA_949152435.1 of Gastracanthus pulcherrimus. Lineage (NCBI taxonomy): Eukaryota > Metazoa > Arthropoda > Insecta > Hymenoptera > Pteromalidae > Gastracanthus > Gastracanthus pulcherrimus. Next base: position 48,337,168 of record OX424575.1, on the reverse strand, counting down.
TTTTCCGAAAATTTTCGTCGTTACAAAGCTTTCTCTTTGAGAAAGCAAAACTAAGCCCCAGTTGGCAAAAAATGACCGCGCCGTTCTAGAGTCATTAACGATCAAAAAAAAGTTTGAAAAGAAACATAACCTCAAATATCTTGAAAATTAAAAGTTCTCATGATCTGGACAAAGAACTTAGCCAAGAGATAGTTAAAAGTTACCTTTCTGGAAATTTTCAAAAGAATAATGCCGTTTTTTCAAGTTATCTTTCGACATAGAAAATAATTTTTATTTTAAATCGATTTTTTTCTCGGCAAAAAAAATAAAATAGCTCAAAACCTTTACTGACCTTTCGTTTCCTTATTCCTAATCATCTCAAATTTTTTCAAAAACTTTTCGCAACACACACACTCACATTCTCACTACACACACTCATCCATACAGACTTTTCTAAAAATAGTGTATATTGACTCCTAATGTCTCAAAACATGTTTCTAACATGTTTTTAGCAAAACTTATTTTTTACCATCACAAGGCTTCCTCTGTGAGGAAGCACAGCGCCAAAGCTCCATCTAGTGGCAATCTTGAAAAAATTGACTTACAAATAATGTACAATGACAATAATCTTTTAAGGATTTTGGTCAAATAGGATGCCTTGGCTTAATTGTTTTTCGCGAACGAGGTGGCAAATGAAATCTGACGTAAAAAGCTATCGATTCGAACCATCGCTCTTTGGGGAATGTGCTCCCTTAGTAGTACTTTAAGACTATTCTTAAAATAGCAGAATCAACCTTTAAATCGTCCTTATTGAATTCTCCCACAACTATCTTAATAATACAATTTAAAACCAATAATGGGCATCTAATGGGCCCTTATATTCGAGACATAAGCTTTTTTACTCCGAATATACGTTATTTTAGGGAAATAAGGTATCTCTTCTAGTGATTATATATATGCATAAAAGATGGTGACTGAAAATGCATGCATATTTGAGGATAATTTAACTGTTTTCATTTCGTTGATTTTTAATGCATTTAAGTAACTATGTTCAATTGTTAATAACTTTGGCTCAAATTAATATCTTTTAATGTTACATGTCTTAAATTAGAGCTCTTCCCATCTACTTTTATTATAATTCGGACAATTTTTTCTAGGGCTAACCCATGCAAAGTTATAATCACTAGAAGAGGTACCCTTTTTAACTAAAGTAACGTATATTCGGAGTAAAAAAGCTTATATCTCGAATATAAGGGCTCATTACAATGAACTACGGGTGTTAGGCTTCATGTTTAGATACCAGACAGCACCTCCCAAAATTTCATCAAAATTCGTGGTTTGGAGGTATGACACTCTCCTTGTAAGTACTTAACAGTGATATTTATTTTATTTTCATAAATAAATCTCTTATATAAACAATAAATTATTGATATCCTGTCGAGGGCATGTCTAAAATTAAACAATTTTAATATATAACTATCTTTTAAAGTAATAAAAATAAAGTCGATTTCCACAGTCTCTAACACTATCATAGTCTCATACCTAATAGATACATGTGCAAACACGCTCAAACGCGCGGTGAACGCGGCTATGTAGACGCAACCCTACAGTGGAGCCGCGTTATATCGCCGCTGACGCGAGTTCTCCTACTCACGCACACCACCAGTTGCGCTCCCCACTATCAGCGAAACAGAGGCGCGCGCGGTTCTCCCTCTACTCGCGCGCGTCCTAGCGAATAGCGTTGGGGACCCGCACAGTTGGGGGCCGTTGTACAGTTAACATACATATATTCGAATCGAACGTTTTTAAAATGCTCCAATGAGATTTTCAGATTCATAGGGATTAACCGATAAGGTGCCACGATTTCAAAAAATTCTATACGAATATATGTACGTCGAGTGTACATCGCCGTTTCTAAGAATTTACCGATCATGCATCCCCGCGCGCGGTGTTATAACGTAGCTCCACTGTAAGTAAATATTGACAGAAAATTTATGCTGAATATTCTAAATCGAAATTCGAATTATTTCATAGCTTTTACAGGCTATTAAGCGAATCCTCCCCGCTACCGAGCATCTGCAACTTTAAACGCGTTTTTCTCAAAACATACATTTTGAAATTTGCGGACACGATTTCGCTTATAGTCTTTATCCGATTAGACTCAAAATTGGTTAACATCTTCGCGTATATATATATATATATATATATATATATATATATATATATATATATATATATACTGCTCTGATATAGTGATACTTTTTTAAAGTTGAAAAATCTTTATGCAATTAGCATTTATTTAAAAAATTTTATATATGATCTTTTTCAAAAAATAGCTACCATTTCGCCAAAAAGATTATTTAAAAAAAAGGATCCGTACTTCATTAGGTTTTATGGTGTAAATAATGTTTCTTTTTTTTTATTTTATCTTCGATGACCAGTGACCTAACAATTCTGTCCACTAATTGACACGCAAAAAGTGATTCTGAAAGTGGACCAGCACGTTGCCATTTTTATTATTTAATATTATTTTTCAGTTTGTTTGTATACATCGATATATTTATATTAAACTTCTTGAAGTTATTTTTAAATATAGCTTTGTGTTTACCCACATTAGATTCCCAAACTTTGGTTCATTTTAGGGCTGCCAAAAATTATTCTTTTATGAGTGCATTAAACTATTTGTATTTAAAAGCAAATATTTTGAAATTTTGTTGCCTATAAATACTCGGTCATATCTTTAATTTCAGCATTGTAAAGCATTAAAATTTTGATTCTATACGTCACCATAAATTACTATTCTCAATACCATATTTATTGCACTTAAAATTAAACAAAGCACATTTTTATTAAAATTTTTTTATTTTATATTAATAAAAATTATTCAAAAAATTGGTTTGGTTTCCGAAAAAACAATTATAAAAAATTGTTAGTTATGTCAAACCACGCGATTTGTTGCAAATGATTTGACATCATTTAACAGGTGTAGTTTATCGAAATTCGTCAGAACGATCGTTCTAACATTTTCGGATTATAGAAGTTTTCAGACAGTTTCTAATATTTTCTAATTTTTTCTGACAAATTCTGTTATTTTCTGTGAAACTCTGTCGAAAATCGGACAGAATTAATCAGAATCTTTAATTCGGTCGAATTCCGACGAATTCTGTTGGATTATTTCCTCCGGGGTACCTACAATATTCTTTTTAAAATATAGAAAACTCATTGCAATACGAATGTGAAGAATGGATTGTTTTCAACGATTAAATTTACATTTTTCAAATATTAAATAGGATTTGAATGGGAAATGAGTTTACTTTGCCATACCTGAAACTTTTTCTAATGTTTGGAGTATAAACACGATATTGATTGATAAAATACTCATTCACAAAAAATTGTCTACATATACTTTATGGGGGATGGGTCCGTTTATTAGACTGTTTTATATAGATTTGCAGAGTATTTCGAATTTCAAAGTTTAGATTTACACAAATTAGAAATAAATAGTTTCGATAAAAATAAAAAACGAATGTACAGACAGTCAAAGAAAATATTTACAGTCCTCAATGAGACGAAAAAAGATATTATTTTTACACACGTACATCATTTTTATAATAGTTACACTTTTCATTGTCGTATATCTATTTATTCTAATGAATTATTTCCCTTCGTTTATTTGGACGTCGAATAATACATATATGTATATCTTAGCATTAGTTATATTTATTGTCGAAACTATGAACAGTCTTCTTTATCTATTTGTTTGTAATGAAAATTCTAAAGTGCTAGTAGATCTATAAAAATCAATCTAATAAACGGACCCCGCTCCCCCCCCCCCCCCCCTTTATGGACAGCCATATTAATAACCTTGGTTTTTTAATCATTGCAATAATAAAGGGTTTGCTTAAACCCGTTTTTGGGATGTCCTACGCAATGAACATGATTTAGAGAACTTTCGAATGTTCAAAAATAAAATTGGAAAACTATTGGAAAGACGTTAGAAAAACGTCAGAATGTCCGAAATTTCTTTTGTTTCAAAACAATTTTAAAACGTTTCATAAACGTTATTAAGCTTTTCAGGGAATGCCGGATACCGACATTGCAAATTTTCGTTTTATTCAACGAAGAAATGAGATTTTAAGATTTCGTGAAGGTACGCACAATCTCTTTATCACTAAGAATGTGTGAACGTTCGTAAAATTTTATTAAAGTAAAAATTGAATGCGTAAAACGAAAAATCGATAATGTTGATAACTGGGTATAAGGTATAGGACTCAACTCTCCCCTTAAGACCAAAATGTACTGACAAGGAGAGTCCACAACCTGCGGGAAGCGGTTTTCGATAAAGCTTCAGGAAGTGGTTTCTGGTACCTAAAAATGATGCCTAACACCCGTAGTTCCGTCTCATAGGCCCTTGGGGTCCAGATATAACCGTTTGTATTTAAAATAAGCGTTATTTCATTAAAAAATGATACCTGCACTTTGTATCATGACTCTGCAAGTTATTTTGCTAGATAAATGATGTAATAATATAAAAAAGTTGACTAAAAGAGCTTTAATTTAAGCTTTGTTTCATATAAACATATTATTCTATTGCAAAATTATGAACAATCAAAAAATGATGACGAAAATTGCATGAGAAACTACTCAATTTAAGGGGGCTCTCCGGTGAAAAAATAAAACTTCCGCAGCTTTTAGGCGAACAAATAGTACATTATGTAAGAAGGGCAAAAAGTCGAATAGTTTTCCCGCGGGTGAGTTTTCTGCCCGAGCGAGCGAAACGAAGCGAGGGCAGTATCACCCGACGGAGAAATCGACTTTTTTTCGAGTTACATATAGTACTTTATGCCCATCTCAACTGTGGCCACTATTCGGGCGTCCAATTCCCGTCAGAGCACGCTGCAATCTGCTGAAAGCTATAATAAGTCACGTGATTCGTGGAGGCAAGTTTAAATACAAAGAATAAATTAATTATATTTTTTTACCTAGTCAGTTATAAAGCTTCTTATATCATTTTGGAAGTATTTGAATTGATTGTAATTCCATTTTATCAGCTCAAACTCTTTAACTTTAAAATAGTTTTCTACTAACATTTATTTGGGGTTATGAGACCTCTATTTTCTTATAACTTTCAGTAGTTCTAAATCCAACCACCAGATGGGGACTACTTTGCTTAGACCCCCGAATTTGACTTGGAAAGCGGGACTAATGAACTGTTAAAAGACAACATTGTTAAAAGACAATCGAAAATCAAGGTTATTGGTAGATCTTGATGGAATAAAGGAATTTAGACTAGTTTCTAGTGAAGTCACTTTTTTCCCGCTAAACATATTTGCGGGCAAAAAGTGTAATTTTGGTCTCGCTTTTCAGGGCAAAAAGTGGCCATTTTCGTTGAGATGACCCTTATGAAAAAAACCTGCAGGACATCCTGGAGTAATTCCTGCAGGTAATTCTGCAGGAAACTCTGCAGGAGACCTGGAGGATTCCTTGCAGGATTCCCTGAATGGTTTTCGTACTGTTTTCTAGAATTTATCTAGAATGGAAAATTGTTTAAATCCTATAATCTAAAATTGTTGAAATCAATAAAATAAATGAAAAATGTCATTCAGATGATAACACCAAAACTCAGGAATTAAGCTTCTTAAATCCAAAATTAAAAATAATTTATTTGCTTAACAATTTGATAAATAAACGTTAAGACGCTTAATCCCTGAGTTTTAGTGTTATCATCTATATGATAACACCTAATATAGGCACATTTTTCATTTATTTTATTGATTTCAACAATTTTAGATTATAGGATTTAAACAATTTTCCATTCTAGATAAATTCTAGAAAACAGTACGAAAACCATTCAGGGAATCTTGCAGGGAATCCTCCAGGTCTCCTGCAGAGTTTCCTGCAGAATTCCCTGCAGGAATTCCTCCAGGATTTCCTGCGGGTTTTTTTCATAAGGAAATATTTACATGGCATGTTTATAATGATATTATCAATTGATATTACTAAAATTAGGCTGTACGGTAAAAGTTGTTGGCGCACATGACAATAACATTTATGAACCAACAAATTTGATAGTGTTTTTGACAGTAAAATAAAAATAAGTTAGCTTAAACTACCCATCTTTACTCATCTATGTGATTTTTAAAAATAATAAATATTTATTGTTTAAAAATTGTTAATAACAGTGCAAATTTGTTAATAGAATCATTTAACATGAGCTTTGTCATGGATATTTACAAAATATTTCTGCTAACTAATGTTGAGAATACTTCAAAGAACGGATCCTAAAAAATTCATCAAGATTGATTATTTTGGTATGCGCTAACAACATTTTGAAGATTGAAAACTTAAATAATGAGAATACAGCAATTGATAAAAAATAATGAAAAATGTAGTTTTATTTTATAACACGTTAATACAGATTTACCAAACTTTATTATATTTATAATAATAAATAAAAAGCTTTTAAAAGAAAGTATAGAACCTTTATAACCTAAAAAAATAAAAAAAGGCTTCATTTTATTTAATTTTTACAGCCTTTAAACGATCGAAATTAGGCAAAATGACCTGAAATAGCAATAAACAGCTTAAAATGTAAACTATCATTATACTGCTGTTGCTACTTTTAACGGGAGGTCGGAGTCCTATACCTTATACGCAGATACCGAAATTATCGATTTTTCGTTTTATGCAGTCAATTCTTTCTTTAATAAAATTTTATGAACGTACGTACATTCTTAGTGATAAATAGATTGTGCATACATTCACGAAATTTGAAAATCTCATTTATTCATTGTATGAAACGAAAAAGTGCAATGTCGGTATCCGGTATCCTCTTAAACAAAAGTTGAACCAACTTTTAAAACATTAAAAATATTTCGAAATTTTACGAAAAAATCATTGGAGAGCCACCAGAGCCACCGGAGACCCAACAGAGCTGAAAGTCCTCAAATTTTCAGGTATTTTTCGTCATCATTTTTGATTATTCGTAACTTTGGAACAGAATAATATTTTTATGTAAAACAAAGCTTAAATTAAAGCTCTTTTAGTCAACTTTTTTATCTTACTACATCATTTCTCTAGCAAAATAACTTGCAGAGTTATGATGCGAAGTACAGTTACCATTTTTTACTGAAATAACGCTTATTTTTAATACATACGGTCATATCTTGACCACAAGGGCCTGTGAGACAAAACTACGGGTACTCCGCATCATTTTTAGGTACCAGAAGCCACTTCCTGAAGCCTTATCGAAAACTACTTCCCGCAGGTTGTGGACTCTCCTTGTGAGTATTTACCTTGACTTCAGCCTTTTATTTTCTTATAAAAATGAAATCTTTTCTATATTGTAAGTACTGATACTAGGATATTCGGGGTCGCTCTTTCGAATAGAATTGGAAGATTTGCAAAAAATTGCAATTTTTACAAGATTTCTATAAAAATTTTAAATACTACCGATTTCAAGAGGACGTATAAATTTTGTAGAAATTCCTTGCGATTCGCACTCTTTGGCTCGTGCTCGCTCACCTGCGACTTGTACTGTAACTCACACGCAGGCAAAAAAGACTACTTTTCCCCCCTGGTGCACAATATCGACGGCCGAGCAGAAGAGCCTGTTAACTCAGAAAACGCTATATATATATATATATATATATATATATATATATATATATATATATATCCTAGAATCGTGTAAGGAACAAAGTTTCTTTAATAAATGGTTAATAAATGGTATTCAAAATAATGATTTATTGAGACGTGTAGGATCAAGATTTTGAGGTTTTATAAGGGTAGATTTTAAGATAATATGGCGTATTGATAGCTTAAAAATTTTCAGAATGATTTCTTTTAAACGTTAAAAGTTTTCTGGACTCATAAAAAAAAATTATTTTTGGGTTTAACCCAGGCTTGCCTAACAGTTAAGCTAACAGTTAGCTTGGACTTTTACCGTTATAAATATACTTTAACCAATATCAGAGCTATAAATACCTGTAAATATGTGCTTTTTAGGTTATGAAGGCAATTTTTCTGACTTTTTATATGGATATGAGTTCAAAAAATAGAGTACAACATAAATAATGCAAGAAAAACGTAAAACGATTTGTATGACCTATTTTAAGTGTGAAAACAGTGAAAAATTAAGAAAAAATAGTTCTTTGGGGTTTTGAGTACCGCTCGTATTTTTAAAAATTCTGAAAAAATTCACACAAGTACAAACGTCACCTCAAATTTGGTGATAAAAAGTAAAGCTACTCTGGAAGTTTCAGCCCAAACGACAGCGAACAGCCAGTGAAAAAAATAAAAAAGTCAAAAACATAGTTTTAAGACTAGCTCATAAGGATGGGGGGAAGGGGAATATTTAAAAATTCCGATACCGTAAAGGCACATTAACATTGTAAATCGGTTAAAGCCTTTGCATATATTAATTATTATATTATTAATTTATTTAATTTAAAATTTATATACAAGTATAGATAACGTTATTCTATATACAATTGTATATAAGTTACTTATATATGATTATATATGATTATATATAAGATTTTTTTACTCGGGAGGTTCTTCCGCTCAGTTGTGGATATACTATTGATATCGTTGGAGTTTCAGTAACTTTGGTGTTGAAATTTTTATCTTTTGCTTGACCTACACAATGAGAGAAAGAAGGAGTTTTTACAAAATTCGTATCTATAGGTAAATTTGGTTCGCAAACCCACATATGGTTCATTGTATGACTCTTATGTGATGGCTCTCTTTTGGAGGTGTTAAGCGATGAGTCATGCCATGAAATAAATGCAAAAGTAAATGGTGTAGCGAAAATAGGAACTAAAAGTTGTATCATAATATATTGCGTATATGGGCTCGCTTAACACTTCGAAATTACGATTCCAAGCTCTGTAGGTTGACGCTGATTCGCCAATTTGAAGAGAAAATAAAAATAAGTAAGCATAAAACTAAAGATCACGTATGTTTAATTTGTTTGTATTAATTGCCATATGAGAACTTTAACAACGATTATTATCAACTTCAATCTACCTAACATGCTCTTTTCGCGTCTCCGAAGCACGTGTTCTTGTAGTTCCGCTCTTTGGCAGTTACTACTTTTGTAGATGACGTTTAATTTGCTTAGAATTGCAAATATAACCACCGCGAAAATGTATGTGAGACAGACAAGATCATTCTTTTGAAGTGAAACTGTTTGTGGCGCGCCTCAGTATTTTTGATGGAGTATGAAACGATGAGAAAGAAGCGTCACATTCGAATTGTTAGGTAACGAAAGTACCTCTACTTTGTACACTTTTTGTTCGTATTATACTCCTCCGAAACTGTTCGATGAATTTTGATTAAATTTTGTATGCCATTCAAAGCATATATAAGTTTGCATAGTTTTCATTTCTAACTTCCAGACATACCTATATAGGGAAGATTGAAGTATAACAGAGCATGGGGTATAGCGGAGTAGTTTTGAAAACTTTGCTTCAGAAATAGCATTTTTTATTTAGTCGCATGCTAGTTTATTCGTAGCGATTATGCGAATTGATTTACCTTTCCCCATCAACCGTTACCATGCAGAATGGAATTTTAACAATATAATATAGTTTGAGATCGTGAAGAACAGTAAATTTTGTAAAAATGCCTTTTCATTAAAACGCGAAAAATCTGGTGTTATTGTTTCTGTTGTCTATCTGTAATAAAAATTAGTGTAATTTATTTAGAGAGCAATTTTTGTTAGTTATAATGATAACAATAATTTAAGAAACTAATAATGTGCTCTATGTACCGTATTGGTAATAATAACGTACTATTCTATTATACCCCAATTGACCGCTTCATTATACCCCAATGATTTTCGATCTATTCGGATAATAATTATTAAGTTTATATTATATTAAATTCAGCAGTAACGTAAGAAAATGTTCATTGCATAGCAAAGAGCAGAAAGAAATTTTTTTTAATGAATTACATTTATTTACTCAGTTTAGAGCACAATTCATATTAATGCTCCGTTATACCTCAGTCTCCCCTATAGCCTATTTTTAGAATATAGTCGTTTACTAGCATTTATTTAGAAAATGTTCTTTTTTTCAACGCATCCATGAAATGAGTCCTTTTACATGCCTGCAAACCGTTTAGAAAATTAGGCATTTCAAGCGTGCCTAATGAAAGTGGTGAGAAATAGCCGTTTCTACACTCGTTAAACAGACAGAAAAGGCTGTTTATACCCTTTAAGGCTACTTTACCCGCCGATAAAATATATTAAAAAATTTCATTTTTCTCCAAAAATACGCATCAGAATCAAATTCCTTTTCAGGGTAGCTTTATTTACGTAAAATACATATCGGAATACTCCAATTATTATCAGAATAAAAAATTGGCAATTATGTGATTATGCTAATTTTCGATTTTGATATCAATTCGAGTAATCTGCTATATATTTTCCCTAGATAAAGCGATCCTAAAAAGGTAATTTTATTCTGCTGCGTATTTTTGACATAAAACGAAATTTTCGAAGAACATTTTTTTTCACTTTTCTATTGAGAATAGAATGATTTACCTCAAATTTTTAGAGTTCCGCTATTTATTTATGCCCGGTCGGTAAAGTAGGTCTGACTCATCCCCTTAAATAAGGTAGAAATGGCCGTTACTCCTCAAAAGATGTTTACAAGGTAATAATAACCATTTCTACCCTCTTGAATGTGCTGCATGAATCAAAATGCACAATTTCCCAACTGACCCACATGCATCCTGAACTGTTAAACCGTTACAACATTCACGTGAAGTTTTACCATTTAAATAACACGAGAAAATCTTTGTGCCGTGAATTATTTATTATTTACAAATTCCAGCAGGCTCATATCGACTTAAAAACTATCTTACTCAAATCAATGATGACTAAAATACCCTTAAACTTTTTTTAGATATTCAGAGACTAACTTCTGGACAAATTATTGCTGCCAATCCTCAAATATTATGCTCAAAATATGGAGATTTTTTATTACCGGCCCTATTTGTGGACATTCTTACTCACACATAGGTTGTTCAAACGGAATGTATAATAACAGCTGATGATACGGCACTCAATTCAAGATGTCAAAGCGTTCCCAAAACAGGTAGGTTTTCTGAGAGAAATCAAAGTTATAGTCATTTGAAGTTTGTGAAAAAATGCAGCTACCAAAATGCCGCACTCTAACCTTAAAACACCATGTGCTTTTAGTCTAAAATTTCAAAGTTCTCTACTTCTTATTTCCCTGGGTTTTAAGATCCTTCAAGATAAAGGTTTTGCTCTTAGCTATCGTTGAATATTACTAATTCAAACTTTTTAAAAGGAGAATTTTTAGAAGTATAGAAAACACGTGTCTACGCCAGACAAATAATTCTCAATTGACGACCAAAATTATTTTCCAATCTTAAAATGGGCGTATTTGACTACATTATCCTTAAAAGTTATATGATAATGAATAAACACGAAAACGCGAATAAGTGGTCAAAAATGAAAAATCATGATATTTAGCGATTTTTTGTGTTTATTTACTACATTTGATCGCTCATAACTTTTGATATTGTTAATCTTATTAACCGCGACACGTCTCAAATTAAAGCTTTTTTCTCTACTTTATATTCTATTACGTGAAAAAATGGTTTGCACCCTCAAAAGTGAAGTAATTGTCATATCACTGATGACTGTTTATAGTCCATAAGTCCCATGTTAAATTCCCATAAGAGAAATTGATGTACGATTTAAACAAATAACTGAAATAACATAGTCTTTTTTGCATGTTGGAAATTTTTTACGTGTAATATAACTATGTTCTATGACTTATAGAACGAGAAAACAATGTTTGCAGATGTGTGCCTGAACTTTATTTATTTTTTTTAATCGATTAAGTGCAGATTTATTGTGAAATTCCTTATGTATGTATGTGTGTAAAAAACAAAAATTTGAACGGTAAACTGAGAATTAAGAAATTTTAGTTAGCGGAAAAAAGTACTCTTTTTGTCACACTTGTACGAAAACGTGGTTTTTCATGCCCATATAGCGGGACTAAAGTGGCATTGAATTATTGAAAATGAGCCCTACGGGAGTTTAGGCCCTAAACATGGGGTACCATCCGCATGATACCACGTGTTTAGGGGTGTCTAAACACTCTAGTAGACTGAGTTTACAGTCTAAGGACCTTTGCACAATAAAAGAATAAGGACATAAGAATAACATTCATTGGTATACCTATATATACGAGAATGAAGAGGAGTAAGAACTTAATTCTCTTACGGCCTTTGCAGGCTAAAAGAATACGGACATAGACATAATAATAACATTGATTAGTATATCTATATACATACGAGAAATAAGAAAAATAAGAACTTATTTCTCTTATTTCTCGTACATATAGATATAGCAATCAATGTTAATTCTTATGTCTATGTCCGTATTCTTTTAGCGTGCAAAGGCCCTTATTTCTCATATATATATATAGATATATCAATCAATGTTATTCTTATGTCCTATGTCCTTATTCTTTTAGCGTGCAAAGGCCCTAGCAAGCATGTGTTTGCACCGTGTCGAAGAACGGCCAAATTTAGTTCCGCTTCATAGGCATAAAACAAGATATCCATACATGTTTGACAAAAAATATGGTGTGCACCATCGGGGCGAGGCCTTTTCGCCCTTGTGTATTTGCAATACTCATCTTCAGCTCGCAATACGCACTGGCCTTCGGCTCATATTGCAAACCTCACACGCGGGCGAAAAAAGCCTACTTTTCCCCCATGGTACACAATATACTATTTTACGCTGGTCGGAAAACGGTTACTTTGGGCCCTCTTTAAATGTAACAAAAACCGCGAAAATCGTGCATAAATGAGGAAAAATATTTTATATTCAAAATAAAGTTAAAAATGTATAGTTACGATGTTTATGCAAAAGAAATGCTTCTAAAAAAATAATCTCAAACAAAAATCTCTCCCCTAAGTTCAAACAAATCTCTTGGAAAAAAACGACCATTTTCATAATTTATCCTGTTTGATCAGTTCGATGTATGTCTAGCATTTGTAAAGCAAATGTTAGGCCAGTCACTTGTTGTAAAAACGTCGCATTAGCCCCATCAGCATCTTGTCGCTGCGTAAACATGACGGGAGAAGAAAAAGCGGACAAGGGGCTAGCAGCAGCAGCAGCAGCAGCAGCAACAGCAGCGACAGCATCTCTCAACATCTTAGCTGGCGCAATATAACTCAGGAAGGCTAGACACGTATCTCGGTAGTAGCTTGCGAGCACGCGAGTCTTTAGTGAATCCAATAGCGTCGAGCCATTGTCTTCTGAATACTACGTCGGGTGGCTCGCTCCTCTGGCTGCGCCTGCACTCTTGGCCTGGCTACTTCGATTTCCAAGATAAAAGTAACGGCGTCAGCATCAGCAGCCCGGGCCGCGTAGGGGCTCGGGTGTAGTCTCGTCAAGGCGCTGCTATCATGTAGTTGACACGCCGCGCGCGCCCCGTCACCACGACGTCGTCCTCGTCGCGCGTAACACGCCACGATTGTTTTCTGCGTGGCACGACCGGCAGCGTTGCCGAGCAACCGCTCGCTCGCTCGCGTTAATACTGCTACCTACTGCTGCTGCTCTTCCTACTCTGTCTCGCAGCGCTCCGTATAACGTAGGCACTAGAATGCAGGATTTCACCCCTTTTTTCCAAGGCCCTTTTCCTCTCTTCATTCGCCTCCCTCGCACTATCACGCTCTTACTCGCTCACTCTCTCTCTCTCTCTCTCTCTCTCTCTCTCTCTCTCTCTCTCTCTCTCTCTCTCTCTCTCTCTCTCTCTCTCTCTCTCTCTCTCTTTCTCTCTCTCTTCGCACGCTCATTGTTGCTCTATCTCTCACTATCTCCGTTGCTTCCGCGAGAGCTTTTGTAGGCACGAATTGTCATGCCACAAGCAATTACACTTTTTACACGGAATTTTGCGTAATAAAGGTGGACTCGGACGAGAGTTGTAAAATTGAAAAAACCAGGGCATTGTTAAAGGGCTTTTATACATACTATGGGGATCTAGATAATACGCATTCTTGTTATGAGCGAATAATTTTTTTTGTGATTTTTCGTGAGGAATTATTGTTTTAATAAAAACATTTTATAATAATAAAGTTACATACAAAGAATTAAACAATTAATTTTCTACGATTAACATTATCATGTATTGATAAATGTGTTATACGATTAATATTTAAAGAGCTTTTTATAATATAATTTTTTATAATAAAACTATACTGTTCATTAATTACATTCATATTATTGTGATCCGTGATTTTTAATCAATCTATTTCATACGCTCGTATCCTTGCATGTTTTGTATATATCATTTGTACTTTTCGTTATGAACATAAAATAGACTCATGGACTAAGTAAAATAAACATCAATATTTCGTAGATGTTAAACAAATTTTTTGAACATTAATTGACAGCATGGAAAAATATCGGAAGGTATGTGTAAGACGTTCAGTCTAACTCAAGCCAGTCCTGTACTGCTTACCAACGTCTATATTGATATTATAGGTACTATGTTATTTTATCAAAAATACTACTAACTACAGTTTGTAACGTATATGACAGAATATATGACAAACTTTTTTGGATAGGTAAGAAGACATTTTGCATTATAAACATTTTTGTAAACATACTCCTTGACGTATATAATCGTGGCCAAAAGTTCAAATGTCACGCCTTAAACAATAGATATAGATGTTCTTTCAATTTTTTGAAAAATGTTTTTGCTTTTTTTCTATATTTACTATCTTCACTTTACACATAGTAAGAAAATTTCATTCTAACAGCAGGACATTTTACTTCAGATGATATACTGCCGAGAGAAAAAAGTTTGGTGGGGTTATAATGATATACAAATGTTCAGACAACAAACAAAAAATATGATTTTTTTAATTGAAAAGAAAGTTAATTTTGCTGAAAATCATGTTTCTTTCAATATAAAAAAATAAAGAATATATCATAAACTCATTGAACCCATAATGCTTATCCTTTAAAGTTTATGTTTTGTAAATGATATGATAAAGTAAAGGTCTCAGTCATTTACACACGTGTCTCTGCGTTTTTGTAAATGGTCCTTGAATACAGATCTGTTAATAACTTGAAGTCTAAACATCCCCAATAAGCATACTTAAAAAGAAAAGAATTCTTCGTGAATTCTCGAATTTCCGTATATATGAATACTTGAAGTAATCAAAAAGTATTAATAAAGTATTCTTCGTAACATAAAACTGATGAAGGATCTCCATTTGCTTTAATAAAAAGAATTTCAGAAGTATTCTTTAAATAATCATAAAGAGTTAAAAAGAGTTATCTCTTAAATAATTTTTGTTTAATCCTAATAAACATGATGAATTCACGAATGTACTCTCTTAAGAATACGTATCGTACTAAACAAGTAATAATAAAGTATACTTTATACATACTACTTTAAAAAATTAAAAAAATATATTCCACCTGAATGGTAATAAAGAAATCATTAGTGTAAATATTAATTGTTCAATTTGATAACTTACTATAAATGTATTTCTGTATACTTAATATAAATTATAATTATATTTATATAAGCACAATTAGGACTAATATTAGGGTTACATACAATATTTTTACTTCATCGTCGTATAACAAACAATAAAATAGCTCAGCGGTAAAGTGAAGAACTTGTAATCTGGAGCTCCAGAGTTCGATTCCTAGTATAACTATTTTTTCTTTCTTTTTAACAATATTTACTTGCATAAGTCCAGTGTTCAACAGCGCTTTGTTAGTCCAGTCAGCAAAGAGCTGAAATCGACTCTGCGGTTAGAGGAACTGCATTTTTTATATATGTAACCTTTGACCCTCACAAACCTTTATATAAAATTGCAGAATCGGTTTTCAATGTGGTTCACAAGAATTTGTCGCTTATAAGCCTGTTCAAGCCTTGTCCGCGTTTTATAGATAAGCAAAAGACGCAGACGCTATAGATTATTCGGAAGCGAGATCGAGCTCGAAGCACAAACTATAGCGCTGCTGCTCCCTTGAGCGCTGCGTAGTAGTTCTAATTAACTTTACATGTATTGATATAATCAAAATTATCTTGTATCATTGAATTAAAAGTATCGCAGTCAGTTGCAAAAGATTACAAAGTTTTAGAGATTAAATTTTCTGAGTCGAAACGGTTTACTAAAATATTTACTTACAAGAATTTGATAATTAAGGATGTAAAATCCCTTATATTAAAATCCAGCACGAGATATCGAATCTAGATAGATGTATCGAATTTTCGATTTCTAATTTCGATATTTTGATTTACAAAAAACAATTTAATGTTTGGGAAGATAACCTCAGCGCGCGAAGTGCGTCATCATCTTCTCTAGTCCCTTATATTAAAATCTAGCGCGAGATATCAAATGTAGAAAGATGTATCGAATTTTAGACTTGTATTTCGATATTTTGATTTACATAAAAAAAATGAAAGGTTGGGAAGATAACCTCGGCGCAGGTTGCGCGCCATCATCTTCTCTAGTTTACTTAAAAAACATAGCACTCTAAAATGATAACAAATATTACTATAATTTCTAGTACTTTTTGCTGTAATATTTAGCACAAATTACTATATTTTTTGTGAATTCTATAAATGACAATTTTTACTAAAGTAGATAGTAAAATGCCATATGATTTAATTGCAGAATGTAAAAAGAACTAGAATGCAAGTAGGTCTCATCATTCCTACATAAAATAGTAATTTTTAAAAAACTAAAAAATTTTAAAATAATTTTTGGTTGCTAAGAAAGAGCTTATAGTTTAAACTAAATTTATATGAACTAACGTAGTAATCTAATTAAACAATTAGCTCTTTCATAGCAACGAAACATTATTTTAAAATTTTGTTTCGGCCGATTAAAAAAAACATTTAAGGTACAAAATAAGATCTCAAACATTAAAATTGTACGAATATTGAAAAATTTTTTGCATTTTTAGTATTCTTTTTTTTCAATTGACAATAATTCTGTTAGCGACATAACAATTGTTGATTAAATTTTTTTTAAGTTCATAATATACAGTTTTTTCACATTTATAAATATCGACACTGATATGTTTTCACTAAGTAAAAAAGAAAATGATCGTTTAAAACACCCGAACCTCCTTAAATGAATTTCCTAAAATAGTAGTTGTATTTTTCTCCCGGTCTTTGACCTGTTAGCATTTCGATATATTAGGGTCATTCATTAATTACCTCACAAGGGGGTTGTTGTTAGTGTGATGGTGTAACCAAAGAAATAGAAAAATCAGTGAGAAAGCGTTACTTAGGGGGAGATAGAGATAAAAAATTCTCAAAAACAGTGTGACGTAATTTGTGAATGGTCACTTATAAAAATATTCTGTACAAGTTGTTAAAAATTCATAAAGACCTTGTTGCTTTAGAAAATCTGCCACCTATCGAAAGCCAGGGAATTAGTATTTTTTATGTTTTAAATACGATTAAAAAACGTTCTAATTTTTTTTCCAACATTTTTCCAACATTTTTCCAACGTTCTTCCACCTTTAATTTTGAATGTTCGAAAGTTTAAATTGGACCCTTATTTTAAAATGTTTAAAATCGCTTCGTGCTATTAGTGTATATATAGAGTTTAATAATCAGATACCTATCAAATAATGAAAAAAGTGGTGAGGACATGCATGCACCCACGATCTTATAAACAGGCTTGGGCACTCCATAGTAAGAAACTGTGACATAAATGAAGCCGCAATTTATTTATTCATATATATAAAATGTATCACATAGAAACTAAATAGAAAAAAAATATAATGGGTAAAACTGTAAAACTAAAAATATTTTGCTATCTGTTGCTTATTTAACTCAAATTTTTTTACTCAGACAAATCATATTATTTTAATTTATTTTATATCAAAAACTTTGCTTCGGCTTATTAATACTATTATTTTGATAGGATAAATTATCTAATTCTCATATTAATATAATATTTCATTTAATATAACTGAAATTTATGCTACTGTAATATGAAAACATGTATTGATAACGTGTTTTGTATGCCTATGAAGCGAAACTAAATTTGGCCGTTCTTCGACACGGTGCAAACACACGCTTGTTAGACTGTAAAATCAGCCTACTGGAGTGTTTAGGCACACATAAACATATGGTATCATCCGGATGACACATTGATGTTTAGGGCGGCCTAAACCCATTTACAGTCGAAAATTTACTTTTGCGCCTGCCAGTCAGAAAACGTCCATTTTAGTCCCGCTTTTCGTGCAAGTTTGACAAAAAGAATTTTTCGAGTACAAAATTTAAGTTAAATTTAATTTTAAAAATTGTTTATTAAAACTTTAGTAATAATACTTTCATAACTAATATAACCATCGGGATCGGCATAATTTATATATTGCTTTAAAATTGTGTATGGTATATTCGGTGTTTTTCTTCTAATATCTCATCTCTATATGATCAATAACTCTAATTTTTTAATATAAAAGGATAAGGAAATTAAATAATTTGTAACAGTATTTTTTGAGCCACATTATTGAAAGTATTTATTGGTTCTAGAGGGGATAAACCTTGCGGTAAAAAAAACCCTCGAAGAAAATTACAATCAAATGAAAAAGGTGTAAATCGTATATCGTGTATATATATGTGTGTGTGTGTGTGTGTGTGTATGTATATTCGATAGATCCTTGCTGGATCAGTCACTGGACCGCATGACGTAATCACGCGGCAGTGCGCTAAGGCGTTGAGCCTGCTTGTCGATCGTAAAGATGACCGTGATGTTCAGCCGGACCGTGATCTCGTCGACGAGAGTCGAACGGTGCCAGTGCGTAGTGTTATGCCACGGCGATGATGCGTGCACGCGCGTTTGTTACGCGCGGATTATTTAGCTGAATTTAAATGCGCGCGTAATTAGAATATAAAATTCTCGTTCGACGGAACAAGGTCTCTAAAACGTTATGTATAGTTTAAACGTGATGACGTTCTCGAGTTTCTTCTGTATGTTTTCGTCGGTGGTCGGCGGCGACTTTTAGTGACGCGAAGAGCGGCTTATTCTAGCTTGAAAAAGAATGACTCACAGACCAGATGCACTCTGGCATTTATACAGATCGGTAGTTACAAAGCGCGCTATACTAATAAGACTAATTGGTATTTAATAAATAACAGAGTTTACCATAAATGGTGTATGAATTATTTTAACAAAATCCTTAATTTATTCACGTCCCGAAAATCTAGATCAAGTACAATATAATTACAATACAATTACCTAATACACATTTAACCACCAAAAAAAGAAAAGTAAACAAAATCAGCTAACGAGCTATATGTATATATAGCCATCCCACCTGAAAAGCCTGTTGGGTTGTCCGCTTCACTCGGGTCACGCATCACCCATATGAAGTGCTCAGACCTGTTTATAAGACCGTGCACGCACCGTATGTGTATGAGTGCCACCATTTTTTACCAACGATCAGTACGTCACTTGGCGCAAGATTTCTTTGCAAAACACTATAATTATTACAGTAGCTATACCTAAGTATTAATTAATAAATCTTAATATGTTTTCGTACAATATTAATTGATAATTTATTTTCCCATCTTTCTTGTAATTCGGCCAAACTTGCTACCTATTTATTATTTATACTTAACAGGAAATGCGTCCAACCGGAGGTAAGACTTGTAATATTGACATTTCAAATATCTCTCTTTATAACTAGATTATTTACCCGACCTTAATTTCTGCCTGAAAATCGTTTTATTTTAAATAACCGAATCATGTAGAGTTGTAAAGAATGCAAAAGCGTCGAAAATAATTGAATACAACAAAAAGAAATTGACGCATATGTCAATGAGAAAAATAAAATTTTTACTGTATTAATAAAATGCTCCATTTTCTTCGTAATTTAAAATGAAACAAGTAGTAATTATATAAGCATAAATATAATGCAATATCGTTAAAATTTATAATTAACAAAGTTATAAAATATAACTGAGTGCATCTGACAGTTCAATTAGGAAAGCGATAAAGAACAGTAAGGACTTGAATGAAGTTCCATGCTTTTACTCTCGATATATATATAGAGCGAACATCAACCTTACGTAACGGCCCCGATTATTATTCCATCATCGCGGGCTACGGAATTTTCCGCACACAACGCAAACAATCCTCCCATCCGTCTTGTCTCGAAAAACCCCAATTACAATCGAGGCAAATCCTTCAATTAAATCTGAGAGAGGAGAAAATTCGATCTGAAAGTAACACCCCCCCCCCCTCCTCCCCCGCCGAAAAATAAGCGTCGAGTGCAAAATCCACACGGCATAACTTCGCGCCTGTAGTACTGATACTATACACTGTGCTTTCCCATACTCAAAGAGAGAAGGAGAGACGATTAAGCTAAAGCTAAAAATCAGCTCGACTTTGAGCAAAGGCATTCTCGCGCTCTCGGGCTCTCATCTCCCCCGTCGTACATTTCTCTCTCTCTCTCTCCCCCTCCTTCACGATCCCCTCTAGATATGTACGCACAAACTTCCAATGTACGCATATGTGTGCATATATACGCAGAACGCATGGAGAGCATGCAGAGCAAGTCGGCTGTGTGTGCAGCCTCCGTCACTGCTTTTCAGCGAACGGGAAAACAGAGGGGGCGCCGTCGACGACGACGACGACGACGCCAAAGCGACAAAATAAAGCAAAGCTCCGCTTTGCCAATACAGAGCTGCTGTGGAGGGGAGCAGCGACAGCAGCGGCAGCAGCGGCAGCAGCGGCAGCAGCGGCAACAGCACCAGCAGCACCCCCTCGTATTTTCTCTCTCGCTCGCAGTGACGAAGCTGCCGGCAGCTCTGCTGCTGCGGGCCATTACTGTACTCCGCGGTAACTCCGCTGGCTGCCTATCGATTGTGGGCTGGCCTCCCACTCGCGCGCTGCCAACCACCCTCCACCCTCTCTGTCCCTCTCTTGCTATCTATGCGGTAACAGGTGTTGGTCTGCCCCGAAGCAGGAAGCTCGCTGTAGTAAAAATCGATGCGAGCGCTCCCTTCACAACTCGCGGCAGCAGAGCAGCGGAGAAGCTCCGGCGCACGAGGGGTATTGCGGAGATCCGCTCTAGCCTCTTATCTCCGTCGTTTTCTCTCTCTCTCTCTCATTCTCTCTTTCTATCGCGGTCTGTTGTACAGGGGATGCGCGCGCGTCCCCGTCTGCCGGCAGCGGTGCGCAGATACATATAGTAGGCTGGCGTCGAGGGGTTGCCGCCGTCGCCGCCGACACCGCTGCTGCTGCTGCTGCTGCTGCTGCTGCTGCTGCTGGTGATGCTGGTGGTGCCGGGGAGGGGCGCGCGTGTACGGCGCGCGCGCCGCGGCTGCACCTTGCACGGGGGCAGCCGACAGTCGCACCCCAGCCACACCCGGTATCGCGAGCCATGTAGTCGCGCTCTCTACCCTCCCGCATACCGCGGACAATTGTTGCTTCTGCGCGCCCACAGGTGGTACTCGCTTCTTCTCTTCTCCTTCTTCTTCTTCTTCTTCTTCTTCTTCTTCTTCTTCTTCTTCTCCTCCTTCTCCTCTCTTCTTTCTCCTCTGTCGCTCATTCTCTCTCACTCTCTCCTCGCATCTTTCGACTTTCTACGAATCCCCTGTTCTTATATTCCTTCCTTCCTTCCTTCCTTCCTATCGTCCGTCCGACCTTCCTCCCGCTCCACCTTTTTCTTACCGGCCGTCCGCAGCCTGACCTCGCTGATCACACCGGTGACTCTTACTACTGAACGAAGAGTCTCGTCCTTGCTGTACTACTGGCGCAGTGAAGGAGCCGCGAGTTTGCTCGGACGTAGTGCGCTCGCGAGTGAACTGCTGCTGCCGGACGCAGCAGCAGCAGCAGCAGAGGCCCCGCCGGAAAAAAGACTGCAGTGCTCGCTGCAGCGGGCTTCAAAAGAGGAATACAGTGGTGCAGTGCGTCTGTGTGCTCGAGTGGCGTCGCAATACAAGCCACTGCTATAAGAGCTTGCGGCAAACAGGCTAGCGTCAGCGTGGAAAGAAGAAGGTAGAATAGAGGCGAGCACGCCTCGGCAGCTAATCGAAGAAGCGTGGCCGAAGCGAGGAAGAAGAAGAGCCAGCAGTGGCAGCGGCGGCCGGAGGACAGCGAGAGGAGTGAAAGAGAGCACGTTCAATAAAGCCGTGCTGGTGCAGAAAACGAGCGACAAGCGGGTAGCAGCGGCAGCGGCAGCAGCAGCAGCAGCCGAGCGGCCCGTAAAAAGCGAATAAGGGACGAAGACCGCGGGAGAGCTACTACCCCCGCTCTCGCTCTCGCTCACTCTTCGTGCATACACTTGGCTAGGTCCGCCGCTGCCGCCGCTGCTGCTTCTGCCGCTAGCGCGGTGTCGGCGCGTCGCTGCGCCCGCGTTTATTATCGACCGCAGAGAGAGAGAGAGAGAGAGAGAGACGGGAGAAAACGAAACAGGCAGACAGCGAGGACGGCCGCCAGCAGCAGCAACAGCAGCGAACCCAGCGATTCAGCGTGTATGCCAGCTCTCTCCCTCTCCCTCTCGCTCGGTACGGGGCTGCGCGCGGACCTGTTGTCCAACTTGTTGCTCGGCCGTACGTACAAGTACCTCCTACGCGACCTGTAATCGCGCGTATACGCGCGCATATATCTCCCGTGCGGCCTGCTCCTCGAAGTACAAGCTCGCGCCAGCGAGGACAGTGCGAGGGACGGAATCTGGGGGGCAGTGGGGGCGCCGGCGAAGGGATCGAGTCGCGGAGCCGAGTCGCACGATAGGGGTGAGAGGGAATTAATGCAAGCGGGGGAGGGACCGACGCCGCCGCTACGGCCAGCTATGAGCGCCGCGAGCTGGCTAATTGTACGGGGACTGCGAGCGCAGGGGAGGAGGACCTTTTGAGAGCCCTCCAAAGGGGGAAAACCGCGCGCTCTTCTCGGCCGATTATGGCCAAAGTCCTGACGGAGCGAAGACGCAGCCGTGAATGAAGACGCCACTCCATCGGAATGAAAATCGTCGCGAAGCCGTTGGGGGAGAGAGACTGCTGCGGGTAACGAGGTGATTTTTTGTACGTGCTATTCTCGCCGATATGAGAGGGGCCGAGGGGTTCGTTTCGAGCAGCAGCAGGCTCGACATAAATTAGAGCCCGAGCAAAATTGCACAAGCTCGACTGGGACGTTGCTTTTTTGTAGGAAGAGAGAAGAGAGAAGAAAGAAGAGAGAAGAGAGTAGAGTAAAATATTCGCTAGATAAGTATACGAGAGAGACGCCAAGACTTTGATAAACGTATATGTATAATCTTTGCACGTAGGATCGATAAGTATAAGAAATTCCCCCGCTCGCGTATATTGCGACTGATTAAGCCGCAATAAGAACGCGCGAGGCAAATCGCAGAGCCGCATAAAAATACACACGGACGCAATTTATAGGGGTACACGCGACGACGTTATAGAGTGCACGTCTACACAGAAGCAGTAGCACACACCGACCAGTGTATATTATGTATAGAGGGCCATTACTTTTTACGTATACACGCATGCGTAAGTAAGCGCGAGTATTTGTACATTGGAAATATAAGGGCGAGGAAATTAAAGGACAAACGGTAGATTAATCAACAAACTTCCACCCACTTAAATACAACGAAAGCAATACTGCAACAAGGTATAAAAGAAGCACCGAGAGAGAAAGAGAGAGAGAGAGAGAGAGAGAGAGAGAGAGAAAGAGAGATACTTAGAGCGGATATTAGGAGTAATATTTGTAGTGAAAGTCAAAGCTTTAGAAACAAGAAGTAAAAAGAATATCGAATAGCCAACGTTATTTACACGAGAGGAAATGAAAAAACCGGCAAGCAGGACAGAGAAGGAGCTTTATTGAACTTTTATCCGAGAAAAAAGAAGAAAAAAGAAGAAAAAAGAATAAAGAAGAAGAAAAAAGAAGAAAAAAGAAGAAAAAAGAAGAAAAAAGAAGATAAAAGAAGTAAACAAAAGACAAAAGGCGCACGACAGCGCGGGCTTCGAACGAGCGGATATTGGCCGATAATCGGTGAGCAGCCGCGGCGCTTCTCGATTGTCTGTCCGTGTGTACAATAAATAGCCCGCTCCGGAATTCAGGGCGATCTCGTCCAAGCGGACTGTTGACTTTCGCTCGCGTTACTCGCTGACAAGAAGCCACGGTGGCGAGGGTCGAAGGCAAGATGCCGCGCTGCTACATGGTGAAGAAGGCGCTGTGCAACAAGTACATCAACAGCGTCGCCAGGGGCTTCGAGGGCTGGGGCACGCGCTGCCGGAGTCCGACGCCGCCTACGCTGCCACAGCCGCCGCCGCAACCTCCGCCACCGCCGGAGCAGCCGCAGACGAAGCTGCCGGCACCCAAGCCGAGATATGCATCACCCGTGACCTCGGGTGAGCAGTTTGCGTCATTCTTGTCCCTTTTTTGCATTGCTGTCTTTTGCGGCGTTGGTCTTTTTTTGTTCTTTTCTTTTCATTTTCTGCTTGGCCGGCGGAAAGCCGCGCTGATTGCGCATTCGCGTGCAAGGTGGTTGCCAGTGGTTGCAGGCGCGCGCACGTGTTCCGCGCGAGACGCGTTAGGTAACTGTTTCGTTTCGAGCGGGGAGCTTTTGTGGACACGTATATTCTTACTTTTTCATCGGTCTTAGCTAAATGAGATTAATGTGAATAATTGTGTAATTGCTGACATTACAGCTGATTATTTTTTCCGCGCTCACTTCGGAACATTGTTTATATATTTCTAGTTTTTATAAATTGTCGAAAATATATTGTCTTTCGAAATATTTTGCTGCGTATGTAATTTTTTTATGTTTTCTTCATTTCATAACTCAAATACTCAGTAATAGCTATAAAATACGAGTCAAATAATACAAATCTTGATGACACTATTATTTTCATGAGAAATATGTCTAAAATAAATTAAAATTATAAACTTGGATAATAACAAAAAACAATGAAATTAACTCAATAAATATAATCAACTAAAAATTAATATTTACAGCGTTGATCTGTTTAATAAAAAAGTACAGATTATTTGAAAAACATTTATTTTACCTCATTTTAAAATACGTAAATAAACATTTAAAAAAATATTACAAATACTATATTATACGTGCATTCATAATCAATTACTGTTAATCGGGAGTTATATATCATTATAATGTCCTAATTTTCACATTGCAACGCTGAAACTATTAGGCACATATTGGCCATTATTATCCCAGTCAAGTCACTTAATAAGTTTATACTTTAATGGTTATATCTTTATAAACGCATACCTATTACTTTTAAAAACAACTTCTGATAAGTAGTACATTATCACTCCAAAACAGGTACAAAACACGTTAGAATAAGTTAAACTCGCAATGCATGAAAATTATAGAATGTTTGAATGCCACATAGTTGAACTATATAAGAAGCACATAAATAACGAAATACATTTATATAGCTCTTAAAATTATAAATCAAAATCCTCAGCTTATATAAAGAGAATATTTCGTAATAATGTGTAAAGAAATCTTTTTGGCATTTATTTGTATGCATTTCAAGATTCTGAACAAATTTCTTTATATATAGAATATGCCTTATGCATGTAGCCTTTATTAAATTATTAAGTATTTGCAGATATTAAAAGACAATTCTAAACAATATACCTACACCAAATATAGGTACATTTAAAATGACAGACCAAAATTTTTCTTTTATAAAGAAAAAATTATTAAAAGGAAATACCGGTAGAATAGAAATAGGGTCGCTATTTCACATACCATTTAAGAATAACTCTGACACAATTTTAAATCAAAGCTAAAGATGAAAAATGTGGTTTGTAGTTTATGTTTGAAAGGATTTTATTGAAAACCGAATTATTTTTGCCATAAAAGCTAAATGAAAGAGGATCGCTTTGACCAAATCGTAATTATAGGTCATGTCATAAACAAATCTAATTGCAAATCGAACTCCCAAAGAATTTTTTTAATCGGTTATAAGTATAATTTTGCATAAACCGAATACATTGCTCTATTTTACGGCGAGACATACTTAGGAACTTATTTAAGGTTATTTGGACCAACATTCAATAAGAAATGTGTAGACACAAATAAATGCCAGAAAGATATTTTACTATCTAGATACGTGTATTACCTATATAGTTCTGTTAGAAAAACTGTTGGAACACAACGTTTTCGTACGCATAATCTACACGCGAGCACCCTACAAGGTGAAAAGCACTCTAACCGCGCATGCAATTTTTAGGCCACCATTTTTCATCGAAGAAAGATAACACAACGTCGCCAGTTGGTCCGCTGTCCAGTCTACAAACGAAGGATCGGCTACCGGTGATCGTCGCCAACTCGTCGCCGCTCGTCATCAGCAGCAGCAGCGTCGAAACGGCAAAGACGACGACGTCGACAGCTTCCTCGCCGATCGGCAAGGACGCCAAGTCCCTGATCTCCGGTACCTCGCGGTACGAGGACGCGCGAGCCTCCGGCAAGATCACCGTGTCGCCGGAGAGGCCGCCAAGGTCGATCGAGCAACCGCTGGCCAAGTCGGCGTTCTCCCGGCCGAAGCAGTCCAAGCGACCGATGCACTGCTACGAGAACGAGGCCGCGGACCACGGCGTCCTCATACCCAGGCCCTGCATACCTCCCAGCAATGATCTGCCGCTGTTTAGGGACAGGCAAGTTGCGCGCTTTCGTTACTTATAAGCAGCCACGCTGCAGGGTTTATAGTCGAAATTTAAAAGACGAGCTCTTAAGCTAGAAAGCTCACCGACGAGGATTTACTTTGTTAACTAATTAAGACTCCTCCTCGTTATTATAAACAGACGCAAATCAAGTGCGCTCTATACGCACTGTATTTTAAAATTTTACGTTAGCTTCTTTGGAATGCACCATCTACTTTTTTCTGACACATTTTTCACAACTATGGCCATCCAATCATAACGCCTTATAAGAGGCTACGATATCCTGGCTTACATTTTTTATAAGGGGCTATAATAATAAGATAAATCATAGAAATGATTCGTATAGACGAACAAAACCGGCACCATTCTTCAAAGCGCAAAAAAAATTTTAATCAAAGCAGCACCTTCTAACGCTCCATAGTTTCACTGTTACAAGGCATGATAGACATATATTTTAATATTATATTGAATAAAAATGGTCTTCGTTAAAATGGTATCTCGACTCCTAGGAATGCAAAAAGAATTTTAGAAAAAGGGAAATTAAAATAGACGTATCAAGCTTTAATTTGAGATATTGAGCGTTGAAAAAGATTGAGAAGATTCAGAGTTACTAAAAATTAAAGATAGTAACTAATAATACATGGAAATTAACATATTTTATCTTTGAACTTTAATAACTTTCGATCTACTCGATCATTTTTAACGCTTAACATCTCAAATTAAAGCTCTTTCCGCCTACTTTATTTTCCCTTCTCGATTTTTATTTCTTGTACGCCCTGGAGTCGCGTTATTACCATTTGAATAATGACCATTTTATTTAATAATTTTAAAATACGGCTATCATGACTTGTAACATTCAAAGAATATAGCGTTAATAGGTGTTGCCTTGAATTTTCTCATATTTTTGTATCAGAAAACGTATCCCAGAGTTTCAGTAGGGTTCGTGAATCGCAGGCCTGATACTCTCCTAATAAGTTTAATTTTTACCCAATCAAGTTTCAACGAATCTAAAACTTTCAGAGAATCTTTATTACATATAATAAGCTTAGAATCTAAATCTTGAAAAAGAAACGTTATGCTTTAAGAAGGGCCAAAGGCAATTCAATATTCAAATTTCCCATCTTGATTGTTACTCACCAAGAACTGAATGTTATCTTATGTTTATAAAAATACTTATTAAGGCAAAACGCAAACGCATTGAGTATTAATAGACCTATGTACGGAGTTTCAGACGTTAAAAACAACGGCACCCTAAAAAGTTACAATTGTAATGAAATTTTGCTAACATTTCATTCAAATTATTCTGAAAAACCTACCGTTCAGTTCATAATAGACGTTAAGATAATAAATATGAAGAACATTTTCCAAAAGTTTCTTATCCATTTGTTAAAAAGTAGTCCTACAAATGCGTGGCAAGTGAATGATGATGATAAAACTTGGATTTAGTAGATTATAGAATAATTATGAATAAATAAATTAAACAATTTCCTAAGTAATATGGAGTGCCTAGTTTCAAAGAAAAAATTCTAGTGAGGCCTTAGACATCTGTATTAATTTTCAAGATTAAACAGTCTTACCCACTAACCAAAAGAAACGTTTGAAAAATACACGAGTATGAATTATTTTGTTCTAAATTATTACTGTGCTAGTCTTATTATATTCGCGGGGATATATCTTGTTGCATCCACTTTATTTCATATGAACTTTGATCCTGCTTTTTTCATAGCTTTCCTACTGGCAAAATAGCTGATTTTTTAAATCAAATATTTCTTCACACTCTTAATAATAGTAAACTTTAATGGCCTTGTTAATGTATTACACCGTAAGATGTACGATTCTTAACAGGTAAATCGAAAAAAAGCGCCATTTCTCCTTATTTGAATTCCTCGAATTGCATCTAGAACGCGTAAAATCAATCAACAGTTTCGCCAATTGAAACGAATCGCGGTATTCTATGGTATTCATGCCGCCCACTCTCGAGCGACAATCCCGCCAATAATACCGTCGAATCGACGCGCTCGTTGTTCCGCATAGATCGGCAGCGGAAACGGAAGCGGCCCACGACCTGCTGGAGCTATCGCGGTCCCTTCCGCCCCTGCCGCCGCCGAGCGTCGCGATCGGACCGCAGAGCGTCATGGAGCATCCGGCGAGCGACGTCCAGGAGATGACGGTCTACCAGCCGAGCGAGCAGCCGATCTACCAGGTGAACACGATTGACCTGACGGGTGCCACGACCCTCTATCACCCCCAGCCCCAGCATCCGCACATCCATCAGGCCGCGGGACCGCCTGCCGGCATCATCTACGAGCCGGCCACTTTGCTGCACGCGGTGAGAACACTCGATAACATCCTTTTTGCTTGCTGTCGGATATGTGTGGAATTCGTAATGATGATTTGCACTGATAATATTCAAAGTACACTGGAGCCATAAGATGTCATTCTTATTTTTATAATTATCTACGTTGACGTATATTAATAAAAGATTGCTGTAGCTATAATAGGCAGAGTAAAAAAACAAGAAAACAATATTTTAATGATATGAAGAATAAGACCATTCAAGGAGCATGTTTGTTACTAATTTCATTAATTCTCACTAAATTGCATGTAAAATACAAATTTCTAATACTACATATTTATTATTAAAGTAATAAAATTTAAAATAACTTAACTAAATGTGCGTAAAAAATAGAAGTTTTTCGTCTCTCGCGTGTTGACAAAATGGAAATTTTAGTACGCTGATGTTCTACTCTCAGAAAAGGGCTTCTTTCCGAACGTACCTCGTGACCTACAAATTTCAAATAACATTACATGATTGGATAAAGGAAAAGAGATAAAAATATGATTGGATCAATGAAGTCAAACAGTGGACTCGTTTGGAGGAAATCCCTTTCGGGAATTGTTTATTGAATATGTATGCCAAACATGTTCTTTTTATCTACAACGCGTACTATAAATGTACAAAAAATGTTATTTCCATTCGATAATGAAAAAGCTTGTATACCTTATCGCGCATTGTTTTTCTATTATGATAGTCAATATTGTTTTTTTAAATAAAAACGTATTTAAAATCTAAAAAATCACATTTGATGCATAAACAATATATTTGATTTGAACGTACGAATAGTTTTTTGTTTCAATATCAATTGTTAAACAATATTTTTCCATTTTTAGCTATACAACTTTAAAAAACGTATACTATTTTGACAGATACTCAATAAAAAATCATTCATTTTATTAAATCGTTATTAATTTAATTCCCTTAATTCTTTTCTAAATTGAAAACGTTTTTCTGGATCATCTTACTTTTACTTTTGCTTATTATGTGGCAAATTAACCTTAGACGTAACAGGTGGAAACCACCTGTAAAGAATAGCAGACATATTCAAAATAAAATTACATTAAAGATTAAAACCTGCTCAATGTGATAAGTGCAAAAAGACAGTCTATTAATTAAATAAAATAAAAAATGTTTAAAGAAAGTTGCAGAAGTGTACTTCGCGGTACTTGGCTAGGGAAGACACTTTAGATGTTTACATCGAATTTTATTTAAGTCCCACGCTTTTATTTAATATTTATAATGAAACACAGCTAGAGCTGACAGACAAAAATTATAGTTTTTAGTACATTTAATAAAGGCACTTTTTTATCTTTAAATATATATATCTGTGGCTTCCCGGAATAACCACTTGAGTCCACTTTTTGTGTTTTTGAGAAACACAGGTTTTAATGTTTGCACTGATCTGTAAGATCGTTGTTAAATAGGTACAGTGCAATACTATGCTTATTTAATGAGTCATAATATACCTTTCTAATCATATTGATAAGTAAAGGAATGGTTACGTTTGTAGGAACGAGTAAATACCGTAAGTTAATTTGTTATACCGGGAACTGTACTTTTTAGCCGTATTCTACTCTTTCTACACTTTGTATATATCCGAATAACGTGAATTAGCATTCATATTTAACTTATAAAGTGTATCGATATATGCGTAATTTATAGGTATAATTAGCAGGTTAAATTAACCCAATAATAAATCACAGAAACGGAGGGCAGAGAGTGTACTTTTATTTTACTCAATATTTTGCAGCAGAAAAAATCCTAATACTCCAGGTTAATGCTATTTAAAGCTATCTTAGCGCGCCATCTGTGTAAAATTCTCTTGTTATGGTGTTCTACTGTTTAAAGGTTTGAAAAGGAACGTCGCGCTTGAATTGCAATTATCTGAAAATTGCCAAAATACTTTAGAAGATCCAAGAATAAATAGAAAATCACAAGAAATTAGAAGACAACCACCAAGCGCTACTAAGAGACTAATTTCCTCCAATTCTTCTGTTTATTACTAAATTTTATTAATTGTTTTACTATTAAAGGTATTTAATTACTTTCAGTATTATATTTTTAAAATATTTTTGTTCAAGGTTATTATAAATTAATGTCCAAATATCTTATACGTTTTATATTAAATAAAAATGTGTACATGATGTAATACAAAACACGTGTAAAAAAGCGTTATATTTTGTAATAATTCATTATTTTGTTATAATTAATTAATAAAACTTACCACGTAATAAAACTAGTACTTTAAATGTAATTATTATCCCTTAAATATATGCTTTTTACAAATCACGACCTAAATTTTGTATTACAATTTACACTCAATTAAATTTTATAACCACCTTAATAAACGTTTAGAGTAATCAAACGTGAACTTAAGTGGTTATTCCGGGAACAACTTTGAATAACATGAACTTAAGTGGTTATTACGAGAACAACTTTCAATAAAGTGGACTTAAGTGGTTATTCCGGGAACAACTTTCAATAAAATGGACTAAAGTGGTTATGCACTGCACTGGTTTCGACCGTAGGGTGATATTTCTGACATTTTTTATATTTTTATATGAAAAAGGTGCATTTGAATATATAAAATACACATTAAACTCGATTTTCAAAAAAATGGACTTAAGTGGTTATTCCGGGAAGCCACAGATATATACCTCAAAGAAATTAAAATTTTGTGATAAGTACATGTTCTTACTGTATAAAGTTGTGAAAAAAATTCAGTCATCCGAATGTATAATCGAATAAAACAAAAGGCGGAAAAATTAGAAAAATTGGTATAATGTATACATGTCATGAAATCTCTATTTAAATTTTTACAACGAATATATTTGTAAATATATAAAAAAACATTTTTTTCGTTTTTTGTTAAATTTAAAACTTTGTTGTAAAAATAAATAAAAGGCTTTTATAGTAGCGAAAGGAAATCGTCATGACCTGAACTTAAGGTGATGCTAAACCCTCTTGTCACCGTAAAATACGCGGAACCACTTTTTTCATTCAATATTTAATTTTGAGAAAATATCTCTCTGAAAAGTTGTTGTTTTTGAGAAGGACAATAACGTTTCATAGAGATATTTACTAAAAATTAAAAATATAATAAGAAAAGTGGTTCCTCATATTTGTCGATGACTGGTGGCTTTAGCATCACCTTAAAGAGAAACAATATTCTAGAACGAGTGCTAGCAAAAAGAATAATTATTTTGCAAAGTGAATTTAGAAAAATGGTCAAGCTTACTCAAAGACGTTTTTACACGTTATTTTTTGGAAAGTAATTGTGTTTCATAAAATACAAGTATTTTGTATATACTGAGGTAGTTAATATAATATATTCATTGTGGAAATTTAACTATATATAATTAGTAGACCTGGAAAACCCTGGAATACTTGAAAAAACGGAAAAAGCCGGAAAAACATAAATTTTAATATTTCTGCTAAATAATTGGGTCAAAAATACTATTTTTTTACTATTTATACATTATCTAATTGGATAATTATTAATAATTATAACTAACTTTTACAATTAGAACAAGTTTTACTATGTGCTCTTTATGTATATACCGGCGACACCTAAATCACAACTAAGGTTTTCCTGTTCAGCGAAAATAGACAGAATAAACAACGCATTATTTCAGCCATTTTATTGTTGAGAATATTATTGCGAGGATCCTTAGCTTTGAGACTCCCAACAATTCCAATGGAAATCCCCCGTATTCCGAAAAATTCAAGCACCCAGTCATGAATTTTTACGTAGAAAACACTTAAATTAAATAATATGTACTCGTATTCACTTATCGCTATCGTGTAATTTTCTGGTACTCATACGCTGCTGGGTCTCTGAGACCTTTTACAAAACTTACGATACTGCTCCCTCGACTCAATTTCACGAAATATCGCGACTCTATAACATATGTTACAGAGGAATTCTTCCATTATATATACATCTAAAATTTAAGTAGCAACATAATAATCGAAGTTCATGTGGATTTATTAATGTGTAAAGAATAGCGTCAATAGCATAAGAAAATGTATGAAAACTTAATAAAACGTACAGTACGTCCAAAATTCAATAGTTTGTTATACGCTTTGTTATTTTTTTATGTTGTTATACGTTTTTATACGATTTCTTACATTTTTTACGTTTTCTTATGTTTTCTTACGTTTTATTACATTTTATGATTCCCACAGAGGCTTTATATATTTATATATAGTGTCAATTATTATGTTTTAGATCATTATTATGAAAAGTTTGTATTATTCCATTTTTTATTTTTAAAGATAAGAATAAGTACTTTCAAAATAAAAAAAGAATTATGCAAAACTTTCATAATAATGATTTAAAATTAAATGATTCAAAATAGGAACACTGATTCACAATCGGGTCCCTGGAATTATTTATTTCATTTATGATTTTGTCATTAAAAACTCATGTCGTCATAGGTACTGAATCTTATACCGACAGAGATCAGATCATAAATTTCTGTCTGATTATACCCGATTTAGTCGTACTTCATGTCTAATCATGCGTCTCGTCTGTAATATTAATTATTAATATAGGTTAACATAATCGACTATTTAAAATTTTATATGAATATTATAATCATACTCTATGCGACGTAGGAGTAGGTCGTACAGTATGAATACCCATAGCTATTTTGTCTGCGAATTTAGATACATCAACGAAAATTAATTTATCAAATAGAACTTATTCTTTGAAGGAGCATTTTCAAAGAAAAAATTGCCTGAGGTAAAACTAATATTGGCAAAATTATTTGTATATAAAAATGCTATAGTGACGATTTTTAGATTTTTAAATAGTCACGTACAGTATGAACACCCATAGCCAATTTTAACTATAGCTACTAATTAGCGCCACAAACATTATTTCCCAAAAAAAAATTATTGGTTGGCTTTGAAGAAAAAAATTGGTGGAGTTCAAATTTAATCGGCTAAATTAATTATCTATCAAAATACAAAAGTGAAGATTTTAAGCTTCTGAAAATAACTTTCAACTCGCTGAAAATTGGCCAATCAGTTATTTGCACGATAACTTTAGCAGTCGTAAATTAAATATACCGGCTGTGGATTATTTTTAATAAAACCACATCATACCCTGAATTGACCTGCGGTGAGGTGTAGTCATGGAGCGGCCACAACCCAGAACTAAAAAATCTTCATACTGAAAGCATGCTTCTACTGTACGACTCTCCCAAGTTTGTAATGCGATCGCCTTATTATTCTGAATATAAGTAGCACAATTTAGTAAAAGAAAAATCTTCTTTTTATTTGCCCAATAACAGAGCCACGGGGGCGTCTTCATCCCTCTATCCCCGGTTCAGGAAATCCTCTTCTACAGCGCTCCGGCGATCCCAACGTCGATGATCACCCAGCCGCTGCAATCCCAACTGCACCAGCAGCACCACCCGTCGCTGATCCAGCAGCAACCCCAGTCACAACCACAAGCACAGCAACAGACACAGCCACAGCCACAGCCGCAGCTGCTACAGCAGCAAGCGCAAGCACAACTCCAGCCTCAAGCTCAACAATCTCAACAACAGCAGCAACAGCAGCAACAGCAGCAGCATCAGCAGCTACAGCAGCACCAGCAGCACCAGCAGCACCAGCAGCATCAACAGCATCAGCAGCATCAGCAGCATCAGCAGCATCAGCAGCATCAGCAGCATCAGCAGCATCAGCAGCATCAGCAGCATCAGCAGCATCAACCACAAGCCATGGTGATCGAGACGGCGCCGCCACTGACGCCGCCCACGTCCGAGTGCAGCAGCGACGTGGAGAACAGCAATCCGAATTCACAGCCGCCCAGCCAGCGCGACAAGGAGGTGCAGACGGTCGTGCAGGACCAGGCCGAGGTCAAGCCGGCGAGCTACACCTATGACACGCTCCTGGTCGCGGACGGCAGGTCGAAGAACCGCAAGGTACCGCCGCCCGTCCAGCAGCAACAGGCTCAGCAACAGGCTCAGCAACAGGCTCAGCAGCAGCAGCAGCAGAAGGCGAGCGAGGCTGAAGGAGTCGACCAACCGGAAACGTCCAAGACGGGCAGATACGTCTGCTGCGAATGCGGTATGTATACTCTCATTGAAAGACATAAGTAGCATAGTTTTGATTTGACTCGATAGAGTTACCTAGAGTTAGCTAGAGTATTAATTTATTATGATTTTAAGCTTTGGTAGACAATAAAAAAGTTGTTAGAAAATAAACTTAGGCATTGGGCAAATTTGAACACCCAAATTCAAGGCACATTTGATTTTTCATAATATTTGTATAACATACCTTTTCCTAGGTGTATTTCATAATGAATTTCATTTCTAAGTATTTAAAAATTGTTGATAATAATGTTGTATGTAATAAAACGCTAAAAACAGTTAAATTGAAACTCCTCATTTAAAATACACATAAAAACTTTACTCCAGCTAAATAAAATTAAACACAAAATTTTTGTTCGGTTCTATTTGAAAAAAGACATGTTAACTGACAAAATGAGTATACAGAGTAATTCACACACTTACAATTTACGCACCAAAGAAATTAATTAATGAATAGTGAAGATAAAAAATCATTGAAACCTAAGTATTCAAATTCGCCCCCCTATTCCCTATTAAATTCGTATAAGATTAAGCTATGTTCAAAGTTTTTCAAACTGAACATTCTATAATAAAACAAGAAAAAAATCAAATGATAAAATTATTTTTGGATTCTACAAGTCTTAAGGGGGTGTCAAAGTCAATTTTTATCCTTCCTACCTTACCGACCCGAGAATTATAAAATATTGGCTTTAATTAAAAGAATAAGTATAATTATGAAAAACTAAGAGGTCATTACCCTCCGTAATACAATTATGTATCACTGTGCGAAGTTTCAAACAGAAACTTCAAAACCTCTACGAATGACTTTCGAACGAAATTTGAAGGTTCGAGTCTAGACTAATAGACTAATATAAATTTCGTTCGAATGGCATTCGTAGAGGTTTTGAAGTTTTTGTTTGAAACTTCGCACAGTGGTAGATAATTGTATTATGGAGGGCAATGATGTGTTGGTTTTTCATAATTTAGTTTATTTATTAATTGTAATCAATTGTTAAAGAATTTGAGGTTAGGAATTTCGGCGGGAAATTTGAATGGTTTGACACCCCCTTAAGCGTTGTTTTAAGGGTAAACACCACTGATTTTTTAACAAAAATTCGAAAAAAATTTTATTACATATTTTTTGTGTTGACAATTTTATGAACATTTTGAGACCTGCTCGATGTCTAAACTCTTTGTTACACCAAAGCTATAGCCTGTTGAGTGCAACAATTCACATTGCGTAGTATACCAAATTAAAACTTCAAACGCGCCTTTCTCGAAACTTACTTTTCTAACTTCAAAAAGTTCCTTCCGCAACCCATGACCATGGATATTTTTGAAACTTCCAGAAAAGATAGGTTAAAGTATTGAGAAAAGAAGTTAATATTTTGTTTTGAGGTATTTTGATGTTAAATGTTATATTCGTCAATTGTAAGTATTTTAATTCAAAAACCGTTTTATTTATTTCAGACCATTAATTGAATTTAAACAATTTCAAAAGAATTAACTTTTGTTCATTATAAGTTGAAAAATAAACTAGAATTTTTTTAAATAGTATTCATCAAATTTGTATACGCAAGGAACTTTTTTAAAAACCCTTATTTTTATTACAAAAATATGTATTTACTCCAATAACTACTCAAAAAATTTTAGTGAAAAATTCTCAAAACTTACTTATAACCTATAATTATGACAAAAAAAGTTACTGAAATTTTAATGCTATTGTTCAATGGGGATTTTTTTTAATCAGTGGTGTTCTTCCTTAACATTAAAGAAATTCAATTTTATTTAATATACTTACTCTAAGTTTTTAATATTTTATAAAGAACTTTTTTTGGGTAAAATATCTCTAAACTACTCAACCAATTTAAATAATGTTTATATTTCTTGACCTAAGCTAAACGATACTAAGATAAACAAATAAGTTTCTTGAAAATCCATGAAGTAGTTCCCGATAAATTCACAAACAAAAGCATACGTACATACATTATACATAAGAAAGAGTGGGGTAAAGTCAAATACCTAATGTTTCTGTGGCTTCATTCATACTAAATCTTGAAAATGTATCTGTTTTATGGTTTCGATATCTTTATCAGTTGATCAAGTAATACAAAAATCATACAGGAAAGAAAAAAATATTCTATATTTTGTTTTTTTTTAAATAAGCATATTGATAGTTAAGCTATATGCTAACAACAACAATATTCTCTTTTCATTGCATGAACGAAGTATTCTGCTCTGCCTAATTCTGCTTTACTCCACAATAATTTTGTATTCTATTTGCGCTCAATAAAATATAAAAAATTATAAAAAC
Organism: Gastracanthus pulcherrimus; assembly: GCA_949152435.1. Taxonomy (NCBI): domain Eukaryota; kingdom Metazoa; phylum Arthropoda; class Insecta; order Hymenoptera; family Pteromalidae; genus Gastracanthus; species Gastracanthus pulcherrimus. The sequence continues at coordinate 48,299,772 of OX424575.1, read as the reverse complement.
AATGAAAAAGCCGACACAACGTCCGCCCAGTTTTGAGATATTATCAAATGAACCTATACTCAATTTTAATTATGTTCTAGATATATTTAAATAATTGCCAACACATCTCGCCAGGTGGCTAAACTTTAAAGCATCCATTCCGCTTTGCCCTGTTCTCTCCTACATACCTCGGGCGAAAATGCCATATATAAATATATATAGTTATATATCATTTTTATATGCAATTATATCTATAAATATAATAAACCGTTGGACCTATAAACTTGAAATTTGGGTGGTATAAACCTTGTATGGTCTAGGGGCGAAATAAGAAGCGATGCAAAGTTAATTGCAAAATAAACACAGTCAAACCTTTACAGGGTGAAAAGGGGATAAATGTGTTTTTACGTATTTCTGATATCTTTGAAGTTGTAGGAGATATAGAGTTGGATTTTCATAAAGGTTACTCATGAAAATACCTAAAATACAATTTCTAGATTTTACTCTAACCATCCCCTACGGGGATGAAAAGGCGTAAGATGCATTTCCACAAAATCTTAAATATCTTTGAAATTTCATGAGTTATTCGTTTGATTTTTAATCACAAAGGATGTTGTATCAATGTACACACCATTATTATATAATAGACATCTCTAAATTTTGAGTTCCACGCACTCTTAGCACCAGCGAGGCCGTGACAGGGTTGCTAGTATAATCATATATGGGTGAATTTTCAATAGCTTACTTTTCGTATTTCCGGTTTTCATTGTCTAAAACGAATAAAAAGTGTACAAATTGTTTGTTATATAAATGTAGAAGTTATGTTATATATTTTACTTAGAAATAACTCAAGTCTAGTACTAAATACAATTGCTTTGTAGAACATATTACATGCCGCAGAGGTAACCGTCTGCCCTAAAAATAGCCACGGAACTGACACAAAAGTTAATATTTTTTTCATATCTTAATATAATTGGTGATATTAAGCAAATATATACAATGTTTTGACGTATGTATTAAGGAGGCAGGCCTGAGTTAAACCCAAAAAAAGACTTTCTTTTCGAATCCGAAGAACTTTTTATGTTTAAAAGCAATCATTCTGAATATTTGTATGCTATCAGCACACAATAATATCTTCAATTTTACCATTGTGAAACCTCAAAATCTTGATCCTATACTTCACAATAAATCATTATTTTCAATACGATATTTATTAAAGGAACTTTGTTCCTCACGCGACTCTAGGAAACATGATTAAAGAAAAATTTCTTTTCGACGGTTATTCGACTCCTTTTGACATTTATTACAAAAAAAGCGGAGCACTTTTGCGTTAAAAAATTTTTTATTATTTTTTTTTCGGATATCCAATCGATTTTTTGAAAAAAGTTTTTTAATATTTTATAAAAAATTGATTGGATCTATTAAAACGAATAATAAAAAAAATAAAAAAAATTCTTAACAATGTAATCTATCTCCAGACAATATAAGCATCTACAGATGTAAAATTTTGACGACATCAAACAATCACAGTTATTTTAAAATCACATATATTTCATGGTGCTTAACCTTATATAACTGTATAGTTATATAGGTAATTTGTAATGTTAATAATACTAATATTTCATGCGTTTTCTTACGTTATTTTACGTTTTCTTTAATTTTCTTAATTTATATTACATTTTCATACTAAAAGTTCCGCTCACAAAAAGCACTAGAGATTGACTTTGGATAGTGTCATATATTTCAAATAAATATTATCTAATTATCACTCTTTGATTCTTTCTTCTAATTAGTTTCTACTTATTCATGTACAATTTTATGTAACCATATATGAAATTGATATAACACTATAAATTAATGTATACACAATTATATGTGATTATATATAGCCATATATAGTTATATAAGTACTGTATAATTAAATGTATATAACTCCAAACAAAATTAGAATCACTAGATTTGTATATTATGCTTAAATATATTATAAATAATTTTTTCTTGGGACGCGTCGAGTTGGGAACCTTTTTTGTGAAGACGGTTATAAATGATCTGAGATTATCTATTAGTATATTATACAGCATATATCTTGCTATTATTTGCATAAGGTACGTTTCCTCTTGCAAAGTAGTATAAAAAACGTGTATTTTTCAATCTTTCTCGTATACCACGTATAACCACGTTTGTATAATAAGCGCGTTTTATTCAATTATTGTGTTGATATGAACTTTGTTCTAAATTCCAACATACGCGGTATCATAGCATTCTATTACGATAGTCAAGCTCAAGTCTCGGGACGACGAAGAGTTTGCCCACTCTCGAAGTTGGGATCTGCGGCGCGCCTGGCAACGGAGTCAACAACAGCTGACTACGAGCGCACGCGTCAGGCAGAGAGGAGGACCTCTCGACGTGTAGCTGTCGTAGGCGCGGGACGGAAGTTTTTCACCAAACGATCGATTATAAACTTTTTTCTCGAATTCTTTTATAAATACGAAATAATGCTACGTTAAGCTTTATTTTCATACTGATTCCGTGACAAAGAGAAGCTTAGAAGATTTAGGATTTATTTCACATCTTTTTAGCTCGGCTTTAGGTATTAAAACTTTTGTAACTTATAAATCACTGTTGTATTAGCTTCTCATTGTTAATTATAAAAAGATAAATATTTGGTAAATATTCATGATATACCGTATTTTTAGAACGAGTTACATCATATCGTTTACAGGTCAGGGGTTAATACAGTTCATTCATTTACGTTTCTTATTTAGATGATTTATTCACACCTATTAATGTTTATATTTATTAAAAACTTGATAAACCAATTGAAAATTATTAGTAGTTATACATTAATTAAAATAAAGATATAAGGGAAGATTTGTAATTATTTTTTTTTTTTTCATTTATTTAAGCTATAGAAACCTCATATGAGGTTTATTTTAGCTACAACGTAGTGTGAGCACTACATACAATACATATAAAATATTTACATTTTAGAATATTTCTATATACCTCTTAGCGGTTTACAATAAAGATTTTCATTTTTATACACTGAGACCTATTTCTTTGAAGAAGGAACAAATATACAAACATACTGCAATGCTCGGTTCATATATGAAGGTAGATATGTTTTGAGGAAAACAAATTTTAAGTTTCCTTAATTTATCAAGAAGCTTTTCCCTATTCGCATCGTATAGTTTACACTGCCAAATAACATGATTTAGATCTTCTTCGCCAGAACTACATTGACAATACGGGCTTTTAATTATACCAATACGTGACAGTGATGATACAAGATTGTAATGGTCAGATTTACATCTATTTAATGTGACTATAAATTCTCTCGTTAATTTTTTTTTAGAAAACCATGGATTATTGTTCTGGTTATAAAAATATTTAAAGAAATTTGTGCCTTTACTTAAGCCTTGGTTTTTTATTTTTTCGACAGTATTAAGTTGTGCCTGCTTTTTATATAGCTCATACAAGTCTTTAAAGGGAAGCAGTAAATTTGGATAGTTTTCGTTTAGAGTTGCGTTTTTTGCAACGTAGTCAGCTTCCTCATTTCCTGGAATCCCAGTGTGCGAAGGAATCCATATAAAGTCAATTTTACTATTAAATTGATTTAACGAAGTAAGTTTTTTATATTTTTCTTTGATGCTAAGAATCACTGGGTCCACTTTAATGTCAAACTTGACGGATTGGAGAGAATGAAGAACACTTAGAGAGTCCGAAAAAATAAGGAAGCTGTGGTTCTGGTTTTTTAATACTAAATCTAACGCAAGTTCGAGAGCGAAACATTCAGCTGTGTATATAGGGGCATTTCGATCAAGTGTTTCACTTATTTGAGTGTTTAATTTCGGACAGATACATGCACATCCTACGTAATTAGAGTTCAACATTTTGGAGCCATCTGTGTAGATATCAATGGCTTTATTTGCATTTATGAAATTATCAAATATTTTGATTGGATTCTTAGATTTTTGAAGTTCTTTGCCTAAGCTTACATTGATTGGAATAGAAGTTAAAATTGTGTCATATTTATGAGAATATATATTGTAGTTTTTTGATTTGATAATATTAGCAGTTAGATTTTGAATAAGATTGAGACCCTTTAGTATACTTTTATTTTGTCTACTAGCATGGTTCTTGGTTAAGTTGTAATATCTTAAGATATTTTTATGGCTTAAAGAATTTTCATTTGAAAATACTTTGGCTATATAATTTGCACATAGTTGAATGGTTCTTTCTTTAATTTGTACTAGTTTTGATTCGCCAAGAAGTATGTTAGTAGGCGTGCTTCTACGGAATCCTAGTGCAGTTCTGATAGCAGTGTACTGTATTTTCTCGATTTTTTCTTGTAAGCTTTTTTGAGTCGGATAATAAATAAAGCAACAGTAATCAAATATCGATCGCACATAACTTTTATATAGTAAAATTAAAGTCTCTGGATCTGCCCCCCACCAAGTTCCACATAGAAACTGGATAATATTTAGAGCCTTAGAGCATTTGTTGTGTACAGAGTTTATTTGTGGAATGAAAGACAGCTTATAATCAAATATAATACCAAGAAAACGCGTGCTTTCACTAGACCTAATTATATTGTTTTCAAAATTTAGTTCAACAGTTCCTGGTAAGATACCTTTTTTATTAAAGTGGATTAACTTAGTTTTACTCGAAGTGAGATCTAGTCCAAGTTTTCTTAAGTTCTTTTGAATTTTGATGATAGCATTTTTAAGAATACTTTTACCTCTATTTATTGATTTACATTTTAAATATAATACAATCTCATCAGCGAATTGTGAAATTCTTACGCATTTTTGTAAACCTTTTAAGACGCTTAAAATATATATAATAAATAACAGAGGGCTCAGTACTCCACCTTGTGGAACTCCTTTATATGTAGTTTTATAATTTTCGTTTAAGCTTTCTGTAAATAAAAATCTTTTGTGCATGAGAAACCGTATAAAACTAAGAAGTTTAATGGAGACACCAATGGAGGCAAGTGTTTCAAGTAATATGCCAATGTTTACGTTATCAAATGCCCCCTGAACGTCCAGAAAGGAGGCTAGCACGTCTTTCTTTTCAAGAAAAGCTTCGTCTACTGCTAGCGTTAGATTTAGTACGTTGTCGGCACATGATTTACCTTTTCGAAAACCGTTGTGGGTGCATGGTAAGATATTATTGTACTCCACCCACCATTGTAGTCTAGTTTTTACAATAGTCTCAAAAAGTTTACATATACATGATGTTAGTGGGATTGGACGTAGCCCGCTACCTTCAGGTTTTTTAATAAAATGAACGAAAGAGTTTTTCCAGCTCAGTGGATAGTCATCGTTAGCATACATATTATTAAAAATATCTAATAGTAATAACTTAAATTTAATGGGTAACTTTTGTAAAATTTCAAAGTCAATACAATCCATTCCCGGAGCAGATTTACAGTTTTTGGATTCCAAAGCGATATTAAATTCAATAAAATTAAAACAGTCATCAAAGAAGTCATTTTTTCTGCGCAAGGAAGCCAATCAGGGTTTGTTTCCACCCATGGAGGACTTAGTTTGTTGAGTGAATTTTCAATTTCTTCACCCATCAGTACATTATCTTTCTTATGTTGCTTGATTTTAACCCATTTATTTTTAAAAATTTTACATTTATTCCAAACATACTCTTGGTTAACATTGAAATTTATTGTACTAGCAAATTTTTTAAAACAATCCTTTTTCTTTTGTTTAAAGGTTCTTCTAGCAAGTGAACAGTTTTTTTGTAAGATATTAAGTCCTCTAAGTTTTTTGTAAATTTCTATTTTTTATAACATGCTCGCCGTATTCTTTTAATTTTCTCGCAATCTGAGTCCCACCACGGTACTGGATTTGTATGAGATTTTTCAGCTGAAGCTTTAACTTTACGCTTCTTAGGATTGCTAAATATTATTGCATTGGTAATTGTTTGTACAAAAAAATTATATTTTTCGGACGGAGATTTTATTTTATATTCGGCTAACAAGAAATCAGTGTAAGAAATATTTAGTTTTGCGTAAAATTTATTCCAATCAGTTTGAACTGTTTTAATTTTAAATGACTTTTTAGCGTAGTAATTTTTATGAGTTTGAAGGTTAATGTAAATAGGGAAATGATCTGAACCCCAGTTTTTATCACAAACAAAAACGTTTATTTTTTCAGCAATAGTGTTAGTTGAAAAGACTAGATCTAAGTTTGATTCAATATTTCGGAGTTCAATCGCATAGGTAATAGAACTATCATTATGTAAAATTAGGTGTTGTTATCTAACGCCGATTGAAATCTATTACCATTTGTATCAGTGAATTTACAATTCCAAATTATATTATGAGAGTTAAAATCTCCCATGAAAATGCAATTACTATTTTCATCAACATTTTGTACGATTGTGTCCCAATCCGTTTGAGTGAGAATGAATCCTGGGGTTCTATAACAGATTACTAGGTTTAGCGGGGGTTAATATTTTTTAAGTTGATACCACACATTTCTACCGACTCATGTGGATTTTTTATATTTGAACTTTCAGTATAAGTTAGTTTTTTTACGAATTAGAAGAAGTAAACCTCCTCCTCTTCGGTTAATCCTATCCTTCTTGTAAGTGTTGAATCCGGGAAAGTTGATTTCCTGCTGCGGTGTGAGCCATGACTCGACGCAAACAAAAATGTCTAGATCTTGTAGAACCTTCGACAATTCTTCTATACGTGGGCTAATACTTCTAGTATTCCAAAATAATGTTTTTAGTTCATATGGAATTTTATTTCTTTCCTTATCCATTTTAAATAGTTATATATTTCCTCTTTGTTTATGTGTTTATTTGAACTAGTTATATATTTCTAAGTAATACTAATTAATATTTTAAACTTCTTCATTTTCAATAGAACAATTATCATCAGTTGAGCTTAAGTCTGTATCAGTGTTTTCAAGACTTTTTGTATTCTTTTAATGCGATGTTTCAGTTTATTTTCTATTTCGTAGTTATTTATCTCTGATAACATATTTATCAGAGCATTCGTGTCTTTAGTGTATGTGCTCGCAATTTCGAGAATGTTTGATTTTCCAAACGTTTCAGTGAGAAATTCGGTAACTTGTATATAATTTAAAGGAAGTTTGCCAGTATTTGTATCAAAAAATTCTTTGGCTACAAGTAGCTGAGATGAAACATAATTTTTAGAAACACTATTATATTCAGATTTTTTAACTTTTTTGAGTATCTTTTTAATATTTACTTCGGCTTCTTTATCATTTTTATGTGTGACTAAGTTGCTACTTGAACTTGTGTTTGACAAGGTGCTAGAGAGTGGATGTTTGGTGCCTGCGGGTGGAAGCATTCATTTATGAACATTGTCGTCTGGGACATATATTGCTGCTTGGATTTGCTCTGTGTCCTTATTTGCTTCTGTGATTGAACTTTATTGTATGTTGTCCTGGGTTTTTTGAATAACAGAAGATTCTAAAGAACATTGCGTTACTGTGTCAACATTTTTACAGTGTTTTGCTACGTGCCCTTCTTCTTTGCAAAGGAAGCACGTTAGCTTTTCACCTGAGAGATATATGTAGTATGTTGTGTTAGCATAGTTTATAGATAGAGATGGAGGTAGCTTTGGGACGTCATCTTGATGTATATACATTTGCCTTCTGAAGCTTAAAACATGTGAGAAACCTGGATCGTTGATACTTGCCCTGATTTACGTGATTTGAGAAGAAGGAAAAATGTTTATTTTGGCAAGTTCTTCTAATATAACATTGTGTGGAATTATCGGGCAGGCATTTGAGAGAATGACGCGTTTAACCTTTGATATAAGTGGTCTGATTTTGAGAGTGTGAGTTCCAATGTTTATTTTGGATTTATTGTCTGTAAGTGTGTCAGCGATTTCCTTACTGTTGAGATATAGGCACACGCGAGTATGCGAAATACGTGAAACAAATCTGATAGCCGAGGGTTCAATTAACTTTCCCATTGCACGCGTATACTCGTGAACAGAGATGCCTTCAAGTGCATCTAATACTACCGTTTGTTCTTTCGTGGGTACTTTAACATGTTGAGCCATCTGAGAGTACGATACTTTGGTGGCAATAATCTGGGAGTTGGTTTGAGAAGTCATGTTTGAGAACGTTGAGTGCAAGTGCTCCTGCAAGCAGAGGCACCCGCCGTTCTCCACCAAACACAGAAAACTATGCACTTATCCACAAAATTATATTAGCACTAGCAATTATGACTTTAATTTCAAACACTTTTGACCGAACATTTAAACTATATCTCTTAAGAGAGAAAAATTACTCGTGAGCACTAGATTGTAAATACGTCCGACGCCGACAACGGTTCGAATCAAACTCGATTTGTGATTATAATAAGCTCGCTTTAATCATTGTAATTATTGTAATATTCTATTAAGAATTTTTCGCATCATAAAAATCACATTGATTGTATTTTGTATAAAGGTGTCAATCTTTGTACAAGAATTAATTCATTGATTAAAAGAAAAATGTGTGGAGCTTATTCATGAGCGTTTCATTTAATCCAATTTATGGCACTTCAAAGGCTAACGAGCAGCTCTATATAGGTACTTGATATTATGTAAAAGTACTATATAGATATAATATTATAGTCGAATATCCGTTACAACTATTGATTTCTGTCTCTTCTGGGTACACGCCACTCCCAATATTCTGCAACGCAAGTATATTTTCGTATTGATGCCTACGTAAGATTCACTATCAAAAAGGGCCACAAGTGTCATAATAATTTTACCTCTCACATGACCATGTCGTATATATAATAATAAAATGATATGAAAATTATTTGAGACAAGGTCATAATATCACATCTCTTGAGAATATATACCTAATACAGGGCATGCAATACAAACAATAAGAAAGAAAGAAAATATAGATACGAATATCTATAAACAAAAAGTATGTTCTTTAAAAATTAACAAAAATTAACTAACAATCTCTTTGTAGCAAAGAATAACTTTTTCAAAACTATTTATGTCAAAAAGATATAAAAAGGACCAAGATACTTGGATATCTTTTCTTAAGGGCCAAAGGGTTATTCACATATTACCTAACGCTGATTTTCAGTATTTTTAACCCTTCCCCCCTCACTGTAACATTCTGTCACATGACTCGTAACCCACCTATATATTACGTAACGAATACCCCCCCCCCCTCCCAAATAAAAAAATATTGATCTATAACTTTCACTGACCCTTAAATTAAGTTACTGTTCAGTAATTATAATAAATTGAGTAAATAGTTAAAATAATATTTATTCAAATTTATACCTATAAAATTAATTAATACGGAATATTGTTTATTTTTTTTTTATTTAAAAAAGGGTGATCTAGCATTGATCTTATGAAAAAACCAAGCCAGTACCTGACTAGTATTTTTTTTTTGTAATAAAACAATATTTTTATAATTAGGATCGACTTAAAAAAATAACGGTCTAAAAAGTAACAAATAACCTTTTTTTTATAAGTGAGATTGAGAAAAGAATGGGTTCCCACATAGCACTCAATATTGCAGTAATATCACATGAGTACTACACGCCATATTAAATATTCCTGTGATATATAGCAGTAATATTTCAGTGATACTGTAGCAAAATTTAACGTCCGTGACGTTTTTATCACAGAAATATTACGGGGAATATCAGTACAATATTTTCGTGTCAATCAGGCAACATTTCAGTAACATCACAACTATATCGTTATGGGTTTTTAGTTGTTGCGGTGAGAACGGGAAATATTGCAGGAATATTATTATCATTTCACAATAACAATGGAAATACTGAGTAATATTTCAGTAAAATTCCAGCAATATTATTATTATTTTATCGAAAGTATATATAGATTCCTTTTCATTTTTTATTATTTTTATTTCTCCGTAATGCTAATAGTACCATTATTAGTATTAGTAATATACATCTAATAAATGCCTGTCAATAATCGTTCATACGCAGCCACTTCGGGATGACACATTATCGTAATGTTTGAACCGTCTTTAGATAGTAAATGCAGACGAATCTTAGCACTTGCGAGAAAACGCCAGAGCGCCATCTAGCAACAATCTTGAGAAAATTGAATTTCAAATAATGTACAATGACAACAATCGGTTTCCCTCGATTTGTTTTTACGTAAACCTTGACTAACTCATTATTAAAACATTTTTACAGTTATAGTCAATATTTTTGGCAAAATTAAACGATAAAATTAAAATGTTATCGTTAAATAAATGATGACTGATTTATTGCCATATGATATAGTAGAAATATTTCCACAGTGTTAGTTTGAAATGCATCCAGGAATGTAATTCTGTAATCTTGCAGGGATATAGCTGTAATATTTTAAAGTAATACGTCACATAATAATATTACAGAATATTTCGCGTATACTTCAGTGTGATGTGTAACAGTGTAGTATTATACAAATATTTCGGCAGTATTAATGTGAGATGTATTGAGAAATATCATTCTGTAAACTTACAGGAATATTACGATAATATTTCCATGCGATATGTCACATAACAATATTACAGGATATTTCGCGTATATTTCAATATGATTTGTCACAGTGAAATATTGTAGAAATATGTTGGCAATATTAATGTGACATACATCGAGAAACGTTATCCTGTAAATTTGTAACAATATTGATGTAATATTGCAATGCGATATTTCGCATAACAATATTGCAGTAATATACTACGTATATTACGATGTGATTTATCACAATGTGATATTGCAGAATTATTGCAGCAATCTTGCGTTGTAATTTATCATCGTGGAGTTTTACAAGAGTATCACTGCAATATTACAATGTGATATATCGTAATGAATTATTATAGAAAGATGGCTGCAATACTGCATTCTTGGAACTCATACTGGAATATCACAGAAATGTAGCTGCAATATATCAACTTATCCGCAATATCACAGCAACGTTGAAATATTTCTACGGTATTCCTTCAATATTGGGTGCTATGTGGGTTACTATCAAATATTTATTAAGGATGCCATTTACCCGAAAAATCGTCAAAAATACAAAAAAAATCATTTTTACAATTTTCATATATTATTATTCATTATATATTATCACTACACACAGATAAGTATAACAATATGCCCCTAAAATAGCCTAAAATTTTTTTTACGACACTTTTAAGGATTTACAGAATATTGTTGAAAATCGATATTGTTGAGTTCTCATTTCCACCAGAGAGCAATATAATCATTCAACCTATTCAAAGCAAGATGCCCAAGGAGAAGAACCTAAAACAGTTAAATAATAGTTATGAAACTTCAGTAAATCGAAATTGAACTGCCCAAAAAATTGAAACTTGTAAATATAATTTTTTACCCCTGTTTAATAAAACCTTGATTATATCTCAGAATTAAGAATAATATTATTTTTCGAATTCAAAATGCAATGAAGTTTTTTCCTCATTGTGCAAGCAAAAAAAATATGTAAGCTTTTTAAAAATTACAAAAGTTTTCAAGGTCCAACCTGCAATTATTAAAAAGAAAAGCACAAAAATTGATTTTTTATGACCCTGTACGGTCTAACCGATGCAGTTTTTCTATTTTGAGATTTAAAAAAATCCCCACGTATTTTACTTCATTTTGATAATACCTCAGAACTTGTCGCCAAAATCAGTATTTCATCGCCAGTTACATTTTCAAAATAGCTAATTTTTAAGCATTATGATGTTGTATTTTTAACCGATATGGATTCTGTCCATACAACTCATTAATTATTTTATTATTCCGTCAATACTGCACTTTATTACTCGACAATTACCCTCTGGTGGACTCCTCAGATCTCGAGAGGAGGTTCGCTGAGCGGACGCCTGGACAAAACGCAATCCTAATTAATACTAATAATCTCCCCGATACTAACCCTACCTGCCTATTCTAACCTCACCTTACTTCTCTATTTACCTCTTTCGTTGTGGCATTTTACATGTCACAGCATTTTTAAGAAATTTTTTGATTTTCTCAAGCATATGACGAAATCTCAGAAAAAATACACTTTCTTGGGTCCAGAAATCGCAAATAATAATTTTAATGCTTCCAAACGTTTTCTATCATGTTTTGGGGCTCAAATTATGAAGAAAAACGCGTTTGAACAATGGAAATTGGCCATGTGACTATGTTTTTTTGGAGAATTAGGTGTTTTTTATTTGATCAATTGAAAATAGGGTAAGAACGGATAGATTTTTCATTTCTTTACAGAATCTGAGATTTTTTACGAATTATTACCCTATTTTCAATTGATCATAACTTATACTAGGATTACTGTTTACATTTTAGAGCGTTACTTTTTTAAATCGTTTCTATATATAAATATTTGTTTTTGAATACATATAACATGACGTAACGGTGCGCCAGACCCCCCTCTTCCCTATCACATTTTGTCACGGTATACTCTGATACTTCCACCCCCTTATGTCTTTTCTACCCCTAAGGTTAAGCGAGAGGCTATTCAACTTCAATGTTTTAAAAAGCTGGAGCACATGCCGCGTACTAACACTACATAGTGGTTAATCTGCGATAACCTTAAAATGAATCAATTGTTTGCTTGTTTATTGATAATAATTCAAGTATTTACCAAATGCATATTGTTTTTAATTGCATAATATTAAAATATATTTGTCTAAAATACAAAATAATCTATATTTTAATACACTTTAATTCACAAAAATTATTTAATAATAATTTTAATAATAATTGCCTTTAATAATAGTGGTTTACTTGATGACGAACTTTAGTGAACTCTGTTCAGCTAAACTAGAGCTGAATTTAATTTCTAGAGCTCGATTGAACTTCTCGCTTGAAGCTTTATTATAGGTGTAGAAACTGCATTAGAAACGTTATGTAATGTGAATGGTCCCTAAATAAGTAGGTATCTACATACGGAAATATCTACATACTTTATCAAATACTTTTTTAGATATTTAAGTAGCAACTTCCTTATGAAAAAACTCTACTTGAGTGTTATTTCGTACCTTCAACTGAAATTCGGCGTGTCATTAAAATATTAAAATTTACTTGGGATATAGTTCAAACGAAGTAACACACCTTGTGAATAACAGCCTTTTTCTTCTCTTTTAGGCTCCCAGCGATAGATGACAGTACTTTACATGCTAGATTAAATGTATGTTGTAGTTCGGTTAAACAGAATCAAATTTCACTATTTTATATTGAATGCTTAAAAAATTCTCATAAGAAAAACTATTAAGCTGATATTCTCTGTATTAAAAGTTATTTTACGTAGGTGAAGCACACCACCAGTGCACAAGATGCATAAATACTGCGTATTTTTTGTTGTGATGATATAAATGAAATATATTCTTAATGAAATAACTCCAAATTTATAACTTTAAAATATCTGAATGAAAAAAAGTGCTAAAAAGTGTAGGTGTCCATTTGTTTTTCATTAATAATTATGGAGGACAATAAAATTTGACTGAAAGTGCTAAGTTTCAAATCTTAATATCATGACTCAATAAAGTGAGAGAAAATTGAATAAAATGTAAATTGAATGAAGTAGAAGGGTAATAAAGTTAGTTTGAAAACCCTGGGAACAGGCAAACAGTACGCTACATCGTCGAATCTCTCGCGGCACAAGCAGACGCACCGCAGCATCGACTCCCAATCGGCGAAGAAGTGCATCCACTGCGGCAAGGCCTACGTGAGCATGCCCGCGCTGGCCATGCACGTGCTCACCCACAAGCTGACCCACAGCTGCGGCGTCTGCGGCAAGATGTTCTCGCGGCCCTGGCTGCTGCAGGGCCACCTGCGCAGCCACACCGGCGAGAAGCCCTACGGCTGCGCCCACTGCGGCAAGGCCTTCGCCGACAGGTCGAATCTCCGCGCCCACATGCAGACCCACTCGGCGGACAAGAACTACGAGTGTCCCAAGTGCCACAAGTCCTTCGCCCTCAAGTCCTACCTAAACAAGCATCTCGAGTCGGCCTGTCAGCGCGACAACGCTGACGACTCTGGCAACGATCTCGACTCGCCCACCTAAGGGTACTCGTTTCCTCCAGCGAGAAACCAACCGAGATCTGCACCTACACGAGGTATTGCTTTCAAATTTTAACAGTCCTTCCATTAAAATCATTTAGAAATATTTAACCCCCACAACACACTTTTTATAACCCATTAAATGCTTCACCACTAAGTAGTACAATTTTTTTCTATTTTTCTTTTTACCCTGGTAGATACAATTTGTTTGATAAACTTGGCTGAAGATTGACAAAACTTTGTGTATAATTATAGATCTACCGAAAGGGACTACCCTCAAACATATATATAGGCCACATATAAATTATAGATAATACTTTAGTTTTACAAAAAAAATTAATAAACACTCAAACCAAATTTTAACAGGTTCGGTGTGGCGTCAGCCATATACCTATGTGTCACAAATTGACACAAATTTCTTTGCATTTTGTCTTACTATAAATGTACAAATTAATGAAAGTTCTTATGCAGCTGGTTATTGTACTCTTTAAGCTCTTACAAAGAGGTAGAAACATCGAATTTTTATCGAATACTTGAAATTTTAATTAATCTTGTAGATAATTGAAATAATCGTCTTATACATTAGCCGATCTTTTTTGGTTATTTGTGCGTTATGTATTCACCCGAAAACTACTGCACCGATCAATAAAACTGGAACGCTTCTCTTCATTTTAATCCCGAGATACACATACAGCTCAACATAGGAATTATATAGATAATGCTTCAATTTTCCAAATAAAATGAGGATATCAGAATATATATGAATATGCCGTGAATGAAAACCCATTTTTTTCTTTTTTTGCCATTTAATTTTTGTTTGTTTATTTGTTTTTTATTCATACGTACAAGAACTACTGTACCAATTTTCATAAATATTCAACGATTTTTTTCTTTTTAACTCGGGGCAAGACATTAGGTTACATGTAAATTATAGTTGATGTTTCACTTTTAATGAATAATTGAAAATAATTTTTTCCCTTTTTGTTAATCAAGCTAAGTTAATCACTCTCATTTTTAGTAATGCAAACAAAGCTAGAAATACTTGCCATCGAGTATTATGTAATCGAGTACTTTTTGTAAGAGATTTATATCCATAATATTGTTTACTGTTGATTTTAGTTTTGGCTTTCGATTATTATCATTATAAAAGTATACGTAATACTTCTTCGACGTACTACCGTATCTGACTCATTCTACTTATACTTGTTCAGATACATTATATTCTGTAGAAATGTAATAGAGTTTGATAAACAATATTTACTTTTTTATTTATTTCCGAACGTAGAATTTGTTCATAATATCCTAAAGAATTATATTGGACTGATTAAATCATTTCTGAGCCTGATTACATAGTTTATGAAAAGTTCTACAGTTTAAAATCTTGTGATGATACGCATTATTTAAAGAAAACATACGTATTACTTTACGATTTTATTAAAATGAAAAGAGGAAAATGTTAATTTAACTTATTATAAATAATTTTTACTTGATACGGTACCATACATATGTATTAATTTTCAGAAATAAGTAAAGTCTTACAAAAAGAAGTGCATAGCGAAGGCAGAACCAAAGATGTCAATGGCAAGTATGAAAGGAAGACTAACAGAGGACCAGGAAAGAAAAGGACGTCTCGTACTTTATGTCCCGTTCGAATTGTACCAATTATCTCCGCCAACGAATAACGAATTATACATATATACGTGTATTATATAATGATTGCGTAATTCTGTCGAACTTATAGAATTTCTTTACTACAGGTGCCTTTCTCTTGTTGTTGCACATCTACAAGAGGAAGAGCTACTCGAATAAATTAATTCAGCCATGAAGGAAAAACTTATCGAAACAGCTATTAACTTACTTTCTTTTTATAAAAATAAACAAGCAATAACAGTAAATAAAAAAAGATAACACTTAAAGAAATATTAAATAAATACTATGAAAATTATATATAATATTATCGAGTCTATATTATAAATGGTTCTATATAATTTATATATTATTTCTAGTTTATATAAAAATGATCCATACCAAGATTTTTAAAAATTAGCTGTAGATTTTAATGACAAATTTTTTAATATAATTTGTCCAGTTTCAATTTTTAAGCAACTAATCGATTGTTTTATTACATATAAAATTCAGATATAAATACTTGAATAGATATAGTACTTGCCCCGAGGACAAAAAAATACATATATACTATTAGCTCGTAACTGTCCATATGATATAGAGTAATGATATAGTTCGTTTCGATACTTTTTTTCCGTAAAAAAGAAAGTCGCGTTGGTAGCTTTGAGTCAACGCATTCGTATAATTATGAGAATTTCTATTGGGATACTTCAGCGTTATAAGCTGACTCCCAACGGCTGAAAAAAACGCCGAATGTCGTACGATGCAGCCCAAGTAAGTGCATACATACTTAGGACATTATAAAACGCGGAAAACATCGAATCTCTAATTATCCACAAAGTTTAGCAACGTCTCTCGTATAACTTATGGAGACGCGACAGCACTTTATTAATCATAAAAGTCTCGCAGTATGACATATTAGAGACTATATTATGACGTTTAATGTATATAAAACATATATATAACCGTATAAACGAAAAGTAAAGTACGCTTGGTCGCTTTCCGTGGATTATAAGGTTTTAATATTTTACGTTGTGCAATAACTTTTTGTTTGAAAAAGAAAAACTTTTTCATTCTACGTACTTAAAGTTAATTTCTGTGATAATTTAGCTTGCATGTTAAGAACGAGGAAACTAAATTGTAAATAGCTTAAAAATTATTTTAATTATTGTCCGTTTAAACAAGTGTCTATTTAGCAAATTTTTGTTATGTATTATTTATTTACTATAATTATTTAATAATTAAACTATATCAATATTATTGATATGATAAGTTACATATTATATTGGAAAACAAAAACATACAGCTTACTAATTTCGGTTTTTAAACGTTCGAGCTATAATATTTTGTAAACGTAGCTTTATATTTTGTGATAAACGAATAACTCTAAAAAGATCTTTAAAATTTATTGATATCAGATTTTGAATGAAACAAATGCTCATTTCCACTACAATTTTACGTAACTTACTCGTAAAGCACTAAATGTAATTTTACAATCATTACTTTATAATTTTTTTAAAGTTCGACTTCTATCCTCATTTGAACATAACAAAGTTAATTTACAAAGGTGTTATCAGTAAAAACTAGAATGAAATAAAAAAAGGTCTCGGGCAAAATGCAATGCGCCTTAAAGACTTCTCGTCGAAAGAAACAAACCAAAGACGACAAGTAGTTCCGTAACCGTGACAAAACTCCCAAACCCAGGTAATCTTCCTTTGCACTTTCGGACTCAGCTGAAAGTCCGGGCGCGCGCGATCCTCCGCAGTCCGCAAATTCTCATAATATACCTCAGAGTCTCGTACGTGTGAACTCTCGAGGCGCGGCCTGCAAAAGGACAAGAGCACAGCAACGTCGAGACGGCCGCTAAGTATCCTGCATAACGCCACTTGTTTTTCGGGAGAAATTTTTCGGGTGGCGATCACGGCCGGGCCGAGCCGGGCGCGGCGCAGGACGAGGGGAACAACCGCCACCTGTTGCGGCCAACGCTAGATACTCGGGCTGCTGCTGCTGCAGCACACTGACCATAAAGTGATTCGCGCTCGCTTGCAAGCTCTGAAGAGAGAGAGAGAGAGAGAGAGAGAGAGAGAGAGAGAGAGAAAGAGGAGAGAGAGGAGTCGGCAAGTTGCTCGCCTTTGAATTATGGAACATGTTGCGTGCGCTGCTGGAGCTTAATGGACAAGTCTCGCAGCCGCAGATTCCCTCCGCCTCTGACTGCGCGCGACAAGGTGGGCGGCAGCAGTATACGGGCGCAAAAAAAGGCGATGCTGAAAGGGGGCGCGAAAAAAAGAGATACACGGGGAAGCGATTTTAGGAGGCGACCTCGAGCTTCCCAATGAGATTTCGCGCCGGAGTGTGGAAATTGCTTCCGATTATCGCGCGTTTTCTGAAACTTTTTTAAGCGAAGATTAATTACTTTCTAGCGATACTGCTTGCAAGCCTCTCTGGGATAAAAACTTATAATTAAATGAAAGCCTAGCTAAATGACGATCCGTGAAATTACAATTTTTCAACGTGTAAACAACTACAAATAATTCCTCTAAATTCTACGTTTCTTTTTAATTATATTTTATATAATAAAAGATACTATTCGAACGCTTTTACTATTTTTGCAATTATAATCATCATACTTGTTAGTTGAATATTTAAGGTGGAATAACTTAGTGCCAAGAAAAATCTTGTTAAAAAAATGGTATCAGTAACAATTAAATAACAGGAAAACTTGCTAACCTGTCATTCATACATAATTAAGATTAAAAGGTTATCGGAAATATACAGCAAATAGAAAAGTAGAAAGGTGCTATAGTTACTAATACTTTCGTCCACTCAGAGAAACAATCACTATAATTGTGAACATAAAAAGAAATCTAGTCGATACTTATAAGTTCAAATAAATTAGCAATTACATTCTAATTTTTATTTTACTCAAAATGTATACGATTCCTCGTTCTTAATTTTTAGATAGCAATTTATTTAATATTTCTTGCAATATACATTTAAGCGTTTAAACATCTATATAATTTGCGTTTAAGCAAGAAAATTAGAACTTGACACTACCATTGATCGAATAAATAGTTCACACAAACATAATTAAAAAATTTTATATTAATCGTCAAGTGGTCTAATACAAAAAACATGTAATCGAAGAATCAATAATCCCTAAACCTTACCTATCTACATGGCAATGCAATAAATAGTAAACGCTTCCCAAGTGAAAAATAACCGGTTCTAGTCCGATCAAATATAAAATCGTTTAACCATATGTAGAAAATATCTAGTCATTTTTCTTTATAATAAATAAACGAATGCAAGAAGCATGAAAGAATGAAAATAAAAACTAAGAAACAAACTCATTATAGTGATAAAAGTCGAAGCAGGGTCCTATGTCATTTTTATGTAATTTTTGGACACGATGATTATTTCCCAAAGTGTTTACTTTGTCTTATATTTTCTGTACATCGTAATTTTTTTCTATTTATAAATACGATGAGCGAACGTCATTTTCATTGACTGCATTGACTGTCATCGGTGAACCGTCGATATTGCAGATATAATATAATGAGCAATCTTGTACAAGAAGGCCAGTAGTCCACTATGTACATCATTTTTGCATTTACGCAGACACGTACTTTGTAAGGGTAAAATTATTAAATAAGCAAAAGATATTTATAAGAGATTATACGATCGATTATAAAAGTATCGACCTTTGAATCTCGAGTTTTCGTATAGAATGTCAAAAGAAAAAAAAATAAATACATTGTATTAGAAAGACTATTTTTGTACTTCGAAATAGATTTATATGAGAGGTCAATTGGTTATTAATTAAAGAAGCGATTCAATTTACAAATTTACCAGTGATATAATTTCGTTTTATTCCTCATGAGATGTAACATAGACCACGATGAATATTTTTATAAGTGTAATGAAAATGCACTCTAAATTTTTTCAAGTAAATTGTAGGACAATTGAATCTGCTCAAAAGAGTTTGTTTTAAGTCGAATTATAAAAGAGGAGAATGAAAAGAAGCTTTTTTACATTTCCATTCTATGAGATATGAAGATAAACTCGTTAATTGAGGGTCGACACATACATAAATAATAAAAAGAGACATAAACGCGCAAAGTATATTATAGAAAAATTATAGGCATAACACGGGACATAGCATGAGAAAAAAAAACACGAATTTCACACATAATACACGTTTGTAAATCATACTCATGCCTGGCCACATTAGTAATAAATTAATCTCACCTCTATGATATTATACCAACAATACTCAAACAGTCAATCTATTATAATGCATATTATATATAAGATGTCGTAACGGTAGTCAATAATTAATTATATAACATAACGTTCTCCCGATCCTGAAGTAAAGCACTATAATATGCCCGACACAATGGTAAACACCAAAAATTAATATGCTTTATGATTAAAAACTTGATTCACTTAAGTCAAAAAATATACTGAAAAATATAAACATTTTTATTATTAAAGTATTAGCATTGTTTAAAAAGTATAAACAAATAATAAGTATGAAATTCACATCATATGCTTGAAAACTATTCAATAATAATTTATATGACGAGCATAATATCAGAGCAAATCACGGAAATTTGCTATGAATTTTCAAGCTACCTATTCTCGATGGCCAATAACTACTAGACATTTGAAATTTCATAGATTTGAATAACTATTAATGATCACTAGCAATTTCGTAAATAAAAACAAGTAAAATAACTGCAAACACGTAAAACATTAAAAATAAACATATATAGTTATTTTTTATAGTAGATTGCGTGCTCTAGCATAAAACTTGCTTAAAATGATAATATCATAAAGAAACTGACAGAAGTGTAAAAAAATGCGTTTAATTTTGGTACGCATATGTAACTTTAAATATTTATATTACATTAATTATATACAAATTTAGGAAAAGTTATTTAGTTTCTATAATTAACTAAAATAGCTTTATTTCAGTATCCGGAAGTGCGTTTTTGTAAAGGTGCGACAATGCTGTTTGTGAAAGATTGCGTTCAGTTATGCAAACTCGAAATATAATCGACAATTGCTTTTAAATTTGTACAAAAAATTTTTTTAATTTTTTACGAAAGTTTGAACATAATGCCGAACTTTAAAATAATTGAATAAAGAGAACTTTAGACTGCATTACTTCTTCATTTGCATTGAGAACAAAATTATATAAAAATTTTTTCAATATTTTTCTCTTCAGTTATCGTTATTGGTATGCAGAAAATTTTCATCAGGTTATTATAAACACTGCAATAAAAAGTCATTTTATAGATTATTGAGTAACCATTTACTGAACAATCTTTGACAAAAAGAAAACCAGAAAATAAAAAAAGAATAAAAACAGTTGTAATCTGGAACGAGGGTGTAGGGTTTAGATTAGTGTGATACAAGGTACGACAAAGCAATAATTTAGTGATTGTACGATATTTGATTAGTGATTAGCACTAAGTTGTACGGTAATACTTTCGGAATCTATAGATATTTACTCAATAAAATCAACATATAGTTTTGTAGAAGCTGCGAAAAATGTACTCAAAAAAATTCGGCGAAAGTGAATGCACTTAAAAAGGCAGAGTAAAGTGAAAGAAAAAAATCAGATCAGAAAAAATCTCGAGGGGACTGTCATGGGATCAAAGAAATAGACGATATACATTGTGTGCGTATATATCGGCTTGTTAAATCATTTTAACCACACACCACCTCGAATGAATGTTTAAAATTTTCATTTATTGTCTTTCTTTGATTTAGTATGATGTAACCACTTTTTTGTAATTTCAACAGGATGAGAAATGATTGAGGCACGACATATTGCGCTCAAAAGATGTCGCGCGCTTGTACACTTTTAAGTGCCAAAAATTTGTACATTGAATGCTATTGCAGAAAATTTCTTAACGAGTCAAGGTCAACTGATTCACCAGCGAGTCAAAAGAAATATCTAATACTGTTATTTTCTTCATGTACTTCAGTTATAAAATACCATAGTTATTCTACATTATAACACTGAACGCCTCAATATAAATAAAAAAAACTATGCATTGCATTATTAGCTTCATTATTATCTTGTACACAAAGCATTGCTGTACACTCATTTTGTAATTGTATAGTAATAAAAAATTGAATAAT
This sequence comes from Gastracanthus pulcherrimus, assembly GCA_949152435.1. Taxonomy (NCBI): domain Eukaryota; kingdom Metazoa; phylum Arthropoda; class Insecta; order Hymenoptera; family Pteromalidae; genus Gastracanthus; species Gastracanthus pulcherrimus. Next base: position 48,277,974 of record OX424575.1, on the reverse strand, counting down.
GCTAACATAAAGGTAGGATTAAAAATTCCTTCTTGCTATGCAATTACATAAAAAGATATTATAACTATCTTTGTCCTTGACTCGGTGCATACCGCTGCACAAGAATGCAAAATTTTATTATCAAAAACATTGTATCACAGCGTCGTTGAACTCCAGGCGTGAATAAAAGAAAAAGAAGAGAAAGAAAGCTAAGTAAAATAGAATCGAACTTTGTATCAAATATAACCCCGACCACGTAGATATACACCGTGTTTTTTCAATTTTATTACGAATCTCTCTGTACGTGACAGTAACGCGGAATAAACGAATGTTCTGAAGCATTTCTGTGTACTCTGAATTAATTTATTTCTTGCCTACCGAACACCCTTAGATAACACTGCAACATCCATATCGTGATTTGAAGAGAAGCACATAAGTCATTCTGATGTTATAAAAGGATTTTATAACATACTTCGGGAAATATATCAATGCTGTCAACAATATCAGAAGCAAACTCCTTGTATTTTTTTTCAAAAACAAATTATTATCATACATTTTAAGAAATCACAAGCGTAAGAAAACAACTGTGCTCACAATTCGTCTCGCACAAAATCGGTTATGCAAATTATCACTATTTAAAAAGTATATTTTGAAAACTATCATACAAAGTATCGATTGGTACATTAGAGTGTATCTGCGCATCATTTCTATCAAACAGAAAAATAAATACAATTACAATCGCTGCTCTGGCTGGTTCTTTGGCGGCTCAGGCGACGAAACAGGCGGTTCCGTGGAACTGCCATCCGATTTTTTATCATCAGTATCCCTGGACTTATTCCACTCCTTAAGACCTTCCGGTAAACTTGTGTCCTCTTCGAAGGATCCCGTGCCTTCGACGAATTCTTCGTACGTCGATTTTTCGGGGAATGGCCTTGGTCCAAGTAGCTCTATCATGTCATCTCGTTTCAAAATTTCTTGTTTTAAAAGCCTCTCAGCTACCTATTATTTTAAAGGAAAAATTTTGTATTTTTAACTTAATTTCAAACCATCGTAGATTTGTTGTCTTTTTTTCTTAGAAGCGTTGTGTAAGAGAAAAGAAAATAAAAGAAAACAGTACACTTAAGTTTTAAAGAAAATGTCTCAAAAGTATTATAAAATATTTTTTAACTTGTATTACTAACTGTATACAACTTTTGAAATCTAATATTTAATGCTCAGTCGTAGTCCAGAACATTTTTTTATATTAATTAACTATAATTACCATATAGGTTGACGAATATTTAAATCTTACTGTACTCTTTCTTTAAAAAAAAATCAATGCTTTCTTCTTGAGAAAGCAATATCTTAAAATTTTATTTAAAAATTTAAGTATTTCAAAAGGTAATGTTTGCAATGTTAGTTATTTTTTGATTAATTTGTATTACAAATGTATTATTATACAATAACATCAATAATATATTTAACAAAAATTTCGTAACTGTTAAAATTTAATGAATGATTCTACTTCTATAAATACAATAATTTTAATAATTTAAATTATAATATTATGTAATATAATCTTATTTAAAGATTTTTAAAATTTGTCACAAATAATGAATTTTATGATATTTGACTTTGTACCTTCGTTACGTCCGCTTTATGTTTCGTTAACAATGATGTAGTGTGTTTGTGTGCAGTATCAATCATAATTCTGACTTCTTGATCTATAAGTTGAGCAGTACTTTCGGAGTAAGGCTTGTCAAGAACCATATCGCCAGGTTGCGGCATTTCAAAACTAACTGTACCGACTTTTTCGTTCATTCCATAATGTATGACTTGCGCGTACGCGCTTTGTGTAACCTAATAATATTGAATGCATAAATTATTTACATTTAATTTTTATTTTAATGTACTTTAGGAAACAGAATATTAAATTTATAAACATTCATTTTGGTAACTCATAGATAGATTGTAATTAATATGTCATTTTTAATAATTTTTATAATGCATAATAATGAATTAATTACCTTTTGCAAGTCGTCCTGTGCACCAGTTGTTATACGCTTAAAGAAAATTTCTTCAGAAACTCTACCACCTAAAGTCATACACATTCTATCAAACAATTGTTCTTTTGTGTACAAGTACTGTTCACGAGGCAAATACTGAGCATATCCTAAACCTTTTCCACGAGGAATGATAGACACCTAATAAAGAAACAAAATTATAATAAATAATAGCTATTACTTGTAGAAAAATTGTTATACTAAAATTGAGCTATAACTTATATTTACCTTTAAAAGCGGATCCGCATGTTGAAGGAACCAACCTGCTACCGCATGTCCTGCTTCGTGATACGCTACTGTTTTCTTTTCTTCCGGTTGCAAAACGTTTGTTTTCTTTTCCATACCTGCGACCACTCTTTCAATAGCTTGTTCAAAATTCTTTAATTCTATACTATCTCTCTTGTCTCGAGCAGCTATCAACGCTGCTTCATTGCATACGTTTGCAATGTCGGCTCCTAAACAATAAATTTTATTTCATACTTTTTAAATTCTCATAAATATTTATTTATTTGCTCAAAATTTAAGAGGCATATAAAATAAAATGATTAATTTAATGTACATTTACAATGATATATAGAATCTATATCCTTCTTGAATATAATACTTGAATCAATAACCCTTACAAAGGGAGTACACAAAATCCAGGTCACAGGTTTTGCTGAAACTTTGGAGTTCGTATTCTGGTTCCTAAAAATGAAGCTCAATGTCCGTAGTTTTATCAAATTGATCTTTATACAGTACAAACAGCCTATTTCATTAACATTGATAGTAGATCTATATATCTTATTTTTAACATTATGAATATTAGCAATTCTAATGATTTTAGCTCTATTTGAGGATCTAGATCCCATTGAAAAAACTATAGGCATTAGGCTTCATTCTTAGGTACTAAAAATCGATCTCCAAATTTTTATGAAAATCCATGACCCTGACTTTGTGTACTCTTCTTGTTAGTTCAGAAGACAGCTGTTTCACAATCTATGCACATAAAATGCATAATTTGATTTAAAACTGTTTACGATAATGACATGACGATAACATAAGATTGTTGATAAATCTTTCTCGCAAAACATATTATTTAAGTCCACGTTTACTAAATCAGTGTGATTAATTTCGTATTGTATGACACATTTGAATTATTTATACAGATTCTTTATACTTAGTAAATTGTATTATAATTATGTTAAAAATAAAATATTATGATTACCAGTGAAACCAGGCGTAAGAGCAGCCATTTTTCTAGCCAAATCCAATTTATCCAAGTTAGTTTTCAAATTTTGCAGATGGACTTTAAAAATAGAAGCTCTACCCTTAATATCTGGTGCAGGTACGTAGATTTGTCTGTCAAATCTACCTGGTCGTAAAAGAGCCTTATCTAGAATGTCAATCCTATTTGTTGCAGCCAAAACTACCACATTTGTAGTTGTATTAAAACCTTAAATAATAATTTGCATATATAATGAGTTGCAATTAGAAAATTAATAGTAACAAAATTGTTGTAAGTATACCATCCATTTCTACAAGAAGTTGATTTAGCGTATTTTCTTGCTCAGAGTGTGAACCAAAGCTCTTTCCACCTCTCTTTCTACCTACAGCATCGATTTCATCGATGAATAAAATGCAAGGGGCACTTTTACGAGCCATGGCAAACATATCTCTTACACGAGATGGTCCAACACCAACAAACATTTCTAGAAATTCTGAACCGGATACTGTTAGAAATGGTACATCTGCTTCACCTGCAGTAGCTTTAGCCAGTAAAGTCTTACCAGTACCAGGAGGACCTATCAAGAATTAAATAAAGAATGAAATGGTTTTTTAAATCCAATATTTGTATATTATATAAGAAGTAATACCTGTTAAAATTGCACCCTTAGGAATCTTTGCTCCAAGATTAATATACTGTTGTGGATTTTTAAGAAAATTTACAAATTCCATGATCTCAATTTTTGCTTCTTCACAACCAGCAACATCTCTAAAATAATGATTATCATTAGCTTATTACGTACAACTTTTTATTTGAATAGTTAGAACTGACAATATATGATGAATAAATAAATAAATGAATAAGTAAATACTAACTTGAATCGAACACCTATTTCATTTGGATTAATTAATTTAGCGGTCGAAGCTGTAACGTTTCCAAAAAGTCCTTTTCCCCGACCTCCTTTACCACCAAACATACTAGCAGTTTGTCGAGACAAGTATAATACAAAAACTATAATCAATAAATAAAATAATATTACATATTTATAATGAACATACAATATGTAGATATATTTTAAGATGATGTTAAACCCTTCTATTACCAGCAAATACAGGAACCACTTTTTTCATTTCATTTTCAATTTTGAAAAAATATCTGTCTTAGAGTTGTTCTTGATTGGGACAACAAAGTTCCAGAGATAGAGAAAATGGGTCTTTGTAATTGTTGGTGATGGGTGGGTTTAGCATCATATTTAATGAAAAATGTTTAATTAACCTATAGTAAGAAGAGTTGGAAGATAAGACACTAAATGTGATGCTTCTGTTTCATTTTTGTACACAACTGGTATATGATTTTGTGGCTCAATATTTAATTCAAGTTGAGCATTTTCTAAATTTCTTTCAAATGTATCTGAACTGCCAATATTAAACCACAATGTTCCCTGAATATAAAAATAAAAATTCATTGAACAAATCACAGGATATATAATTATATTTACTCACCTCAGAACTACTGCCAGGTAATAGTCGTACTCGCACCCATTTTTTATTGATTACTTCTAATTTTTCCACTGATCCTTTATTTAAGTACCTGCAGACAAATATAAAATTGAATTCTCAAAATTTTAATGACATTTTATTATATATGGTAGAGGCACTAGTAATCGGCCATCCCCCAGCAGTCGGCTACTTCTGCTTTTTTCAAAAATAAACCTGTATAGAAAATGTCACTAGATTAATAATTTTTTAAATCTATGCCATTTAAACATTTAATTCTGAAATCAAAACAGTTAAAGAACCATTAAATAATAAATTTTTTCGATATATCTTTGTCGATATGTGCGTATAGGTGGCCAACTACTAAAATTTTTTAATTTTTGACGAATTTTAGTTGTCGGATAGGCCTGGTCAATAACCCATGTCCAAAGTCACTTTTAACTGTAATAATCATTACGATTAATTAATATTTAATTTCATTCATTTAATATTTATTCAATCTTCTATAGCTAAACTTAAATCATAGAACTATTAAAAAGATTAAACGATGTTTTTAAAGCACGATGTATTGCCTTAAATTGTCCCGGCTGACTACTAGCGATCAAGCGGCCGAGTACTAGATTACGGTGGCCAACTACTAGAATTTATAAACAAAGATGTTTCTGAATTTTTTCCAATAGCTTAAATACAAGTTTTTCCTTAGATAGCCGATTACTAGTGTCTCTACCCTATATTATTTTATTTTATTTTATTTCACTTTATTCAAATTATTTGACATATTAACTTAGGTATAAAAACTACATTAAACTCTTATTTTTCATCATTAAATAAAATCTTACATTTTTGTTACAAATCTGAACTTGTTAACAAGAATTTAATTTAAGTTACCCATAAACGAATTCTCTCCACGTAATTTCTTTTCCTCCATCCTTCAACATCAAAGCTCCTAGGAAGCCAAGAGCTCCTAATGCTCCAACAGTTAACCATTTGTCATTACCCTTAAAGGGTCCCTCTCCTCCACCACCAATTTTCTTTCCAGGATACAGGCCATAGCTAAATTCTTTTTTCGAACTTGACGAGGATTTCTGACCTGAAGATTCTCCACTCTGTGGACTTTTAGTATCTTTGGCTGGAGCTTCTTTCGTTTTCTGACCCTGCTTAAAGTACTTTTCAAAACCTTTAGGTGGTTTTTCACATAGCAACTTCCACTGCTGCTGAACTTGTTCGATAGTCGATATTCTGGATCCATTTCTGAGTAACGATAGCTGTCTCCAAGACTGTAAAAGTATCATCAAAATAAATGTTAAAATGACCCTATAAAATGTTAAAAACTACATATTGTAATGGTATGGAAGAATGATAAAATTTTATAATTTTTCTATGCGCAAACTAGTAAGAATTTAAAGGATTGGCAATGCTAAGGAGCGAAATAACAAGCAATCAAGCAGATGACTTCTGATTATATCACCGTAAAAGCAGTGTCTCACAACATGATGAAATAGGTTAAGTCGATAGAAGCTAAGGAACTGACCTGGAGATGATCCAATCGGCTGAGCAAGAACCTCTCCAACTTGCTCGCCGAGGACAGCAGCTGATGAGCCATGTCTCATTCATAAAATGGGTATCAATTTAAATGCTGAAAACTCGGCTGACCCCTCGACGACGATACACAAGCATGCACATTACCGGCGGCTAACCACGCTCTGCTTACTGCTGCGGCTGTTGAGCGTACAGCTTCCTGGCTGCTCGCTGAGCGCCCGCGAATACTAGTCGCTAGTATAAGTATAGTTTAGTGCAAGTATATTCGCGTGCACGAACTGCGCGCGCGACCGTCCGATATGCGTCCTCGCACAGACAGATTAAAGATTGGACGATCTTACGCGGAGTTTACAATCCTTGTTTTTAAGTACTTTGTTCAGCTGAAACACTAAAACTTTTACTATAGCGCCTATTCAGAACTCAAACCTTCCTACTTGACAAATTTTAGGCTTTTTATTTTTTAGTTAACTTATATACAGTATTTCATTATTCATTGCAGAACGTACGAAAGGTCTTACATCATTTATTTCAAAGTTTCATTGTATCATATTTATATGTCACACCAGTAATTTTTAATACCAATTTAATTTTAAATTAGGATTTTTTTTTACTTTTTCTACTTTTATTTATTCTATCGTTATTATTACATAATGCGCATCAGTAGTAATAGACCGAATCGGTACGGCAAATTAAATAGACATATATATACATATAATATAATGCATCATATGCGTGTATATATAAAAGATCATCCGCCTGTCGATTTTTAGCTCTTACTACTTATGTATTATTTACCTTTTTTATTATAGCTTTCTATGATTCTGTCTTTCTATTTACAAGAAAATGAGATTCGTATGTTACAAAATTATCTTGGAGCATTTCTTCCTTTATTCGATTTATTTTAATTATTACATCAGCATAAAATCGTTAAAAAAATAACTAATATATTTCATATTCGTAAATATGCAATAAATTCAGTTATATGTACATTCATACATACAAGCATTGTACAAAATTAACAATAAAAAAGACAACAAAAAATACTTTTTTATTTATTTCAATCAATAAATTAATCAAAGTATTTGTAAAATTGAATTAGTTTGATTATATTTACACTCATTTTCTTACAAGTCCAGGGAACTTTTAATGTTTAAAAGCCATCATTCTGAAAAATTTTAAGCTATAAGTACTTAGTACCTTAATACTTAATATCTTAAATTTTACAGTTGTAAAAGATCAAAATCTTGATTCTACATGTCCCAATAAATCACTATTTTCAATACCATACTTATTAAAGGAACGTTGTTCTTCACAATATTCTAAGAGACATGGCGACCGAGAATTTTTTTCGACGGTTATTCGACTCCTCTTGACATGTATTACAAATTAAACAAAGCACTTTTACGTTCAAATTTTTTTATTCATTTTCGGACAACCGATTTTTTAAAAATTGTTATTAATATAATTTTTAATAAATTGATAGAATCTCAGAAATAGAATAAAAAAAATTTAATGACAAAGTGATTTGTTTAATTTGTAATAGATGTCAAAAGGAGTCGAGTGAAAAAAAATGTTCGTTCATCATGTCTGCATCTAGAATCGTGTGAGGAACAAAGATCCCTTAATAAATATGGTATTGAAAATAGTGATTTATTATGACATGTTTAGGATCAAGATTTTAAGGTTTTACAATGGTAAAAATTAAGATATTACTAAGTATTTATAGCATGAAAATTTTTAGAATGATTGTTTTTAAACATAAAAAGTTTTCTGAACCCGAAAAAAAAATGTTCTTTTGGGTTTAACCCAGGCCTGCCCCCTCAACACTTTATGGGTATATACATTTTTTGTCAAATAAATTTTAATTTTATGTATTAATAAATCTGTAACCATTTTTCGTCTTTTCAGTAATCTGGGGTAGACAAGAATTCGAAGGACCTTCGTTGGCATTTTTTCTCGTATTTATCAAGTTTAATACTACAATTTCTTCTTGGTGTAAGTTATGAAGTTCCATTCTCATATCACGAATTTGAGTTTTATTTAGAATGGATGCTTCCAATTTAGACATGAAGGCATCTAAAGCATCTTCATCTGAATCTTCTGCCTTATCTTCTTTAGTATTTTGTGAAGCTACCAAATTATCTAAGTATTTTATTCGTGCCACAATTTTAGAATGCTTCTCAAGCTAAAATTTCAAATAATTATAAAATATGGATAATAAATATTAGCATTAAAATGAGAAATAAATATATATTATAAACATACCAATGAGTTATACGTTTGAGAATCTAACTTTCCAGCCATTTGCATTCTGTGTTGGCGTTTCTTTTCTACTATTCCAGTTCTGTCCAAGAAATTATCTTCATCAGAATCATAATAATCCACTTCTTCCCAGTTTTTTGATGTGCTCTTCCTCTCTTCTGTAACCATATTTTATATTTTAATTTTAATTTTAAATGTAAAATATACAAAAATTAACATTTAATAAAAAAATGTAAAAATAATTACTCTGGGCCTGTTTGAGAAATCCATACTCATTTAAAACTCTACATCCTTGTAAAGCACATTCATCCACAGCTTTCATTTTATCTCCAACAACATGTACTTCAACTCTTTCTGTTGTTCCTATAGCATCTAAAGTTAGACTGTAGAAAGTATTATTTCATTAATTAGCTGCCTTTCCATGAATTATTATTCAATAAAATTTTAATACGTACTCAATCCAACAAGAAAATTGTCCAAAACCTCTATCTTCTGTTTGATATTCCAAATCATGTCCTTCCCATTTAAACCAATCTCTTAAAGCTTTTTTAGGATCACCCATAAACAGTTCTTCATTATCACTTTCTAGATTTTCAGAAGAACTTTCTGTTGACCTAGAGTTTTCATCAACATCCTCTATTCCCCAATTAATTCCCTTTAACTCATTTTCTTTTTTCAACCTTTCTTCTTTTTCTCTTAGCAACCGATCATTCTCTAATCTTTCTTGTTCTTTCAATTCAAGTGCTTTTAATTCTTTTAATTCTGCAACCGAAAGCTCAGCTTCCTTTTCTTCATTATCTTTAGGTGTTTGTAAAATATATTTTCTTTGACTATTGCCAAAATTGATCATATGACCACCATGAAGAAAAATATATGTATTTGGTATGATGCGATTTCCATTTAAGAAAGTTCCATTTATGCTATTCAAATCATAAATATATATTCCTTTATCATTTTCAGAATCCCCAATTTTTCTATATTGTAAAATAGCATGAAACTGAGATATGGTTTCATGTGTGACAGAAATATCACACGATAATGATTTTCCAATTACATGGTAGTTTTTGGATGACAGATCTAAAGTTTTTAAAATTACACCAGATTTTAATATTTCCATTTTATAAACATCTTCTGGTATACCACTCCAAGAAGGTTCTGTGTAATAAAGTTTTAAGTTTTTATCTTCATCAGCAGATTCATATGTTGTATGTTCTTTTATTGAAAAAGAATTGAATAATTTATTTTTTGTATCAGCAACCTGCTGCTCAGGATTAAAAAAGGCTCTTGTAACAGATCCTTGTAAAACAGTTTTTAAGTTAGGTGAACTTTTTTGCAATTTAAATGTGAATGTTGGTTTTTTTAAAGTTTCTTTTGTTGTATTAATAACTGAAAAACAAAGAAATTTAAAAAAATTTTTATTTATAAATAGATTACTTTTCATATAACAAACATTACCTTCATCTAAAACTTCATTGAACTTTGTTTCCTTAAATCCTGGCATAATTGTATTGTTTACAATCGTATTATCTACAATTTTTACAGAGTTTGCACTTGCTATTGTTTCATTATTTTCTATTTCCATTTTTCTAATCAATGTAGGGGTAACTTCTAGTAATACCTCACTTTTACTAAAGCAATGAACAATTGCCCTAACAATTATAATTACATATTTCTGTTAATTTTAACCTTAAAAGCGTGAAAATACAAACACTATCTATCTATCTATCTATTTGTGGTTAGTGGCGCCAGAAGAATGATATTGTTACGCCTATCCCGCTCGAGATAGCGATAATCGATTTTTGGTGGGAACTAGAGTCGTCGAAACTGTGACATAATAATACGTCACGTGTTATATCCTACGCCTGTTATATACGAACAGACCAACTTTTCCACGTTAAAAAGAGTGCGAATCGATCTTCCGTTTAAAATAGTTAAATACACTTATTTTAGTATGAATAAAATAATTATATAGTTAAATAAAAAGACCGTTGATTTACAAACCAAAAAACAAAATAAACTATATTTATAATCAAATCCTGAGAAAACAAAACAAACACTATATTTGTAAACAATTCGGAGAAAACAAAGTATCTCGAGACAAACCCGAATCAAATCCCGAGAAAACAAAACAAACACTATATTTGTAAACAATTCGGGGAAACAAATATCGCAAGACGAACTCAAGTCAAATCCCGAGAAAACAATATCAACACTATGTTTATAAACAATTCGGAAAATCGAACCGGCCAGATAACAGATTTGTTCCAGGAAATCCTCGGAGAGACAAAGGACCGTCCACCTCAAAACACGCGCCTGCGCAGAAACTACGAACAAGGAAAAAGGGAAACAAAACACCTTTTGTCACGCCCACTTCCCTGGACTTTTTGGGCATAATGAACAGGAAATTCCCTGAAGACCAAATTACTGGGAACCAACTACAAACACGCTTCCTCTCAGATTCAGATATAAAAAAGGCACCGCACCTGGCACGGGAGCTCGGTCCAACCCTGGATTTCTACACATTAACTTCACGACAGTTATTTTCTGATATTTTATACGTCATTAATTAATTGTCAAATAGAAAATCTTCTCAGTTTATATTAAATTAAAACTTCAAAATTATTCAAGTCTATTTATTTAGATTTCCCACTCAAGGCGCACTTCAGTGCCTTATACACTAAACGATCATACTCACTTTGATTCGATTAATCTCGAATCGAAAGGTTGGATTTAAAACACGTGTTATTCGCCATTTATGTGCGTAAATATTCAAATAAAATAATACGTATTCATTTAGAAAATATACAAAATATATATAATCACTCGATTCTCGAACAGACTCAAGCACAAATATTCAATTTTAGAAACGGCAAACGGAAGTAAGTCCAAAACAATGAACCTCTGTTCTACGCGATATTGAGGGGTCCGAGTTCAAGTGCTTTTCCGGGAAGAAAAGCGTGTCGTTCACACGACAACAACATGTGGCTGGATACAGCCTCTAAACCACTATAGACTGCATGTACAAAAAATGGAGAGGGGTTCAATAGGGCTATAATGAATTTGTAGACGACGAGTAAAATTAGTCAGAGTCCAAACGTGCTAACGGACACACGAGATTCTCTCGCGATATTCATTTTATTCATTCTTCTCGTTATTTTTCGTTTGAAACACTTTTAATGCGGCCGCAGCCGGTCTCAAGCCCGGATTAGAGGCAGAGAGAAAGTGTCATACTCAATTAAATATTCTTGTTTCAATCCGCATTTATTACCTTTTGATTATATTTTATTTCATTTATTTATTTATTATTTATTTAAATAAACCGTTGAACACTGAAGTGTACCTTGAACGGGAAATTTGAAATGAAAAGACTTTGTTTAAATTGATTTTGGCTTTTAATAATCACTCAATAAGACTGACAAATTGTTTATAAGTTAATGATTGAGTAATAATTAATTGCAAAAACAAGAGTTGACTTTAGCAAAAGTTATGGTGACGACTTTTGTAGATTCTGCTCGCGTGGACAGTGACGAGTAGAATGAGCATGCTGACCCTGTTGCGGCCCCATCTTATATAACTGGCTGGAGAGGCGGTTGTCCTTGAGGTTAACTGCGTAGTCATTATAGTTGATGCTTATTGGCTCCCCTCTCTTCGCTTGACCATGAGACAGCCAATGGGAGGCTAGGGTGGACTCCACACTCTTCTTTGACATTGCTCAATAGCGTCAAGGCGATGGGCAGATGTTTGACCTTCTTGTGTCCTTTGAGTGCATGTGTACCTGTTGTGTTGTTGTTTGGCCTTCGCGTGTTTTAGGGCGCATGTGTGTTGTGTTTTGTTTGACCATGACATGACCTCGGGATGTGTACGTGTTTGCCGTGTCTCATTTGACCTTGGAGTGCCTGTAGGGGGAGAGGGTATGTTTGTTTTTGGTTTTGACCGCTTTGTGTACCTGCGTGTTGTGTCTTGTTTGGCCTTAGAGTGTTTGTAGGGGGAGAGCGTGTTTGCGGCCTGACGTTCTAATGGTCCTTCTAAAGGTCAAGGACAACAAATACGGCCCCTCCCATTGAAAGAATTGATCCCCGGCTAAATTTGTTATTGTTGTTGTTATTGTTGTTCTTCTTATTGTTGTTCCTGTTGTTGTTGTTGATGTTGTTGTGGTTGTGGTTGCTGTTGCTGCTGCTGCTGCTGCTGCTCCTGCTGCTGTTGCTGCTGCTGCTGTTGCTGCTGTTGTCGTTGTTGTTGTTGTTGTTGTTGTTGTTGTTATTGTTGTTGTTGTTGTTGTTCTTATTATTATTATTATTAGCATTATTATTATTATTATTATTATTATTATTCCCCCTCTAGGAACTGCAAGACCTTGTCGAAGCGCAGTACCTTTTATCTTACAGGACTGTCGCGGGTGAGGAGGCTTATTCAAACCAAGAAGCAGTTCACCCAAACTCACACTTACACACCAGCACACTACCGCGCATAATACTATTCACGCTACCAAGCACTACACTCACCACCACACAGACATTTACTTCTACATTCATTACGTTGCACTCATAACACGCACTACACTGAACAACTACCCAAACATCTCCTCTAGGGCGGTATGTTTTGCGTGAGGCTGATGCACAGAAAACCGTCCGGACCGATTGTTCTCGCGCTGGGACACGCTGGGAGTGCCCGGATCCCTGTCGGTTGTTCCCATCGGCATGGGCGAAGGGCTGATGTGAGCCTAGCTCTGCCGAGGCGGTTAGTCTTAGCGCGAGATCAGAAGCCGGCCGCTTCGGACCCTGATCAGGAAGTGCGTATTGAGCAGGGGGATCGGAACCCCTGTTGCTCCGGGCGAGCCCTGGTCCGTCCGTGTTTCCCGGTCCCGGAAAACGAAGGCTGAGCCTCAGGAATCTGGGGTAGGATCAAAGTATCCAAGAGTGTACCCGCTCCTAGCTATTTCGGCCCGCCCCCCTACGCACGATGCGCCGGTTAACAAACAAGAAAGAAAATGTCCCTACAAAATCATGAGATAAACGAGGAGGCAGGTAAACAGCAAACCTGCGATGACGAAATGGTTGTGCAGCAGCTTGTTCCACAATCACTGCCGGGCGGCACACAACAGCCAAGCCGCTCCATAAGAACAGTCGAGGACTTCGTCGAGGTGGTAGACGAACTCATTAAAAAAATGGAAGAAGGGCTAAAGAGGCAGTCTGGTGTCAATAATGACATCAAGAAGTCCATCCCAACGCTCGTCGAAGTTTTCGGCAGGTGGAGGGACCAGACAAAAGACCGCCTGCTCACCATCACCGAAGAGCAAGGCCCAACAGAGACTCTAGGAGCCGCGGCTATCTCCACTCAGCGGCCTCAAAATAAAAAGGGACAACCACAGGACGGGGATTCCGATAGTGCCGAGGCAGCAGTCATCGACAAGAAGGCTAGGGCCACCGGACCCTCGGAGGTCGCCGGTTTTGTGACGGTCCTGTCAAAGAAGGAGAAAGCTGCAGCAAAGAAACTGCAGCAGCAGCAGAGGCAACCGGAGCAGCAGACAAAAGAACCACTGCGGCTCCAACAAGAAGAACGCCAGCACCTGCGAAAACAACTGCAGCAGAAACCGCAACAACAGAAGCCCCTAACAGCCAGAACACCGGCTATCAAGACGAGTGAGGCTGCTCAAAAGCCTCCAAAGAAGAAGAAGAGGAGGACGCCTAAGAAGCGACCGAAGGCTGTCCTGATTCGACCTGAAAATGGAGTCAGCTACGCAGAGGTTCCTACGAATGTCCGCGAAAAGGTCACCGCCGAATGGCCAACCACTGATATTTATGTCAGAAAAGCCAGGTCTGGCGACGTCCTGGTAGAGTTGGGTAGAAACAGTAATGACCAGGAGCTGGGGACGGTAGGAGACTCTATCAGGAAGGCAATGGGCCAGTCGGGGGTTGTAAAGAAACTCACACCCAAGACAAACGTGGAAGTCAGAAACCTTGACAGCCTCACCACCAAAGAAGAGGTGGAGACGGCGATGAAGAAGGTCTTTCAGGAAGCAGAAGCCTCAACTGGAGAGATCAGCGTTTCGCTGACAAAACCCAATACCAGAGAACAACGAATGGCCATCGTCGAGATGGACCAAGAAAAGGCAGAGTTCCTTCTTGCGAAGAACCGCCTAAATGTCGGTTAGATGAACTGCCAACTGAGAAGATGGCAGCGGCTCCACCGGTGCTTCAGATGTCTGGGTTACGGACATCAAGCGTGCGATTGTCATGGCCCAGACAGAAGCAAGGCCTGCTACAAATGTGGCGCGGAAGGTCACAAAGGAGCAGCCTGCAAGGCTACCGACGTGAAGTGCATCCTGTGCACTGACCTGAAAGTAGACCAAGCACAGCTGGGACATACGCCGGGCTCAGGACAGTGTAGAGCGTTTCGCGAAACGCTTAAAAATACCAAAGCCAAGCGTTAATGATGGACCGTATAACGATCCTTCAAGCGAACCTCCACAGAGCCTATTTAGTCAACAGCCTTCTGACTCATTATAAATCGGAGACGAAGGTTGATGTGCTACTAATCAGCGAGCAGCAATCTTCGTGCCCCACAAACCATCAGAGTGGACGAATACGGAGCCGGGAGAGGCTTTGTTTGGGTGAGAAGCAGAGACGTAACTTACGTGAGCTGCTATTATACCCCAAACGTTCCCATCTATGACTTCAGGCGGAGCATGGACGAGCTGGAAGACGCGATTCGCGAGATGCAAGGCGAAATCGTGGTCGCCGACGACTTCAATGCGCGAGCATATATTTCTCAACGTTGGAAACACGCCGACATTCAGAAGGGTAGGGTATGTTGGGACGATTCCGGACGTGTCTTTCGTATCCGAAAATCTAGCGCATAGAGCATCGGATTGAAGGGTACTGGAGGATTACAACGGAAGCGACCACCAATACATCACCTTTCAGCTGCGCGATAAATCTCAATCGCAGGCAATAGTCGCGGTAAAGCCACCCCGATGGAACCTAACCAAGTTGAACACCGACAAATTAGTCCAGCTACTGCTAGAAGGACAACAGAACATTACTACGATGAGCACCACCGAAAGCAGGGACGGAGCGGAGACTCTCGTGAGGGAGACCATGGGTCTCATTCACCGAGCCTGCGACGCATCCATGCCGCGCAAGGGATCGCTACATGGAAAACTCCAAACTTATTGGTGGTCCGACGAAATCGCGCAACTGAAGGTGGAAGCGAACCGCCTCAGAAGAAGAGCGCAAAGAAAGAGAAACAAACCGGAAGCAGCATTGTTGTCAGCGCACCATACAGCAGCGCGCCAACAGCTCCGACACGAGATCAATCGAAGCAAGGCAGAGTGCTGGAAGAACCTGACGGAGGAAGTCAATCGGGACGTGTGGGGTTTGGGTTATAAGATCGTGACCAAGAAACTCTAGCGCGGCCCCGAATCACCCTTTTGACGAAAACACCATGTCACGAATCGTGGACTCTCTGTTCCCATCGCATCCGGCAGGCAAGACCAGGAGGAACCCGCTGAAGTGAGGGAGATCCCCTATTCTCCAGCGAGGAGCTGCAGATCACCGCCAAAACTATGCGGAGCGGAAAGGCCCCTGGGCCCGACGGGATACCAGCTGAGATATTGAAGATCATCGCGGTGAGAGCACCGTCTCTCTTGTTGAACATGTACAACGCGTGCCTGAAGGCGGGTGTCTTTGGCACCCCCTGGAAGGTTGCGCGCCTCGTGCTGATCGGCAAAGAAAAGGGAGGTGATCCCTAGCTTCCATCGTCCAACAGGCCACTTTGCATGTTGAACCACGCAGAGAATATCTACGAGAGGTTGCTCAAACCACGGCTACAGAGAACTGTGCAGGCTACCGGCGATTTAGCTGACAACCAGTACGGCTTTAGGAAACGGCGATCCACGGTAGACGCTATACGAGAGATAGTACAGCAGGGCAGAAAGGCGTGGAGTGGAAATCATTTTTCCAGGAACATCGCACTCCTGGTCACGCTGGACGTAAAGAACGCCTTCAACTCGGCCAGGTAGCCTGACATCTTGGAAGCGTTGAACGTGTTCAGAGTCCCGGAGTACATCATGCGGGTGATACGAGACTACTTGAAGGACCGTATTCTTCGCTATGATACCGAAGAAGGCAAACGCGAGAAATATCTCAGTGCTGGGGTGGCACAGGGGTCGATCTTTGGCCCAGATTTTTGGAACATCCTGTACGACAGTCTGCTCAGGCTTGGTCTGCCAGAAGGAGTGTACATGATAGCGTACGCTGATGATGTCGCTCTAGTCATCATCGCGCGGGACTCTGAAAGGGCACAATACCTGCTCAACCAGGCATTGGAACACGGACTCGACTTGGCAGCCGCTAAAACAGAGATCGTGCCCTTCACCGGTAAGCGGATGAACCCCATCTTTATCATGAAAGTGGGAGAGACGGATGTTTTGACGAAAAGGGAGGCTATATATCTGGGACTCAAACTAGACACCAAGCTTACCTTCTTTTGTTACCTGGTCTATGCAGCGTACAAAACGGCGACAAAGACGGCACAACTGAGCCGTCGCATGGTCAGTCATCACATCCATCCTATTGTACGGCTCTGAAATATGGGCTGATGCAATGGATAACGAGTCATACCGGATTAGAATCGCTTCCGTTCAACGCAGAGGAGCTCTCCGAGTCTCTAGCGCCAACCGCACGGGACCAACAGTACTAGTTATTGCTGGAGTCATCCCGATCGACCTACATGCGAAGGAGCGCAAGAGAATCTACTTACGGAAGAAGGAAGAACCAACAGAGGTCAGAACAACCGTCCACATGGAGGAACGGGAGCGTACCATGGCAACGTGGCAACAATCAATCAACAACAGTAAATGGACAGCCAGGCTGATAGACCAACTGGCTCCTTGGATAAACAGAGACCACGAGGAGGTAGGGTACTACCTTACTCAATTCCTGAGTGATCACGGGTACTTCTGCGCTTACCTCAAACGTATGGGGAAGGTTCAGAGCCCGAATTGTATTTTTTGTTCCGTTGATTGCGACGATGCGTTTGACATGTTTTTCGTCTGCGAGCAGTGGAACGAGAAAAGGACAGCTCTTCTCGACTTGGTCGGACAACTCGCGCCCGAAATCATCGTGGGTGAAATGATGTCCGCTAAGGATAAGTGGGCCGCCTCGGCAAGATTCGCCGAGTCGGTTTTACGAGAAAAGAAGAGATACCTGGATAGAGCAATCGAAGAAGGTATAAATGAAGCGCTGAGAGACGCTCCGACACCCCAACATAACCCAGGGACGTCGGACGACTGCATGGAAATGGACGAGGAGGGAGAAAATGGGACCCTTTTTTAACCGGAAGACGCTCATTTTCTCTCATTATATGAATGTCGCGGGGAGGGGCGTGGATACTTTTCCTTTCCGTACGGAGATAAATGCGCCGGTTCGAATACGCGTATGAACGAGACGGGTTAGATCTGATGTCCCCTCGGGGGATTTAAAATTATAAATTTTAAATTTGTTTCAGGTCAAGGCAGTAGCGGTTATCGTGACGATACAAGAATGGCACCACCCTGAGGTAACGTGATAAACGGTACCAGGGTGGGTTCCGCCAGAAGAGGAAAGGGTGGTAGGTTTTTGTGGGTCGGTTTGTGATGTAACGGCTGTGTAGTCTTTTCACGTTTTTGTTTATTTTATTTTTCGTCCTATATTATACACACGGCGGATGCATCCCCAACCAGCCCAACACTGTCCGGCTGTGCGGACCCAGTCGGGTGTGCCTTAGGTGGCATTTCCTACAAACCCTCGGAAAAGAAAATTTATTATTATTATTATTATTTTTTTTTTTTATAGCACCGAAAAATCATCCTGGACACCAGTCCCTGAGTTCCAGCACTCTGAGGTGGTAGTGTGGGACTCCTTTAGCCCGCTGTCCATCCCCCGTCGAAGGCCGGGCGCGAACGTCCAACGTGCGACAGGGGCGGACTCACCGCCATGTCCTACCCACTAAACAACGAGCGTGCCGCATACGGCTCCCACCCCGGGGCCGCTTTCACATTACTACGAGGGGGGGACCGCCTGTCCTTATGTTTCGTCTTTTGTCACTATTTTCGTGCTTATTGTTATTGTTGGTCATGTCAGTCCAACCTATCCGTCAGACATCCATCGTCGCGTTTCCCTCGGAGAACCGTCTCGACATAAAATGCTACCGCGTCCCACTTGTATTTTCCTTCCAGCATCACCGCAACGATACTGAATGGTGTCATAGTTTCAGTTATGTCTTCCAGTCCGTTTCATTCTTCCGTCCATCGAGAGCACATGAAGAATGTGTGCTCAGCATCGTCCTTCCCATAACCAAAGTAGTTGCACGTCGGAGTTTGCACTTTCCTCATCCTGTACAAGTAGTGTCTAAAGTATCCATGTCCCGACAGAAACTGGGTGAGGTAGAAGTTGACCACTCCAAATAATCTGCCCAGCCACGGAGCCAGTCTCGGTATCAGTCGCTAAGTCCACGGCCTTCGTCTTTGTTGCGGCCGTTGCCTCTCACCCGCTCATTCGTCCTGCCACTCAGACAGTGTCTTGGCAAAAGAGCCAGCCAATCAAAGCGATTCCGCCTCTGAAAAAATATGCGCTCATAGGAGTACGTGCGTAAGCGTAAAATAAACAATATAGTAATTATAGTAATACTTTAAAAATTAACAAACGTTTCATACAAATTTTATTTTTTACATAATCAGCGTGATATTTACATATTTTTTGAACATAAATTTTAAATAGTGATTTTTTTTTATAAACAATTTTTTAAATTATAAATTAGATTTTTTTAGTATAATTAAGGGGATGCGCCAAAAATACGCTTTAGAATAAAATTTCCTTTTCAGGATAGCTTTATCTAGGGAAAATACATAGCGGAACACTCAAATTATTATCAGAATCGAAAATTGGCAATTATATGATTATGCTAATTTTCGATTCTGATATCAATTCGAGTGTTCCGCTATGTATTTTCCCTAGATAAAGCTATCCTGAAAAGGAAATTTTATTCTAAAGCGTATTTTTGGCGCATCCCCTTAATTATACTAAAAAAATCTAATTTATAATTTAAAAAATTGTTTATAAAAAAAATCACTATTTAAAATTTATGTTCAAAAAATATGTAAATATCACGCTGATTATGTAAAAAATAAAATTTGTATGAAACGTTTGTTAATTTTTAAAGTATTACTATAATTACTATATTGTTTATTTTACGCTTACGCACGTACTCCTATGAGCGCATATTTTTTCAGAGGCGGAATCGCTTTGATTGGCTGGCTCTTTTGAGTCTTTGTACTGCACTTTCCGCTTTGCGCCTCCATCTAACTTCGCTCTTATTCTGCACAAAAACGAAGATTCAATGCGAATTACGGTCTGTCCACACAAGTGTTGTTCTGTCCTGTGCTGTTCGTTACTACTCGTAGACTGTGTCGCTAATTAGGCAATTTTTAGAATCAACCAATCAACGGTATATCACAGCACAGCACAGCACTTATGTGAACAGTCCCTTACAAGGAATTATAGACTGCAGAGAACGTGCTGGAGAAAAACGAAGATACTTATCATCGGCCGTTGAGTTGTGTTATATCCTACGCCTGTTCTATACGAACAGACCAACTTTTCCACGTTAAAAAGGCGCGAAAAGGTCTCCCCTTTTAAACTATATTAAATAATGGTTACCGACGCCTATTTTAAGTACGAGTAAAAACTATTAAAGAGATAATTAAATAAAAAGACCGTTGATTTCATAAGATTCAAAAAATCGAGAAAACAAGTATCGCGAAACAAACCCGAATCAAATCCCGAGAAAACAAAACAAACACTATATTTGTAAACAATTCGGAGAAAACCAGTACCGCGAGACAAACCCGAATCAAATCCCGAGAATACAAAACAAACAGTATATTTGTAAACAATTCGGAGAAAACAAATATCGCGAGACGAACCCGAGTCAAATCCTGAGAAAACAAAACAAACACTATAATTGTAAACAATACGAAGAAAACAAATATCGCGCGACGAACCCGAGTCAAATCCCGAGAAAACAATATCAACACTATGTTTATAAACAATTCGGAAAATCGAGTCAGCTAGATAACAGATTTGTTCCAGGAAATCCCGGCAGAGACGAAGGGTCGCTCGCCTCAACACACGCGCCTGCGCAGAAACTACAAACAAGGAGAAAGGGAAACAAAACACCTATTACCACGCCCACTTCTTCGGATTTTGGGCATAATAAACAGGAAATTCCCTGAAGACCAAATTACTGGGAACCAACTACAAACACGCCGCCTCTCAGATTCGGATATAAAAAGGGCACTGGATTTCTACACGTTAACTTCACGATAGTTATACTCTGGTTTTTTTATAAGTCATTAATTAATTGTCGAACAGAAAATCTTCTAAGTTTATATTAAATTAAAACTTTAAAATTATTCCAAGTCTATTTATATTGAATTTCCACTCAAGGCGCACTTCAGTGCCTTGTAGACAAAACGAACTTACTCGCTTTGATTCGATTAATATCGAATCGAAAGGTTGGATTTAACTACCCAGATAGCAGCCCGTGCCGAGCACGGCGTGCTGGCACGGCGTGACGAATTTGTGCCATCACTGTGCAGTCGCGGCGTGCTGTCCGATTCGGTGGCACGTCGTGACCGCCCTGTGCCGTCATCGTGCCGTCACGCAACATCACTTTTTTGAACTTTTAGATTCCAGCAGAATGACGGCACAGTGCAAGCCCGCCGTGTCGGGAAAATCGTGGCCGCAATGTGACGGATTATGGACAGCACGACGTGCCATCAATATAATTATAAAAATATAATTTAATTGCATATTTAAGTTATTATTTCTATTACAAATAAAATTGATAATAATAGTAATGATTTGTTAATTTATTTATATGGGGCTCAATTGGTGTAATTGAATAAATAAATAAATATAAATAAATAAAT
This sequence comes from Gastracanthus pulcherrimus, assembly GCA_949152435.1. Lineage (NCBI taxonomy): Eukaryota > Metazoa > Arthropoda > Insecta > Hymenoptera > Pteromalidae > Gastracanthus > Gastracanthus pulcherrimus. The sequence continues at coordinate 48,256,479 of OX424575.1, read as the reverse complement.
AATAGTATAATTTTATGATTTATATTTTTATTAATAATAAATATATTTGTTTATAATTGAATATTAAAATTGATTTACATTATAAATTTAAAGTCTTGAAATAATTTCTGTTGTTTGAAGTAATATATCGCATCCCGCCATTGCAGTAATCTCCCTGCTTTCATGAAGACTTGATCTTCAATTGCAGACGCGTGCAATAAGTGAAATTGTTCTTAATAATTATAGCGGTATTATTGTAGTTATTAATTATTGTAGTTATCTGTGGTGTAATTTGGAATTCTGAATTATATAATTCGACTGTGGCAAGTTTGTGGTGGATGTTCGAGAGGAAGTGCAGCTCGTCTTGTGGATCATCCTGGCGCGCGCACGTGCAATTGCAGTTCATAGTAAATAATTACTATCATTAATTATTTACATGCTGCAATTTGGATTTCCCAAGAGAACTGTGGCAACTTTCTGGACGTTTCAGGGTGAAGAGATTGTCTTGAGGATCACCCTGGCTGAGATGTAAAATTTTTTTATTTATAATTATTCTAATAATTATATTATGTTAATAAATAGGTTAGTTTTGACGAGGAAGGACGAGTGGCCAGGACGAGGAAGTGCGACGATGGATGCAGCAGGAGGGGTATCTGGGCTACGGTCCCCACGAAGGGGCACGAAGACGAGAGCTGCAAGGCCCAGGACGGCGTACTTGCGGCAGCAGCAGTGGCACGGTTAACCTCGAAGAGGTTATGTTTACATACAGCTTCCTACTGCATTCGTCCACTGCCAATATTATCAGGTGAGATTAGTGTTTAGTTTATCACTGTAATCTCCCCTTACTAATGCTGCGTTGTTTCTAGGTGTCTGGTGAGTGCTTCGGAGGTTAAATGAACACTCAAACTCTAAAATCCATGAATCTTCAAACATATGAAACCTACAACCCATGAACCGTCAAACCCCTGAACGCAAGACTTAGTTTTATAATTATTAAATTTTTCATTTCTTAAATATATCCTTTATGTTTAGGTCAACTACTTGATTTATCTTGGTGGTAGAAATACCGATGACTCTGACTTTGCAGTCAACACAGAGCTTCTGTGTAATGTTACTTGGCTTGGAGATAAGAAAAAAAATGTCACAAGACTACGTGATACCCGTTTTGTGTCAGCTTGTGAAGGTATATTGTTTTATATATTTTATTTTACTTGTCACACTAGACTTATTATATTAATTATGAATGTTTCCATTTTTGACCAGGGCCCTGAAAAGCCTTAAGCAATGTCTACGGCGTCTCGAAGAGATACGCAGAGACGTGCTACTGCCCGAAGAAAGAGATGAGGAGCAGCTGCCACCATCTCCGAGGAGAAGACGAGCTCCTGATGAAGAAGAAGAAGAAGAAGAAGAACATCAAGAACCCCTGCCATCCAGTCCAAAAAGAAGAAGAGTTTTTGAATGCGACATTCATGAAATTTGTTTTGCCGTCTGGGAATTCTTTAGTGTTATTATTACTTCTATTAAAATAAAAATAATAATTGTTTTCAGATGCCGTTGAGAGACGTTAGAAAATAACTCTAGAACCGATCCAGCACGTACTGAGAGACGACGTCAAGGAATAAAGACTGCCGATTCAGCGACTGACCCAAGACTGAGGTAGACAAGCTGAGGCTGGGAGCGACAAAAATGACATCGTTTTCAGACTTGCAAGCTGAGCTTCAAGGAGGGCCTAGCAAAGGTAATTTATTCATCATTCTATTATAACTTTCCAACCCATAATGCAATAAAAATCTTATTTTTTTGTTTGTTTTCAAAAGAGTTCATAACACTTCGAGCGCAGAAACGGTGTGCACCTGCCTGGAAGTGATAGCGATCTGCTGAATGGTTCCCAAGGTCATGCTGTTGTCGTACGAGCGCGTGGACATGCCTGCAAAACTCTCGATGACGCAGGGGCAACGAGAATGATGTTGAGTAGGAGGCTTCTTGCGAGTTGCAGCTCAGACAATCCCTGTTAAAAAATTGAAGCTGGATTTCAAGCTTGAAATTCAGCGATGAGGTTGAATCTGGTTTGATCGAACTTAAAATCCAGCTCGATTTCAAGCTCGAAATCAAACTCAAAAAATCCACCCTGATCGACCTACATTTCAAGTTTGATCAAGCTGGATTCAACCTCATCGCTGAATTTCACGTTCGATCGAGTCGGATTCAAACTCATCGCTGAATTTGAAGCTTGAGATTTAGCTTGATATTTTCAATAGGGGAACCTGCACACGGCCTGCACCATTATTTACGTAAATATTTTCAGGGACTATATATATATAAAATTTCTTCATATATATATATATATATATATATATATATATATATATATATATATATATTCCACGTCGACCATGGAAGAAATTTTTTACATTTCGTTTTAAAATGTTTTTACTAGTTCAGAATAGTTAAAAAATGTATGCAAAAAAAATTTAGATTACAATACCCTAACTATGCAGAACTGTGGCCCTATTAAAAATAAAGTTTTTTTCAATTCTTAGAAACAGAGAAAACTTTAATAATTTTTAGCTCCAGATAGGTGCAATTTAGGTATTTACACATATACATTTTTATTATTTTTCTGTATATTTTTCTGTAATTTTCTATAGAATATGCTAGCACTTTTTTTAGGCCCTAATTACCACGTTTCTGATTGATTTATAAAAGATATACCGTTATATAGTAATAAGAGCTTCAAAATGAGACCAGGTAGACCATGGACCGAGCTTATTAACCGAAGTAACAGAATTTTGAAGGAAATCTACATACAATTTGTATATCTATATATGAAGATTTATTTTATAAATGATATACCCTACATACATATAGATATATAAATTGTATGTAGATTTCTTTCAAAATGCTGTAACGTCAGTTATAAAGCTCGGTCCATGATCTACCTGCTCTCATTTTGAAGCTCTTATTACTACAAAATTTTGAGATTAAAATAAACTGCCGAAATTTTTTAAATAGCATATAACAGTATATATCTTTTATAAACCAATCAGAAACGTGACAATTGGGGTCTGAAAAAAATGTCAGCATATTGTACAGAAAATTTACAGAAAAAAATGCATATATATATGTAAATACCCAAATTGCACCTATCTCGAATTGATTTTTCTACTTTTCTAAAAATTTAAATAAACTTTATTTTTAGGGTCACGGTTCTGCAAGATTTGGGTCTTATGAGCTAAAATTTTATTTACATGCTTTTTTCACTATTCTGAACTAGTAAAAACATTTTCAGCGATTTGTAAAAAATTTCTTCACGGGTTTACGTGAAATATATATTATTATGAAATATTGAAATTCGTTCAGAATGAACTTTTACTACAGTTTCTCTATTAGTCTTGACGTTTCTTTCGCCTTTACAATACATCAGGAAAGTATAATACATTTTTAGGCCAATTTTTTATTTGAAAATTTTTATATATCAAATTTTTAAATTTTAAATCTCACCTGAGATCTTACCAGAGATCTCGTGTAAGATTTTGAGTAAAAATTCATGAGGTTTTCGCATGATATTTCACCTGAGATTTTTTGGTAGGGATATATAAATATATATATATATAATCATGCGAAATATCATGAATGTTTACTCAAAATTTCACACGAGATCTCTGGTAAGATCTCAGGTGAGATTTAAAATTTCAAAATTTGATATATAAAAATTTTCAAATAAAAATTGACCAAAAATGTATTATACTTTCCTGATGTATTGTAAAGACGAAAGAAACTTCAAGACTAATAAAAAAAACTGTAGTAAAAGTTCATTCTGAACGAATTTCAATATTTCATTAAGTGTACATATAATAACATGAGATTTTGGTATGAGATCTCAGGTGAGAATCTTACTTGAGATTATTCAGTAGGAGTATGTGAATAATCATAATTAAAGTATAAAATTATAATTAAATTTAAATATTTACGTAAATAAATGGTATATATATGTTATTATTGTATGTATATATCTGCTGCGGATTCCCGGAAAAACAACTCAAGTCCATTTTTTTTAAAATTGAGTTTTAAGCGATTTTAATATCTTTATATAGTATATTTTCAGATAAAAGTGCACAAAATCAAGAAAGTGTAAAAATAAGTAGCCTTATCTACTATTTATGATTTTTTTTACATTAGTTCAAATGGAAAATAAAAATTTTAAGTATTAGTATCTTCAAAACAGAAAAGTGGACTTATGTTGTTATTCTGCAAAACCATATATATATTATGTATTAACTTATTAATTTATTGTACAAAAATTAAATATTTAAAGTATATAAATAAAAAATTACAAATATAAAATACAGTATTTTTATTATGATAAAATTATACATTTAATATAAATAATATATATATATATATATATATATATATTATTTATATTAAATGTATAATTTTATCATAATAAAAATACTGTATTTTATATTTGTAATTTTTTATTTATATACTTTAAATATTTAATATTTTTGTACAATAAATTAATAAGTTAATACGTAATATATATATGGTTTTGCAGAATAACAACATGTCCACTTTTCTGTTTTGAAGATACTAATACTTAAAATTTTTATTTTCCATTTGAACTAATGTAAAAAAAATCATAAATAGTAGATAAGGCTACTTATTTTTACACTTTCTTGATTTTGTGCACTTTTATCTGAAAATATACTATATAAAGATATTAAAATCGCTTAAAACTCAATTTTCAAAAAAATGGACTTGAATTGTTTTTCCGGGAATCCGCAGCAGATATATACATACAATAATAACACATATATACCATTTATTTACGTAAATATTTAAATTTAATTATAATTTTATACTTTAATTATGATTATTCACATACTCCTACTGAATAATCTCAAGTAAGATTCTCACCTGAGATCTCATACCAAAATCTCATGTTATTATATGTACACTTAATGAAATATTGAAATTCGTTCAGAATGAACTTTTACTACAGTTTTTTTTATTAGTCTTGAAGTTTCTTTCGTCTTTACAATACATCAGGAAAGTATAATACATTTTTGGTCAATTTTTATTTGAAAATTTTTATATATAAAATTTTGAAATTTTAAATCTCACCTGAGATCCTACCAGAGATCTCGCGTGAGATTTTGAGTAAAAATTCATGAGGTTTTTGCATGATATTTCGCATGATTATATATATATCATGCGAAATATCATGCAAAAATATATATATCCCTACCAAAAAATCTCAGGTGAAATATCATGCGAAAACCTCATGAATTTTTACTCAAAATCTCACACGAAATCTCTGGTAAGATCTCAGGTAAAATTTAAAATTTCAAAATTTTATATATAAAAATTTTCAAATAAAAAATTGGCCTAAAAATGTATTATACTTTCCTAATGTATTGTAAAGACGAAAGAAACGTCAAGACTAATAAAAAAAACTGTAGTAAAAGTTCATTCTTAAAGAATTTCAATATTTCATAATAATATATATTTCACGTAAACCCGTGAAGAAATTTTTTACATTTCGCTGAAAATGTTTTTACTAGTTCAGAATAGTGAAAAAAGCATGTAAATAAAATTTTAGCTCATAAGACCCAAATCTTGCAGAACCGTGACCCTAAAAATAAAGTTTATTTAAATTTTTAGAATATATATATATATATATATATATATATATATATGCATTTTTTTCTGTAAATTTTCTGTACAATATGCTGACATTTTTTTCAGACCCCAATTATCACGTTTCTGATTGGTTTATAAAAGATATACCGTTATATGCTATTTACAAAATTTCGGCAGTTTATTTTAATCTCAAAATTTTGTAGTAATAAGAGCTTCAAAATGAGAGCAGGTAGATCATGGACCGAGCTTTATAACTGACGTTACAGCATTTTGAAAGAAATCTACATACAATTTATATATCTATATGTATGTAGGGTATATCATTTATAAAAGAAATCTTCATATATAGATATACAAATTGTATGTAGATTTCCTTCAAAATTCTGTTACTTCGGTTAATAAGCTCGGTCCATGGTCTACCTGGTCTCATTTTGAAGCTCTTATTACTATACAACGGTATATCTTTTATAAATCAATCAGAAACGTGGTAATTAGGGCCTAAAAAAAGTGCTAGCATATTCTATAGAAAATTTACAGAAAAATATACAGAAAAATAATAAAAATGTATATGTGTAAATACCTAAATTGCACCTATCTGGAGCTAAAAATGATTAAAGTTTTCTCTGTTTCTAAGAATTGAAAAAAACTTTATTTTTAATAGAGCCACAGTTCTGCATAGTTAGGGTATTGTGATCTAAATTTTTTTTGCATACATTTTTTAACTATTCTGAACTAGTAAAAACATTTTAAAACGAAATGTAAAAAATTTCTTCCATGGTCGACGTGGAATATATATATATTATATATATATATATATATATATATATATATATATATATATATATATATATATGAAGAAATTTTATATATATATAGTCCCTGAAAATATTTACGTAAATAATGGTGCAGGCCGTGTGCAGGTTCCCCTATTGAAAATATCAAGCTAAATCTCAAGCTTCAAATTCAGCGATGAGTTTGAATCCGACTCGATCGAACTTGAAATTCAGCGATGAGGTTGAATCCACCTTGATCAAACTTGAAATGTAGGTCGATCAGGGTGGATTTTTTGAGTTTGATTTCGAGCTTGAAATCGAGCTGGATTTTAAGTTCGATCAAACCAGATTCAAGCTCATCGCTGAATTTCAAGCTTGAAATCCAGCTTCAATTTTTTAACAGGGATTGCCTGAGCTGCAACTCGCAAGAAGCCTCCTACTCAACATCATTCTCGTTGCCCCTGCGTCATCGAGAGTTTTGCAGGCATGTCCACGCGCTCGTACGACAACAGCATGACCTTGGGAACCATTCAGCAGATCGCTATCACTTCCAGGCAGGTGCACACCGTTTCTGCGCTCGAAGTGTTATGAACTCTGTTGAAAAAAACGAACAAAATAAGATTTTTATTGCATTATGGGTTGGAAAGTTATAATAGAATGATGAATAAATTACCTTTGCTAGGCCCTCCTTGAAGCTCAGCTTGCAAGTCTGAAAACGATGTCATTTTTGTCGCTCCCAGCCTCAGCTTGTCTACCTCAGTCTTGGGTCAGTCGCTGAATCGGCAGTCTTTATTCCTTGACGTCGTCTCTCAGTACGTGCTGGATCGGTTCTAGAGTTATTTTCTAACGTCTCTCAACGGCATCTGAAAACAATTATTATTTTTATTTTAATAGAAGTAATAATAACACTAAAGAATTCCCAGACGGCAAAACAAATTTCATGAATGTCGCAGACGTTAGAATTCTTTATGAACTCTTTTCAAACTCTTTAAGAATCCTTTTCTAACTTACATGCATAAGTATTCTTAGTGTTCGACAAAAATCCTTAGAAAAAATTCATTTTTTGCTGTCTGGGTAATAATTATAATAATTATAATGTTATTAGAATTATTCTCTTGTAATGTAAAATTTACCTCAATATTGCTATTTTTTCAAACAAAAATAAAAGAATTTTTTTTTTATGTGTGAGAGGGCCCCGATCTTGCCTATCTCTGTGAGGCAAAACCAACATTCTCTGCCCCTCCAACGCTTCCTTACATTTTTTTTTTAATTTAAATACGTAATTAAAAATTAAAATATAATTAAAAAATAAAAGATTAGTAAATTGATAATTAAATTTATTAAATAAATGAACAAATAAATAAAATATAAAATGTAAGAAAACGTTCTATTCATATAAGAAGTCCACGTTAATTTCAGCAAGTGATAATATAAAAAGAATGCTACTAATATAATAAACGTGTACTTTTTATATGAACTTCCCTAAAAGTAAAAACATAAATAAAGTCGCCTTTATAAAACGCAAAGAAATATGTAGCAAGCTAGTATTTTTTTTGGTGTTTTATAAATGTGTAGATGTCCGGAAATTCTTCGGTCCCATCCTCAGGCTGGCCGTTGTCCTCCATCATGGTGTTGCTGTGGTCGTCATGATCCTTGTTGTTCTCGGCGTCGCTTTCGATCTCCGTGTCATCGTCCGGGTAAGGTTCTGCACCTCCTCTGTCAGGTCGGCACTCCTCCAAATACTTCGCGGGGTATTCGTCATAGTGGGTCCTTCCATCGAATTCTCCGTCCTCTGATTCCCTGATATATTTTATATTTTATTTTAAATTCATTTGATTTTGCTTCATCACAGAGGAAGCTTTGGGATGGTAATAAAAAAGTTTTGCTAAAATCACTATAGACATATTTTTTGAGACAATAGGAATCAACATACACTATTTTTAGAAAATGTCTGTATGAATATGTGTGCTGCGTGTATGCATGCATGCATGCGTGCATGTGTGTGCGCGTGTATGTGTATGTGCATGCGTGTGTGTCCGTATGCGCGTATGTGTGTGTGCGTGCGTGTGAGTGAGTGTGTGTACGTGTGTGCGTGCGTGTGAGTGAGTGTGTATGTGCCTGCGTGTGAGTGTGTGTGTGCGTGCGTGTGAGTGAGTTAGTGTGTGCGCATGTATGCGTGTGCGTGTGTGTGTGTGTCACACCATATTTTTTTGTAACACATGTATGGATTTTTGCGTTTTTTAAAATAAGTTTTTAAATAAACGGGCAAAAAAGAAATTTTTTGGCGGGCAACAAAAGTAGTCAACGGGTAAAAAAACTTTTTTACCCGCTTATCCGGACAGAATAGTACATTATGCAACAAGGGACGAAAGTAGCAGTTTTTCCCGCGGGCAGTAATCACCCGAGGGAAGAATCTTCTCGCGAGGGCAGTAATCACTCGAGGGCGAAATCTACTTTCACATTGTAGGGTTTTTTGGAATGTTAGATATAACTTATCTATAACAATAGTTATAAAAGACGTGAAAAACTGTAATTTAATCTAAATATGTAATTTTAGTAAAAAATTATCTTTTGACAATTCATCAATACTAAAAACACAGCTTTTTTAAGATATTGATTAAAAAAAGATAAGTAAATTTAAAATTAATTTCATATTGAAACAATCAATTAAGTTTGAGGGAGCAAAGTGCCAAGGAATTGCCAGCGGTTTTTTACATGTTCTATGATAATATTTAACAGGAGGCCACTTACCAGAGTTTATCAGGTGGATTCTGCTGTAAATGGTCGAAATTTTCTGTAGGTGCGTCATCTTCGTCGGGTATTTCATCCTTCAGGTCATCCAATCCTACATAGCTCCTTGGACTGGACAGATGCTGATGATCATCCCTCTCCCTCTCGTCGTCTGAAGTTTTTTCTAAAACTCTTCTTCTTTTTGGACTGGGTGGCAGGGGTTCTTGATGTTCTTCTTCTTCTTCTTCTTCTTCATCAGGAGCTCGTCTTCTCCTCGGAGATGGTGGCAGCTGCTCCTCATCTCTTTCTTCGGGCAGTAGCACGTCTCTGCGTATCTCTTCGAGACGCCGTAGACATTGCTTAAGGCTTTTCAGGGCCCTGGTCAAAAATGCAAACATTCATAATTAATATAATAAGTCTAGTGTGACAAGTAAAATAAAATATATAAAACAATATACCTTCACAAGCTGACACAAAACGGGTATCACGTAGTCTTGTGACATTTTTTTTCTTATCTCCAAGCCAAGTAACATTGCACAGAAGCTCTGTGTTGACTGCAAAGCAATTTTTTTTAAAAATTGCTTAAGAGTCATCGGTATTTCTACCACCAAGATAAATCAAGTAGTTGACCTAAAAATAAACGATATATTTAAGAAATGAAAAATTTAATAATTATAAAACTAAGTCTTGCGTTCAGGGGTTTGACGGTTCATGGGTTGTAGGTTTCATATGTTTGAAGATTCGTGGATTTTAGAGTTTGAGTGTTCATTTAACCTCCGAAGCACTCACCAGACATCTAGAAACAACGCAGCATTAGTAAGGGGAGATTACAGTGATAAACTAAACACTAATCTCACCTGATAATATTGGCAGTGGACGAATGCAGTAGGAAGCTGTATGTAAACATAACCTCTTCGAGGTTAACCGTGCCACTGCTGCTGCCGCAAGTACCCCGTCCTGGGCCTTGCAGCTCTCATCTTCGTGCCCCTTCGTGGGGACCGTAGCCCAGATACCCCTCCTGCTGCATCCATCGTCGCACTTCCTCGTCCTGGCCACTCGTCCTTCCTCGTCAAAACTAACCTATTTATTAACATAATATAATTATTAGAATAATTATAAATAAAAAAATTTTACATCTCAGCCAGGGTGATCCTCAAGACAATCTCTTCACTCTGAAATGTCCAGATAGTTGCCACAGTTCTCTTGGGAAATCCAAATTGCAGCATGTAAATAATTAATGATAGTAATTATTTACTATGAACTGCAATTGCACGTGCGCGCGCCAGGATGATCCACAAGACGAGCTGCACTTCCTCTCGAACGTCCACCACAAACTTGCCACAGTCGAATTATATAATTCAGAATTCCAAATTACACCACAGATAACTACAATAATTAATAACTACAATAATACCGCTAAAATTATTAAAAACAATTTCACTTATTGCGCGCGTCTGCAATTGAAGATCAAGTCTTCATGAAAGCAGGGAGATTACTGCAATGGCGGGATGCGATACATTTCTTCAAACAACACAAAGTTCGAAATTATTTCAAGACTTTAAATTTATAATGTAAATCAATTTTAATATTCAATTATAAACAAATATATTTATTATTAATAAAAATATAAATCATAAAATTATACTATTATTTATTTATTTATATTTATTTATTTATTCAATTACACCAATTGAGCCCCATATAAATAAATTAACAAATCATTACTATTATTATCAATTTTATTTGTAATAGAAATAATAACTTAAATATGCAATTAAATTATATTTTTATATAATTATATTGATGGCACGTCGTACTGTCCATATTCCGTCACATTGCGGCCACGATTTTCCCGACACGGCGGGCTTGCACTGTGCCGTCATTCTGCTGGAATCTAAAAGTTCAAAAAAGTGATGTTGCGTGACGGCACGATGACGGCACAGGGCGGTCACGACGTGCCACCGAATCGGACAGCACGCCGCGATTGCACAGTGATGGCACAAATTCGTCACGCCGTGCCAGCACGCCGTGCTCGGCACGGGCTGCTATCTGGGTACCCAGATAGCATTGAGTCGGCACTGTGTCGGCACGCTGACGGCCCGCGGGCCGCCCGCGGTCCGGCATTGTGACGGATTCCTGCCCCGCTTCTGAGACGGCACGGTGCAGGACCGCGGTCCTGGCACGCGGGCCGTCATAGTGCCGTAATTTTGCCGACGCAATTTGCATGCGCGATTGGTACTGCGGCCCGCGTGCCGGCAACGTGTCAGCACTGTGCGGTGCAATTTGCCGACAATATGCCAGCACGGCGATATATATATATATATATATATATATATATATATATATATATATATATATATATATATATATATATATATATATATATATATATATATATATATATTATTTATATTAAATGTATAATTTTATCATAATAAAAATACTGTATTTTATATTTGTAATTTTTTATTTATATACTTTAAATATTTAATTTTTGTACAATAAATTAATAAGTTAATACATAATATATATATGGTTTTGCAGAATAACAACATAAGTCCACTTTTCTGTTTTGAAGATACTAATACTTAAAATTTTTATTTTCCATTTGAACTAATGTAAAAAAAATCATAAATAGTAGATAAGGCTACTTATTTTTACACTTTCTTGATTTTGTGCACTTTTATCTGAAAATATACTATAAAAAGATATTAAAATCGCTTAAAACTCAATTTTAAAAAAAATGGACTTGAGTTGTTTTTCCGGGAATCCGCAGCAGATATATACATACAATAATAACATATATATACCATTTATTTACGTAAATATTTAAATTTAATTATAATTTTATACTTTAATTATGATTATTCACATACTCCTACTGAATAATCTCAAGTAAGATTCTCACCTGAGATCTCATACCAAAATCTCATGTTATTATATGTACACTTAATGAAATATTGAAATTCGTTCAGAATGAACTTTTACTACAGTTTTTTTTATTAGTCTTGAAGTTTCTTTCGTCTTTACAATACATCAGGAAAGTATAATACATTTTTGGTCAATTTTTATTTGAAAATTTTTATATATCAAATTTTGAAATTTTAAATCTCACCTGAGATCTTACCAGAGATCTCGTGTGAAATTTTGAGTAAACATTCATGAGGTTTTCGCATGATATTTCGCATGATTATATATATATATATATATATTTATATATCCCTACCAAAAAATCTCAGGTGAAATATCATGCGAAAACCTCATGAATTTTTACTCAAAATCTTACACGAGATCTCTGGTAAGATCTCAGGTGAGATTTAAAATTTAAAAATTTGATATATAAAAATTTTCAAATAAAAAATTGGCCTGAAAATGTATTATACTTTCCTGATGTATTGTAAAGGCGAAAGAAACGTCAAGACTAATAGAGAAACTGTAGTAAAAGTTCATTCTGAACGAATTTCAATATTTCATAATAATATATATTTCACGTAAACCCGTGAAGAAATTTTTTACATTTCGCTGAAAATGTTTTTACTAGTTCAGAATAGTGAAAAAAGCATGTAAATAAAATTTTAGCTCATAAGACCCAAATCTTGCAGAACCGTGACCCTAAAAATAAAGTTTATTTAAATTTTTAGAAAAGTAGAAAATTCAATTCGAGATAGGTGCAATTTGGGTATTTACATATATATATGCATTTTTTTCTGTAAATTTTCTGTACAATATGCTGACATTTTTTTCAGACCCCAATTGTCACGTTTCTGATTGGTTTATAAAAGATATACCGTTATATGCTATTTAAAAAATTTCGGCAGTTTATTTTAATCTCAAAATTTTGTAGTAATAAGAGCTTCAAAATGAGAGCAGGTAGATCATGGACCGAGCTTTATAACTGACGTTACAGCATTTTGAAAGAAATCTACATACAATTTATATATCTATATGTATGTAGGGTATATCATTTATAAAATAAATCTTCATATATAGATATACAAATTGTATGTAGATTTCCTTCAAAATTCTGTTACTTCGGTTAATAAGCTCGGTCCATGGTCTACCTGGTCTCATTTTGAAGCTCTTATTACTATATAACGGTATATCTTTTATAAATCAATCAGAAACGTGGTAATTAGGGCCTAAAAAAAGTGCTAGCATATTCTATAGAAAATTTACAGAAAAATATACAGAAAAATAATAAAAATGTAAATTGTAAATACCTAAATTGCACCTATCTGGAGCTAAAAATTATTAAAGTTTTCTCTGTTTCTAAGAATTGAAAAAAACTTTATTTTTAATAGGGCCACAGTTCTGCATAGTTAGGGTATTGTGATCTAAATTTTTTTTGCATACATTTTTTAACTATTCTGAACTAGTAAAAACATTTTAAAACGAAATGTAAAAAATTTCTTCCATGGTCGACGTGGAATATATATATATATATATATATATATATATATATATATATATATATATATATATATATATATATATATGAAGAAATTTTATATATATATAGTCCCTGAAAATATTTACGTAAATAATGGTGCAGGCCTTGTGCAGGTTCCCCTATTGAAAATATCAAGCTAAATCTCAAGCTTCAAATTCAGCGATGAGTTTGAATCCGGCTCGATCGAACTTGAAATTCAGCGATGAGGTTGAATCCAGCTTGATCAAACATGAAATGTAGGTCGATCAGGGTGGATTATTTGAGTTTGATTTCGAGCTTGAAATCGAGCTGGATTTTAAGTTCGATCAAACCAGATTCAACCTCATCGCTGAATTTCAAGCTTGAAATCCAGCTTCAATTTTTTAACAGGGATTGTCTGAGCTGCAACTCGCAAGAAGCCTCCTACTCAACATCATTCTCGTTGCCCCTGCGTCATCGAGAGTTTTGCAGGCATGTCCACGCGTTCGTACGACAACAGCATGACCTTGGGAACCATTCAGCAGATCGCTATCACTTCCAGGCAGGTGCACACCGTTTCTGCGCTCGAAGTGTTATGAACTCTTTTGAAAACAAACAAAAAAATAAGATTTTTATTGCATTATGGGTTGGAAAGTTATAATAGAATGATGAATAAATTACCTTTGCTAGGCCCTCCTTGAAGCTCAGCTTGCAAGTCTGAAAACGATGTCATTTTTGTCGCTCCCAGCCTCAGCTTGTCTACCTCAGTCTTGGGTCAGTCGCTGAATCGGCAGTCTTTATTCCTTGACGTCGTCTCTCAGTACGTGCTGGATCGGTTCTAGAGTTATTTTCTAACGTCTCTCAACGGCATCTGAAAACAATTATTATTTTTATTTTAATAGAAGTAATAATAACACTAAAGAATTCCCAGACGGCAAAACAAATTTCATGAATGTCGCATTCAAAAACTCTTCTTCTTTTTGGACTGGATGGCAGGGGTTCTTGATGTTCTTCTTCTTCTTCTTCTTCTTCATCAGGAGCTCGTCTTCTCCTCGGAGATGGTGGCAGCTGCTCCTCATCTCTTTCTTCGGGCAGTAGCACGTCTCTGCGTATCTCTTCGAGACGCCGTAGACATTGTTTAAGGCTTTTCAGGGCCCTGGTCAAAAATGGAAACATTCATAATTAATATAATAAGTCTAGTGTGACAAGTAAAATAAAATATATAAAACAATATACCTTCACAAGCTGACACAAAACGGGTATCACGTAGTCTTGTGACATTTTTTTTCTTATCTCCAAGCCAAGTAACATTGCACAGAAGCTCTGTGTTGACTGCAAAGTCAGAGTCATCGGTATTTCTACCACCAAGATAAATCAAGTAGTTGACCTAAAAATAAAGGATATATTTAAGAAATGAAAAATTTAATAATTATAAAACTAAGTCTTGCGTTCAGGGGTTTGACGGTTCATGGGTTGTAGGTTTCATATGTTTGAAGATTCATGGATTTTAGAGTTTGAGTGTTCATTTAACCTCCGAAGCACTCACCAGACACCTAGAAACAACGCAGCATTAGTAAGGGGAGATGACAGTGATAAACTAAACACTAATCTCACCTTTTTTTTTTATTTTCAAACGGTATACGAACTAATGACTAATCTCACCTGATAATATTGGCAGTGGACGAATGCAGTAGGAAGCTGTATGTAAATATAACCTCTTCGAGGTTAACCGTGCCACTGCTGCTGCCGCAAGTACGCCGTCCTGGGCCTTGCAGCTCTCATCTTCGTGCCTCTTCGTGGCCACTCGTCCTTCCTCGTCAAAACTAACCTATTTATTAACATAATATAATTATTAGAATAATTATAAATAAAAAAATTTTACATCTCAGCCAGGGTGATCCTCAAGACAATCTCTTCACTCTGAAATGTCCAGATAGTTGCCACAGTTCTCTTGGGAAATCCAAATTGCAGCATGTAAATAATTAATGATAGTAATTATTTACTATGAACTGCAATTGCACGTGCACGCGCCAGGATGATCCACAAGACGAGCTGCACTTCCTCTCGAACGTCTACCACAAACTTGCCACAGTCGAATTATATAATTCAGAATTCCAAATTACACCACAGATAACTACAATAATTAATAACTACAATAATACCGCTATAATTATTAAGAACAATTTCACTTATTGCACGCGTCTGCAATTGAAGATCAAGTCTTCATGAAAGCAGGGAGATTACTGCAATGGCGGGATGCGATATATTACTTCAAACAACAGAAAGCTCGAAATTATTTCAAGACTTTAAATTTATAATGTAAATCAATTTTAATATTCAATTATAAACAAATATATTTATTATTAATAAAAATATAAATCATAAAATTATACTATTATTTATTTATTTATATTTATTTATTTATTCAATTACACCAATTGAGCCCCATATAAATAAATTAACAAATCATTACTATTATTATCAATTTTATTTGTAATAGAAATAATAACTTAAATATGCAATTAAATTATATTTTTATAATTATATTGATGGCACGTCGTGCTGTCCATAATCCGTCACATTGCGGCCACGATTTTCCCGACACGGCGGGCTTGCACTGTGCCGTCATTCTGCTGGAATCTAAAAGTTCAAAAAAGTGATGTTGCGTGACGGCACGATGACGGCACAGGGCGGTCACGACGTGCCACCGAATCGGACAGCACGCCGCGACTGCACAGTGATGGCACAAATTCGTCACGCCGTGCCAGCACGCCGTGCTCGGCACGGGCTGCTATCTGCCCAGATAGCATTGAGTCGGCACTGTGTCGGCACGCTGACGGCCCGCGGGCCGCCCACGGTCCGGCATTGTGACGGATTCCTGCCCCGCTTCTGAGACGGCACGGTGCAGGAACGCGGTCCTGGCACGCGGGCCGTCATAGTGCCGTCATTTTGCCGACGCAATTTGCATGCGCGATTGGTGCTGCGGCCCGCGTGCCGGCAACGTGTCAGCACTGTGCCGTGCAATTTGCCGACAATATGCCAGCACGGCGATATATATATATATATATATATATATATATATATATATATATATATTATTTATATTAAATGTATAATTTTATCATAATAAAAATACTATATTTTATATTTGTAATTTTTTATTTATACACTTTAAATATTTAATATAATTGTACAATAAATTAATAAGTTAATACATAATATATATATGGTTTTGCAGAATAACAACATAAGTCCACTTTTCTGTTTTGAAGATACTAATACTTAAAATTTTTATTTTCCATTTGAACTAATGTAAAAAAAATCATAAATAGTAGATAAGGCTACTTATTTTTACACTTTCTTGATTTTGTGCACTTTTATCTGAAAATATACTATATAAAGATATTAAAATCGCTTAAAACTCAATTTTCAAAAAAATGGACTTGAGTTGTTTTTCCGGGAATCCGCAGCAGATATATACATACAATAATAACACATATATACCATTTATTTACGTAAATATTTAAATTTAATTATAATTTTATACTTTAATTATGATTATTCACATACCCCTACTGAATAATCTCAAGTAAGATTCTCACCTGAGATCTCATACGAAAATCTCATGTTATTATATGTACACTTAATGAAATATTGAAATTCGTTCAGAATGAACTTTTACTACAGTTTCTTTTTATTATTCTTGAAGTTTCTTTCGTCTTTACAATACATCAGGAAAGTATAATACATTTTTGGCCAATTTTTATTTGAAAATTTTTATATTTAAAATTTTGAAATTTTAAATCTCACCTGAGATCCTACCAGAGATCTCGTGTGAGATTTTGAGTAAAATTTCATGAGGTTTTCGCATGATATTTCGCATGATTATATATATATATATATATATATATATATATATATATATATATATATCCCTACCAAAAAATCTCAGGTGAAATATCATACGAAAACCTCATGAATTTTTACTCAAAATCTCACACGAGATCTCTGGTAAGATCTCAGGTAATATTTAAAATTTCAAAATTTGATATATAAAAATTTTCAAATAAAAAATTGGCCTAAAAATGTATTATACTTTCCTGATGTATTGTAAAGACGAAATAAACGTCAAGACTAATAAAAAAAAACTGTAGTAAAAGTTCATTCTGAACGAATTTCAATATTTCATAATAATATATATTTCACGTAAACCCGTGAAGAAATTTTTTACATTTCGCTGAAAATGTTTTTACTAGTTTAGAATAGTGAAAAAAGCATGTAAATAAAATTTTAGCTCATAAGACCCAAATCTTGCAGAACCGTGACCCTAAAAATAAAGTTTATTTAAATTTTTAAAAAAGTAGAAAATTCAATTCGAGATAGGTGCAATTTGGGTATTTACATATATATATATATATATATATATATATATATATATATATATATATATATTTATATAGATAGATATATGCATATATATATGCATTTTTTTCTGTAAATTTTCTGTACAATATGCTGACATTTTTTTCAGACCCCAATTATCACGTTTCTGATTGGTTTATAAAAGATATACCGTTATATGCTATTTAAAAAATTTCGGCAGTTTATTTTAATCTCAAAATTTTGTAGTAAAAAGCTCGGTCCATGGTCTACCTGGTCTCATTTTGAAGCTCTTATTACTATATAACGGTATATCTTTTATAAATCAATCAGAAACGTGGTAATTAGGGCCTAAAAAAAGTGTTAGCATATTCTATAGAAAATTTACAGAAAAATATACAGAAAAATAATAAAAATGTATATGTGTAAATACCTAAATTGCACCTATCTGGAGCTAAAAATCATTAAAGTTTTCTATGTTTCTAAGAATTGAAAAAAACTTTATTTTTAATAGGGCCACAGTTCTGCATAGTTAGGGTATTGTGATCTAAATTTTTTTTGCATACATTTTTTAACTATTCTGAACTAGTAAAAACATTTTGAACGAAATGTAAAAAATTTCTTCCCTGGTCGACGTGGAATATATATATATATATATATATAGTCTCTGAAAATATTTACGTAAATAATGGTATATTTCGGGAGCCTGCAGCTCCAGGAGGCTACGGTCACTCAAACGGACCAGTGGCTGAACCAGCTGGTCCTTGTGCAGGTTCCCCTATTGAAAATATCAAGCTAAATCTCAAGCTTCAAATCCAGCGATGAGTTTGAATCCGGCTCGATCGAACTTGAAATTCAACGATGAGTTTGAATCCAGCTTGATCAAACTTGAAATGTAGGTCGATCAGGGTGGATCTTTCGAGTTTGATTTCGAGCTTGAAATCGAGCTGGATTTTAAGTTCGATCAAACCAGATTCAAGCTCATCGTTGAATTTCAAGCTTGAAATCCAGCTTCAATTTTTTAACAGGGATCGCCTGAGCAGCAACTCGCAAGAAGCCTCCTACTCAATTCTCGTTGCCCCTGCGTCATCGAGAGTTTTGCAGGCATGTCCATGCGCTCGTACGACAACAGCATGACCTTGGGAACCATTCAGCAGATCGCTATCACATCCAGGCAGGCGCACACCGTTTCTGCGCTCGAAGTGTTATGAACTCTGTTGAAAAAAACGAAAAAAATAAAATTTTTTATTGCATTATGGGTTGGAAAGTTATAATAGAATGATGAATAAATTACCTTTGCTAGGCCCTCCTTGCAGCTCAGCTTGCAAGTCTGAAAACGATGTCATTTTTGTCGCTCCCAGCCTCAGCTTGTCTACCTCAGTCTTGGGTCAGTCGCTGAATCGGCAGTCTTTGTTCCTTGACGTCGTCTCTCAGTACGTGCTGGATCGGTTCTAGAGTTATTTTCTGACGTCTCTCAACGGCATCTGAAAACAATTATTATTTTTATTTTAATAGAAGTAATAATAACACTAAAGAATTCCCAGACGGAAAAATAAATTTCATGAATGTCGCAGATGTTAGAATTCTTTATGAACTCTTTTCAAACTGTTTAAGAATCCTTTTCTAACTTACATTCATAATTATTCTTAAAGTGTTCGAAAAAAATCCTTAGAAAAAATTCATTTTTTGCTGTCTGGGTAATAATCATAATAATTATAATGTTATTAGAATTATTCTCTTGTAATGTAAAAATTACCTCAATATTGCTATTTTTTCAAACAAAAATAAAAGAATTTTGTTTTTATGTAAGAGAGGGCCCCGTCCTCGCCCATCTCTGTGAGGCACAACCAACATTCTCTGCCCCTCCAACGCTTCCTTACATTTTTTTAAATTTAATTACGTAATTAAAAATTAAAATAAATTAAATTAAAATTAAAAATTAAAAACTAAGAGGTCCTTGCCCTCCGTAATACAATTATCTACCACTGTGCGAAGTTTGAAATAAAAACTTCGAAACCTCTACGAATGGCTTTGGAACGAAATTTGAAGGTTCGAGTCTAGACTAATATAAATTTCGTTCCAATGGCATTCGTAGAGGTTTTGAAGTTTTTGTTTAAAACTTCGCACAGTGGTAGATAATTGTATTATGGAGGGTAATGATGCCTTGATTTTTCATAATTTAGTTTATTTATTAATTGTAATCAATTGTTAAAGAATTTGAGGTTAGGACTGTCGGCGGGAAATTTGAATGGTTTGACACTCCCTTGAAGAATAAAATACCATTTTTATTTATTTGAATAACCTGCGTCCCCAAAAGCAGACATTAAACCAGCTGGTTCCTCTTGACGAAATCCTACCTGCGATCCGTTGAGCGCGAGCGAATGCTGCATATTCACCTTTTGTGTGCGTGAATTGCCGAGTATGGGTGATTGCTGTTGAGTGGATGATTGACTTTGTGTAGGTGACTTGTAACGTGTAGATGGTTGTTCTTGAGTGTGGGATGATTGTTTATCGCGCGGATGTTTATAGTGCGATTGATCCGGTGTGCGTGATTGCTGTTGTGTAAATGACTTGTCATGTGTGGGTGGTTTCTGTTGAGTGAATGATTGCTTTTGTTTCGATTGATTTGGTGTGCGTGATTGCTTTTGTGTAGATGACTTGTGAAGTGTGGGTGGTTGTTGTTGAGTGTAGAATGATTGTTTTGATTGATCTGGTGTTCGTGATTGCTGTTGTGTAAATGACTTGCCATGTGTGGGTGGTTTCTGTTGAGTGGATGATGGCTTTTGTTTCGATTGATTTGGTGCGCGTGATTGCTTTTGTGTAGATGGCTTGTGAAGTGTGGGTGGTTGTTGGTGAGTGTAGGATGATTGTTTTGATTGATCTGGTGTTCGTGATTGTTGTTGTGAAGAAGACTTGTTGTCAAGTGTGTGTGGTTTTTGTTGAGTGATAGGTGATTGCATATCGCGCACTCGTTGGAGTATGCGCGGGCGAAAAGGCTCAGATGGCAGCCCTTCCTGTGCAAAATGTGATTTATGCACTGGACTTGGAGTATAGTCGCTTCTTGTTGATGTATGCGCTAGACTTGATAGCGATTGGGACGATGCTCTTATCGGAGGTCCACCCACTTGTGATAAAATCGACATGCCACAAGATTCTGCTTGCTGAAAGCGGTGGGAAGACGCAAGATTCGTCGAAGCTCCAGATCGCATCTTTTGCATTTGGTCGAAAATGTTTTTAGCAGCAACATCGGGTGACACTCCGCCACGATTTTTAGCCGGTCGTGAATACATCTGAAAAATAAATGTGGTGCCAGTAGGATGCTTAATAACAATAACGAAGATTCGCTTCGTAACAAAATTGATTCTATGTAAATACATTAAAACTTCACACATAAATACATACATACAGACAGACGTACATACATACATACAACGTTGCCGTAATGCCATATCACAGCAATATTTTGCAATATCGCAAAGTTAAATATCACGATATATCACTGCGATATCACGGGAACATTGTGATACGATTTTCGGCAGCTTTGGAGCAAGGCAATATGATGGCGATATTTTGCAATGCCGGAGTGTTGCATATCGTATCAATGTATCTCTGCAATATCGTCGAAACATCGCAATACAACGTTCCACAGCTGCAGTGCAAACCGATATTAGGGCAATATTCTAATTTCTTTTATTTTTCATCTGATTTGAACTTTAAACCACTCATTTGAATCGTTAAACAATTTAAAAACGATTAACCGTTGGAAATTAAAAAATCGACAAAATCAGCAAAGTTAGAGCCAATTGTTTAAAGTAAATGTGAATGAATTTATGAATTCATGAATTTATTCACATTTAATTAGTAACAATTTACCCATAACAATTAAGGCTCTAACTTTGCTGATTTTGCCAATTTTTTAATTTCCAACGGTCAATTGATTTGAAATTGTTTAACGATCAAAATA
This sequence comes from Gastracanthus pulcherrimus, assembly GCA_949152435.1. Classification (NCBI taxonomy): domain Eukaryota; kingdom Metazoa; phylum Arthropoda; class Insecta; order Hymenoptera; family Pteromalidae; genus Gastracanthus; species Gastracanthus pulcherrimus. The sequence goes on along the minus strand of OX424575.1, from coordinate 48,234,599 downwards.
AGTGGTTTAAAGTTCAAATCGGATAAAAAATAAAAGAAATTAGAATGCACGAACATGTTACGATTTTCAATCGAAGATACATGGTTTTGCAATAACATAATTTCCATAAAAAAGTGGTAATATTTTGTACAAGGGAACCACCTTAACATTTCTAAAATAATCCTGAAATATTCCACAAAAGAATTCAGTAAAACCATTTGATTTTGGGAATATTTCAGAAATTTTTCAGAAATATTTCATGTAATTTTTCTAGTAATAATTTAAGCAACTTTTTTATTTCAGGAGACAATGTAAAACAAACTCTAGTATTATTCAAACATGAAAACTAACCTATTTATTAACTAATATAATTATTAGAATAATTATAAATAAAAAAATCAATGTAATTACTAATAAAATTCTACAATTTCAAAATACTAATATCAATAATGAAACCTAATAAGTCTATTTAATATTTATTACACTTAGCAACTTTTGATTTCAGAAGACAATATAAAACAAACTCTAGTATTATTGAAACATAAAAACTAACCTATAATTTATTAACTAATATAATTATTAGAATAATTATAAATAAAAAAATCAATGTAATTACTAATAAAATTCTACAATTTCAAAATACTAATATCAATAAAGAAACCTAATAAGACTATTTAATATTTATTACACTTAGCAACTTTTGATTTCAGAAGACAATGTAAAACAAACTCTAGTATTATTCAAACATGAAAACTAACCTATAATTTATTAACTAATATAATTATTAGAATAATTATAAATAAAAAAACTTTACATTTCAGCCAGAATGATCCTCAAGACAATTTCTTCCCTCTGAAAATTCCACAGTTCTCTTGGGAAATCCAAATTACAGCATGTAAATAATTAATGATAGTAATTATTTACTGTGAACTGCAATTGCACGTGCGCGCGCCAGGTTGATCCTCAAGACGAGCTGCACTTCCTCTCGAACGTCCACCACAAACTTGCCACCGTCGAATTATATAATTCAGAATTCCAAATGACACCACAGATAACTACAATAATTAATAACTACAATAATACCGCTAAAATTATTAAAAACAATTTCACTTATTGCGCGCGTCTGCAATTGAAGATCAAGTCTTCATGAAAGCAGGGAGATTACTGCAATGGCGGGATGCGATACATTTCTTCAAACAACACAAAGTTCAAAATTATTTCAAGACTTTAAATTTATAATGTAAATCAATTTTAATATTCAATTATAAACAAATATATTTATTATTAATAAAAATAAAAATCATAAAATTATACTATTATTTATTTATATTTATTTATTTATTCAATTACACCAATTGAACCCCATATAAATAAATTAACAAATCATTACTATTATTATCAATTTTATTTGTAATAGAAATAATAACTTAAATATGCAATTAAATTATATTTTTATATAATTATATTGATGGCACGTCGTGCTGTCCATAATCCGTCACATTGCGGCCACGATTTTCCCGACACGGCGGGCTTGCACTGTGCCGTCATTCTGCTGGAATCTGAAAGTTCAAAAAAGTGATGTTGCGTGACGGCACGATGACGGCACAGGGCGGTCACGACGTGCCACCGAATCGGACAGCACGCCGCGACTGCACAGTGATGGCACAAATTCGTCACGCCGTGCCAGCACGCCGTGCTCGGCACGGGCTGCTATCTGGGTGGGTATATATAATTGTGATGATTGTTACCGTTTCCAAACGCGTATGCTAGACTGTCAATTCGCACCAGCTCTGTCACGCGTTGTTTCAGTCACGGTCGTCGGGTTTTTAAAAATGGCGGTGCTATGCAGGTTTCGTGGTTTCGCGAGAAAAACGAAATATCTTCAGGAATCTTTGTGCTTTAACGAAGCTATCCCAAGCTCATCTGCTTCTCGTAACCTCTGCACATACGTCGAGCAGCCCAAGTCCAGGAGTATCCTGAAATTCAGTCTGATCGGGGCCAGTGTCGGCGTTCTCGTGGGTGCAGGTTATGCTTTCACAAAGATAAACGATGCAAGACAAAAGTTGGCCTTAGAAGGCACTGAAATCGAAGTTAAACTCCTAAAATATAAACCTGACGTTAAACCGTCCCGAAAGGTAAGGGCTTTTTTTAGATTTGTATACTATTTTAATAGTTGTGAACAATTTTATATTTGTTGTTGAACACATTTATACTAGTCACATGTTCCCTTTAATGCTATTTTTACAATATTCAAAAATGTATGAAAACCATGTAAACTTATTTGTTCATTACATCTTGCTTATAACAGTTCTTATTTTTGATTTTAATTTTCTCTAGAAAACCAGTAACAAAACAGTTATGTGGTGAAAATATTTGTAAAAAAAATTGACTATATTTCACTTCATTACAGACCTTAAAATATTTTACATAACAGATAAATGAATATTAAGTATAATAAATGCAGAAATATTTTTATATTCTAAAAATTATTTTTCACTTATTAGAACAATCTGTATAATTATACATTAGATATATAAATATTTATATTCTGTGTTATTATTTACTGCATTTTGTACATTTTTGACAAACTATCAGCAAGTTTGTAAAAATTTACTTATTTTTATGTTCTTATTAATATTTAAATAATTTACTTTCATCAACCAATATTGAATATATTTTAATCCTTGTAAGAGTTACTTATTAAGGGAACATTGCAATAAAAAGTGCAATATCAATAAAATGTAAAGACAATTACAGAACTTCCATTATTATTGATACAAATAAATATAAAATGTAAACTAATATTTTTTCAGATTATTTCACCCGTTGATACCACAGGGTTGAAGTTAACATTATTTCAATATCAAACATGTCCATTCTGTTGCAAGGTAAACAGTTAAATATATAATTATTTTTATTTATTCTTCATGTTTGTAAAATCTAAAAACAAAAATATATTTCTTTATAATCAGGTAAGAGTTTTATTGGACTACTATGGACTGTCCTATGATGTTGTTGAAGTTGATCCTGTGCTTAGGCAAGAAATCAGTTGGTCTAACTATAGAAAGGTGCCTATACTTCTTGCAAAAGTTGACAGAGGATACCAACCGTTGAATGATAGTTCTATGATAGTATCCGTTTTAGCATCTCATTTACATGATGTATCACATAAAATAGATGATCTTTCAAAATATTACCCAGTGATTGCAATGCATGATGAAAAAGGAGTATTCAAACATGAAATTGTAAATAAGTATTTTCTTATGTACCAAAATTCTACACCTCAAGATAGAAGTTTGAATGATATTGTGTAAGTACATTTTTGTTTATTCATGGACACTATTTAGATTGAGTAATATTTATTAAAAAAAAAAATTCTACACAGTGAGGAGCGGAAATGGAGACAATGGGCGGATGACGTTTTTGTACACACACTTTCACCAAATGTTTATAGAAGCTTAGGAGAAGCGTATCGAACATTTAATTGGTTTTCTGAGGTTAGAATCTTAACTATTTTTTATACCAAAAATCAAACAAAAATATTATAAATTATAAAAAAAATATTTACACAGATTGGTCATTGGGAAGAATATTTTCCATCTTGGGAAAGAGCAATAATGGTAAATGTGGGAGCTTTAGCAATGTGGTTAATTTCAAAACGGCTAAAGAAAAGGCATAATTTAAAAGATGATGTTCGAGAATCTTTTTATGATGAGATAAATGTTTGGCTCAAAGAAATCAAAGCAAGAGGTGGAGCTTTCATGGGTGGTGCACATCCAGACTTGTCTGATCTTGCTGTATATGGAGTATTAAAATCAATTGAAGGCTGTGAAGCATTTCAGGATGCATTGAAATATACAAAGCTAGGTACATGGTACAATGCTGTCAAAGAAAAAGTTGACTCGCATGCAGGTAGTGTTTACTTAAGCAATTGATGAGGTAATTATATAATCCAGCAATTTGTACATTATCTTTTATTTATTTATCTCATTAAATAATAAATTGTTAAAAAAATATATAACTTTTGGTATAAAAGAGTTGTTTATTTTAAATAGAACATATCATTTGTTTATACATAAGAGAAAAACCTTTATTCTCTGTGTCAGATGTAGTACTAGATGTTTCAATATTATCCGTAACAACATATAATACAAAAGGTTTTAATGAAGCTAAAAGAAATATTTTCATAATATTATTGTGAATAAAATATAACTAAATTCAAACGAATTAGGTATATTCCAGAACATACTTACTCATTTTTTCCGTAAAACTAGATCCACAAAATCTTTCTGCGTTAGTTGCTACCCCGCTTTCAGATGGATTTGGAATAATAATAAAATCTGTTGTACACGAGGCACCAGAAACAGGCGTTAATGCCGCTGTAAAACAAATATTTTATGTTTAAAATATATAGTACATACTCAGTATTTGAAGAACCTGCGCTAACAAACGGTCATCTCGTTTATAACTTAACTGACAAAATGAAAATGATCCCTTTTTGGTGCAACAAACGGGTGTGTTGATAGATTGTTACTATTGCTTTCGAAGCAACAAATAGTCATATAACTCTTTCAAGCTTGCATGTTGAGGCTTTTGCCTATTATAGCAACAAATAATAAAGTTAAATTAAGAAAATAATCTTAAATTAATTTAAATTAAGGCAGGACTCTTGTGAAATAACAAATTCCTTTTATCGTTCGGTCTAATGAGCTGATATTTTAAAAGCCTATGTAGGATGATATTAATTGGTTAATTGGTTGTATACCAATGTCCAGCTCAAGTTATCGATTATTTCCAGAGTTATTGATATAAATCAAATATTCTGAACGAAATTGACTGGTTTTCAAAATGTAACTTGCGCATGGCATTTTAAGATAAAGCTCTGAAAAAATTGAGTCTTCCTGGTTTGTCAAATAAAATAAAGTCTCTTTAACTTCCTTAACGGGGCATTCCGCATAGATGACAAAAACAGAGGTGATTTTCGGAGATTTTCCACAAAGAAACTATTTATTCAAATCAATCAAAACTTTTTTATATGTATTTATGTACTCTTGAAGAAGTAAAAACAATTTTTTATAATGCTGATTATAATTTATAATTTTGATTGATATATATAGGTATACAGTGATTGTCGAACACTCTAGCATCCGTTATAAAGTGGTCGTAAACAAAAAGAACAAAAAAGAATAGTTATTGAATGATAGTATACGGAGGTACTAAACCTCAAAAAACAATAAAAAAGCATAAAATAAAATTTTGGAGGGATATAATAAAAATTAGTACATTATACAACAAGGGAATAAAGTCGACTTTATTTCTGTGTTGCATATAGAACTTTATTTTCGACTTAACTGTGGCCACTTATTTATTAATTTGAAGAGTGGAAAATTGAAAAAAAAATAGAGATAGCATTGCAGAAAATAAAAAAGAAATGCATTTACGGGAAAAAAGTTTTTTACTTGTTTCCCGCAAATTCACTTATTCCATTCAAACTATTTTTTTCCCACAAATGCATTTTTTCCTGCACATGCGGGAAAAAGTAGATTTGCGGGAATTATATGTTACTTTTGACTCGCTTTTCAAGTCAATAAAATGGCTATTACGGTTATGTCAGAAATAAAATGATTTTTTCCAAAAAAAAATCAGCATTCATTTTGCAATAAAATGTATAGAATCTTATCTTAAGATTTTACAGGTTTAGTACCTCCATAATCTAATTTTATGTATGTAAAAATAATTCAAGTCGATTGGCTGAAAATTTATTGAGTTATCGTGTCCACAGTCGTTTCGAGAAAAATGCGTCTAAAGTTCGGCTCCGCCCCGCTCTTCTTGACGCGCATAGTAAAATGCATATAGCTTCATGTATACTTGGGATTTCGATCCATAACTTTGAGGATATACTCTTCAGATGCATCGGTATGCATTAAAGCAATAAAGAAAATCAATTTGATCGTGAGTTAAACTATAAAAATAAAATTTAGTATAAATACTTGATAAAATCTGTAATTTAACCGCTGTAATCCCACAAAATCTTGCTCCTACGTGACACAAGATATTACTATTATCAATACTATATTTATTGAGAAAACTTTGCGGCGTGCACGTTTCTACATGCCATGATCAACAATACAGTATACATTATGCAACAAGTCGACTTTATTCCCGTGTGGCCTATAGAACTTTATTTCCGACTTAACTGTGTCTACTTTATTGATTTGAAGAGTGGGACCCACGGAAAGAGAAGGAGATAGCTCAAAATTGAAGAAAAAAAAAGAGAAAGCATTTGCAGAAAATAAAAAAAAAATCATTTTCGCTTTTCAGGTCAATAAAGTGACCATTACGGTTGAGTCGGGAAAATATTTTTCGATTGTTATTTGACTTCTGAATATGCACTATAGTACACTCGACGTTATAAATATATGTTCTAATTTGTTTGAATTTTTCGTAATCCATCAATTATGTTAGCGAAAAAGAGCATTCGATCCAGATATTTTTAACGTCGAGTACATATCCTTGTGCAACAACGGAAGAAAATGAGCTATTTGTAGCGAGGTCGAGGGCACCGCAAGTGCCCGAGACAGAGACAAGTGCTTATAACACCTCACCTGAGTCTGAAATAGCTTTTTTCTCTGTGTTACATACCATTTTTTTTAAGACATGATAGGACCTTTTTTATGCATGTGAGTTGGATAGGAAATCGTACATTTTGAGTCGTGAAGCAAGAGAAAATGGCCAGTACGGGAAGAAATGATTACTTAGGTATCTTTTCCGATAGTTTCAAAGATTAAAATTTCATGCGCAAAAGAGTTAGGAAATGAAGAATATTTCTGTGGCGAACCTGAAAAACAATATAAATAAAGTGTCAAATAGTATTCTAATCATAATAATTACACATAAGAAATACTTTTTAGTTTTCGAGTAACTTTACAAAAGAGTTGAGTTAAATTGTTTTTTCTTTCGGGAAATGTGTACTTAAGTTGGTATAGGATTTGTTTTAAATTTGATTGTTTATACACGATTAGAAATATACTGCAACATCATATCTGATAATAACAGTATAAAATCAATTTTTATATTTCCCCCAGTATTTTCTCTGCAACTAATGAATAAGACTATGTTTTCAATTTTTAAGAATGAAAAAAATTGAAAATGTCTAGAGAATCTTTGTCGTGACATTGTTTCAATAATATACAGTTGCAATATGAAAATTGTATAAGAAAATTACTTAGGAAGATTTTGCTTTTGTAATGATAATAAAATGTGGCAAATTTTTCATAAATTTATGACCCGTATATGGGTAATGCTGCTGCGAAAGTGGTAATATGATATTATAACGATCTACAAAAATACCCTGTAAACTGAATACTTATCAACTGCTATGAAGTAATCGGAAAGGACAAGTGGATATCGAGATAATCGTATGTTGCCCTAATGCCCTGCGGGATCTTCGTTTAGTCTAATAGTTTATACATACGCGTTGTAGTCAGATCACCAGTTACTGAAAATGAGTTTGCGTCTGTCGCTGACCATTTTAAACTACAATATCCTGATGCCATTCGTATACAAACACCATAATTGAGATTCGCCATTTCTCTTGTACCTATTTTCGAGGTTCCATCTATTGACAAAAATGAAATATTTATATAAATATTATCATTGTAGAACCATTACTTTTATGTAAAGTAGGTATAATAACTATGAAACAAAATTATTTTTATGCCCATCTGAACGAAAATGGACATATTTTTCCTGAATAACGAGACCAAAATTACACTTTTTGCCCGCAAATCACTTGACTAGAAACGAATCCAAATTCCTTTATTTCATCAAGTTCTACCAATAACCCTGATTTTTTATTGTCTTTTAACAATATTGTCTTTTAACAGTCCATTAGTCCCGCTTTCCAAGTCAAATAGTGGCTACAGTTGAGATGGGCATAAAGTATATGTATCTCGAGACAAAAGTCGATTTTTCCGTTGGGTGATACTGCCCTCGCTTCGCTTCGCTCGCTCGGGCAATAAACTCACCCGCGGGAAAAATATTTGACTTTTTGCCCTTGTTACATAATGTACTATTAACGTACCAGTGCTTAAGCGTGGATTATTTGCTGTTCCATAATTAAAACTCATTACAGTACCCGATACTGAAGTGTAATATTGAAGACAACCACTTGGTGCTAAAACAAATTTAATTAGTTCAAAAATGTGTTAATTAATTTAGTAAAAAATACATTCTCTACATATATAACAAATGTGTACCACGCCAAGGTGAATCGCAAGCAATTTGCTGTATCCGTATATTCCATCGTCGTTTCATAGTATATTCTGTACTAGCATCTATAGATATCGTAATTGGATTCGATCCTTCAAAATCTACATAAACTAAAACGTAAAATGTATGTTTTATTTTAATCAAAAATAAGTATGAACAGTTTTCTTGATAAAGTTTATAATTTTTGTCCGTACTAACAAAAAAATGTATACTAACCATGTTGATCAGTATTCTCGCCACAAATGCGAGGTACTCGAGATGAACCACCGGAAATTGATAATAAATCGAAATCACATACACCTTCAGATGTAGGTTGAGCAAGAGTAAAATCTAAAAAATCCAGCCGCAACTACAATACATTTAGTTATTTTATTTTCATTATAAATTACATCATACAAAAATGTAAATATTGATTTTAAATATAAGTAGCCTAGTATTCCACTTAAGACAGATTTTATGCGTTTTTTATAGTAATTTGTTGATTTAAAGCTAAGGTACTAATGTACTAGGTACTTTAGTACCTAGTACCGGGACAAAGTGAAAATTGGGAGCAGTACTGGGACAGTAGCAAAACACTTCTATTACTATTAAATCTTATAAAAGTATCGATGCATTAGCGTTGTTTATGATGTTATCTTTGTAGTCAAGACGATATTTTGTTAATTTAGAACATAAAATTATTATAAAACAAAATACAAATCTTTTGAGGTCCTACTTCACATACCTCTCAATTTACATAACCTAGTAGTGGGACACATTTAATAATATATGTCCCACTACTGCATCCAAACGATGTCCAAGTACTGCGTCCAGGTCGATATAGCCCTTCCCACTTCTGTATCCTTGTGTACATTTTTTCAGACATACTCTTTTAATATAAAAAAGCATTTTAATGTCTTAGTATGTGCATAAATAAGTAAAATTGATTGCAAATTAATGGTTAGATTTAAATGTTTTGAACAATTTTGCTTGTTGGTTCTAAAATCATTGTCCGTTCGTGAATCACATTAAAAACTGTCCCAGTACTGGGTACTTTACCTTAGTAAGACCAGATAATCCATGAAGACTTTGTCAGGTTTTAACAAATGGAAGGCATGGCTTTTTACCGACCAAGGTTAGTGTCTATAACGTTAATAAGTAATGAGCGCGGCTCAATTTATACAAGTACTTTAATTTTTGAAAAATACACGCTTTTGCTATTTGATGGTGAATTACATTGAAGAAAATAAAGAGAAATTCAATCCTCTTGTGAGTCGCGCAGGACTGACGGCCAAGCTCCAAAAAGATGTAGTTTTAATTCAATTAAGGGGGTAAAAAGGTGTCTAAATATGAAAATTTTAAAAAATGTTATTGAGTACATATATTTTTCTAGAAACAGCTTAAAAGTTCAATTGTATACCTAATTATATTATTTACATAACAAGGATGTTGAAAAATCCTCAAAAAAAATTATTCAACCTAACCCATTACTACCTATTGTCTTTATCGGTGACTCCCAAAATTGACAAAATCACAGTTGCTGTAGGATATTTTTTCAAATTTTCAATCTTTTGACCTAAAAAAAATATGTTTTTTTTTCATTCTTTATATATAAAGAATGTATTAGAAAAAAAATTCTTTTAGATCAGATGACTAAAATTTGAAAAAATTTGCATATCTCTTAAGATGGCGGTACAAAGGACGCGGATTCGAATCCCCGTCAGTCCGAATTTTTCAGGGACATTTTGAGAAAATGATTTCTCAGATTTTTCGATGGTGGAGATCGGTCCTGCAACCCGTTATCTGATTTAATTGCAGTAATGCACGTATATGTACTTATAAAAAAAAATATCCTACGGTAACTGTGATAGTGTCAATTTTGGGAGTCACCGGTGAAGACAATAGGTACGAGGGTAGTTCAATAAGTCTTTAGAATGACCAACAGATGGCGCGCGAATCGCTCCAAATCATCTGTTTTCAGTCAGCACCACTCCCGACTAGATATATGGTGCAGTCACAGTCCACATCTTCTGAGTTTACGTGTTTTTATAACCAATTGAAAAAAAAAAATTGCTTGTTAAGAAAAATGGAAAAAAACGAGTTCAGAGCGGTAATTAAACATTTTCATTTAAAGGGTTTAACTCCATATGAGATAAAAAATGAATTGGACTCAGTTCATGGCACATCTGCCCCTGCCTTAGCAACGGTTTATAACTGGGTAAATGAATTTAAGCGTGGTCGTACATCAATAAGTGACGAACCACGTTCAGGAAGGCCCGTAGAAGCAACTACTCCCGAAATCATCAATAAAATCCACGATATGGTGTTGAAGGATAGAAGATTAAAAGTGCGTGAGTTAGCTGAGGCCACAAGGATATCTATAGGTGCAGTTGTTTCAATTCTACATGAAAAATTAGGCATGAAACAGCTATCGGCAAGATGGGTGCCGCGTTTGCTCTCAGCTGAGAATAAACGCAATAGAGTGGTCGCCTCTGAGGCTCTTTTGGCGCGCATAAGTCGGAATCCTGAGGAATTTTTTCGTCGATTTGTGACTGTGGATGAAACATGGATACACCACTACACTCCTGAGACAAAGGAACAATCCAAACAGTGGATTTCCACAGGCGAACCAGCTCCAAAGAAGGCAAAGACCGTAAAGTCAGCTGGTAAGGTTATGGCTACAGTTTTTTGGGATGCACGTGGAATTATACTTATTGACTACTTGGAAAAGGGTAAAACAATTACTGGTGAGTATTATGCATCATTATTAGAGCAGCTGAAAGAAGAAATTAAAAAAAAACGACCACATTTGGCGAGAAAAAAAATTCTCTTTCATCACGACAACGCCCGAGTTCACACATGCTTCGTTTCAATGGCTAAAATTGAAGAACTAAAATTCGAATTGGTCGAACACCCACCATATTCACCAGATTTAGCCCCCAGTGACTTTTTCTTATTTCCAAACTTGAAAAAATGGCTCGGTGGACAGAGATTTACGGACAACGAAGACGTCATTGCCTCTGTAAGTGCTTATTTTGAGGAACTTCCGAAAACGCACTTTTCTGAAGGATTAAAAAAACTTAAAAAGCGATTGACCAAGTGTATATATAGAGCTCCAAGTAGATTATGTTGAAAAATAAAAAAAAATTTACCCAAAAAAAATTGTTTTTATACTTCATTCTAAAGACTTATTGAACTACCCTCGTAGCACTGGATTGGGTTGGATGATTTTTTTAATGATTTTTCAACTTCCTTGTTATGTACATTATATTATTAGGCTTAATTGAATATTTAAGCTGTTTTTAGAAAAATGTATGCACTGCGAATAAGATTTTTTAAAATTTTTATATTTAGACACCCTTTTACCCCCTTAAGGTAGCTTTCTGGTGATTTTCCAAAGTTTTTATTTAGTCTAGGATAAAAATCAGAAAAAATTACCTAATATTCGTAATATAGAAAAGTATGTTTTTCAGAATTTTTCAGATTTTTTACCCTTCTAGATCTCAAAATATGCATACATTAGTCAATTTGTAGACCAGAATATGGTACGTTTTGTAAAGTTGATTTGCGTCAAGATATTTATCGAATAGATTTAGGAAAATTTATCATCATTCTAGACATTAAAAGGAATAAAAGTTAGGATTTATTATACTTTTAAGTCTATTAATTTACTTTTAAAATATACTTTATTGAAATCATAAATAAATGTCATAATTGATTTTTTAACGGTTAATATCATTATATACGATTAGTAATTCAATAAAAGTACATTAAAAAATGCTAACTTTTGTTCAACATATACCTAACAATATTGAAAAAAAATTCAAAAAGTTTCACTGAATTTGTTGACGCAAATCAACTTTAGCATACTGGAAAACTTGAGCCTGAGAAAATCGAGCTTTTGTAAAAACAAGACTAAAATTCTGATATATTACGTATTGCATCCTTACATCGCATTTATTAAATTTTTTTAAATCTTTTATGTATCGAATACATTTAGTACTATATCAAGTAACTATAGCAGGGACTATATTAGGTAAACAATAATTAATTATATATATACTAAACTTGCAAGTCGTTGTTCTATTTGGTAAAAAAGCGAAAAAATGATAAATCTTTATTTTTAACGTATTATTTCAACTATAAAACAAATTTCCCATTAACAAGTAAAGAGCACTTCGCTGTAATAAATTTCTTTTTACTTTTTCGGCCAAAAATTACCAGAAAGCTACCTAAGCAAATGTTGACATTTCATTAAGGTGATGTTAAACCCTCTGTTACTGGTAAATACGGGGAACCACTTTCTTCATTCATTTTTCAATTTTAAGAAAATATCTCTATGGAAAGTTGTTCTTTTTGATTGGAACGACAACTTTCCATAGAGATATTTACTCAAAATTGAAAATGAAATGAGAAAAGTGGATCCTCGTATTTGTCGGAGACAGGTGGCTTTAGCATCACCTTAAGGGGGCAAGCCTGGGTTAACCCAAAAAGGCTTTTTCTCACGAGTCCATAAAACTTTTTATGTTTAAAAGTGATCATTCTGAAAATTTGTATGCTATCAAAACCCACTAATATCTTAAATTTTACCGTTGTAATCTTGATCCTAGACGTCACAATAAATCACTATTTTCAATACCATATTTATTAGAGGAACTTTGATCCTCACACGATTCAAGGTGACATGGTGAACAAAATTTTCTTTCTCGACGGTTATTCGACTCCTTTTGACATGTATTACAAAATGAGCGTAGCACTTTTTCATTACAATATTTTTTATTATTTTTTATCGGAGATTCAATCAATTTCTTAAAAAATATTAAAAAATTCTTTTCAAAAAATCTATTGGATCTTCGAAAAAGAATAATAAGAAAAAATTTAACGAAAAAGTGCTCCGCTCCTTTTGTAATACATGTCAAAAGGAGTCAATAACCTTAAAAAAAAAATTTTGTTCATCGTGTCACTTCGAATTGTGTGAGGATCAAAGTTCCTTTAATAAATATGATATTGAAAATAGTGATTTATTGTTACGTGTTAGATCAAGATTTTGAGATTTTACAACGGTAAAATTTAAGATATTATTGGGTTTTGACAGCATAAAAATTTTCAGAATTATTACTTCTAAACATAAAAAGTTTTATGGATCCGTAATAAAAAGTCTTTTTCTGAGTTTAACCCAGGCCTGTCCCCTTAAATGAAGTTAATAAAAATTTAATAGTGGGCTTACATTTCACAATCTCATACATTATTTTAAAAGAATATTATTTTTTCCTTTTTACTTTTTATATAGTTATTTTTTTAAGTAAGCTCTATTATTTTATATATTACTTTAGTTTTTTTTTTAGTTAATAACTGTGCACACATAGCTGAACACTTCTTTCTCCAAAAAGTATATATAAGTAAAAGAAAAGACCTTTAATTTGAGTTTTTGTTCGTTGAAAATGGATGTTTCGTCCAAAATTATGACCAATTGAAAATAGGGTAATAATTCGTTGAAAATAGAGTAAAACGGATGGATTTTACATTTTTTTCCCCAGAATCTGAGACTTTCGACGAATTATTAGCCTATTTTCAATTGATCATAACTTTGCACCGAAACATCCATTTTCAATGAACAAAAACTCAAATTAAAGGTCTTTTCTTCTACTTTTATATACTTTTGAGGAAAAAATTGTTAACCTTTATGTGTACAGTTATTAACTGTGCAGTAAAACACATTTTTTGCTATATTTAAAAAGCCGTAAGAAACACCTAATTTGCCTGAGAAACATAGTTACAAGCCTAATTTTCATTGTTCACACGCGTCTTTCTTCAGAATTTTACCCCTAAAACAAGATAGAGAAACGTTTGGATATCCTAGTATCGAAATTTTTTTCTTCGATATCTGGACACCGAAGAGTGCATTTTTTTAGATTTCGACATATGTATAGTTACGTGTGTGGAATAATATATATATATGATTGGCATGTATATTATAAATATATATAAAATCGATATATGGCAGAATTGAAAAATATATATTTTCGTAATTTTTAACATTTTTCGAGTGAGCCACGTTCTTAAACCAAGCACTTTTTCGTTAAAAATATATTTACTATTATTTTTGAGAGAACAAAACAATTTTATGGAAGTTATTAATTTCATTTTTTAAATTGGTTTGTTCTCTTAAAAATTATAATAAAATAAAATTTACCGAAGAAGTGCTTTGTTTAAATTTTAGTACGTGTCTAAAGGAGTCGAATTATTAACGAAACGCACGTTACAAAATCCCGTCAATAAAATGGGCATTGATAATGACAAAATACTGACTCGTAGGATCAAAATTTCGAAGTTTTAGGTACCTAGGTGAACATAAAGGTATCATTAAGTATTTATTTAAAAAAATGTTTAATATGAGGTAAAGTGTCCAGTACTTGGACAAAATGAAAATTGTGACCAGTACTTGGACTGTGACAAAAATTGTAATTACTGATAAATATGATAAAAAGATGTATTCATTGGCATTCATTCGGATAGTTTATGATGTGTAGTATATAATTTAACCAAAATTATGTTAATTTACGTCTTAAATTTGTTATAAATGTAAATACAACATTTTAAGGTTATATCGAGAACTGTAATATGCCGAATGTATTGTCCAAGTTTACGTCCACTGCTTTTCCTAATCCCAGTATTTGGACACATTTAATTCATATGTCCAAGTACTGGGTCCTAACTATGTCCAAGTACTGGAACCAGCTTGATATATCATGTCCAACTACTGCGACATATAGTTGAATTTTTAAATTTACTTTTATAGTATAAAAAAGTATGTAAGCGTATTTATTCTTATACTAATAACAGTAAAACATGCCGAATTAACGATTAGATTAAAGATTTGGGAAAAATATTGAGTTTTGGCTCTACAAACACTGATTCCGTATTTTCGTTTCAAAAAGTGTCCAAGTACTACCTACTTTACCTTAATTACTTAAAAAAAAAAGAATTATGAGGTCACCAAATTTTTTTTCAGAGTTTAATCTAGTCTTGTCCTCTTAAAAACTTTACAAGATTACGCGAGCTCTTCTTTTTTAATAGGATATACGATTAGAGAAAGAGATAATTTCTTATATAAAGATTATAAAGAGCAATATTTATTTTATTTTCGTCTCTACGGGACAATGAAATTAATATTCATTTTTCAGATAAAATATGCAACCTGTTTTATTAACAGGTTCGCGACGGCTAATGTATAAGCCGATTTTCGCAATTCTTTTTTAAATTAATTTAAATTTCGAACATTTAATAAAAACTTGGAAATTTCTACATCATTTTACAATTGCAAAGAATAACAAAATCATAATAGTTACATAAATAGTTTTATTAATTTTTACAATGACACTGAAAGTAATGAAATTTGCGTCAATTCATGAGTCATTTCTGTCTCATTCCGACGCGAACCTGTTAAGATATTATGATATTCAATTATAAGATTAATAAAACGATGTACACTTGATGTTAAAAATATCCGGTTGAATTTGTTTGAATTTTCTGAAATCCGCCAATGAAATTAGCGAAAACGACCGTTCGATTCATTGAAGTTGCAGGGTTTAATTTAAAAAAAAATCAAATAAATTACCTGATATTTTTAACGTCGAGTGTACTTATTTATTTTTGTATTAAAGTAAATATAAGAATTTATATTAAAAGTGTTTGTTATTGAAATTAGCAGAATACTAGAAACGTGTAATAATCGTCGCCGTAAAAAATAAATAAATTTCTATATACCATTAGCTTGACTTTTAGAATTAGGCTCTCATCATGTACGTACTTTCTTTTTAAATATATATTAACAAATTGTTATTATAATTAGAAAAAAATAATATTTAATCTCGATGAAAATAACACTCGAAAAACGCAACATTTTTGAAAATCACCCACCTGAGAATCCGCTTAATTTCAACTTTTTTATATTATTAACATATATCTGTGGATTTCTGGAAAAACGATATCTCCATTTTTATTAAATTGAGTTTCGATCGATTTTAGTATTCTAACATAGTATATTTTCAGATGAAAATGCAAAAAATCAATAAAGTGTAAAAATTAGTGACCTATATTGACTAGATACTTACAAATGGAAATTGAAAACTTTAAACCTTAATATCTCAAAAACATGAAAAGTGAACTTAAGTCGTTTCTCCCACAGATATACTTAAAGTGACCAATCGGTATTGAATCGGATTCTAATAGTCAATCAATGCTCTTTTAACTCCATTTAATAATTAAATACTTCACAGAATTGAGTGCAATCATAAAGTAAGAAATTAACATCCAGTAACACGCATTTGAAAAGTTCGAGAGATTTACAGATAAAACAAAATAAAGTAAGCTTATAAGCTATTTATGCTTTCAGACTTACACTAGCATGTATAGTGTACAAAGAAATAGTTGCACAGAAACGTTTTGAATTGCACTAGTGCATTCAAGTTTACTGAATCGATAATAACATTCAATTTTATTCTTTACATCGAGTTTACTTATAATCATTAATCTGCTTATTGACTCTAGGTAGAAGCGCATATCACATAAAATATATTGCATTTACGTACAACTTATAGCCTCTCTCTTTCCTAATAAATAAATATTTCCGAAAAAAGCGCCATTATGTACTCTTCGTATTCATATCAGGAATTTTCAGATAAGGTTTTCGGGGATATCATTATTAACTGTAGGAGAAAGATATGTTAAATATGTTTAAACCATCCATGGTTAAATAATTTAATATTTTTCAACCAATTTCTCTTACAGGTACAGTATAAATCAAGAAACCGCTTCAAAATGAATCTTTAAATTTCTGGTATGAATACAAAGGGCACGTAATGATATTTTTTCCGAAATACTTATTTATTAACCTAGTGGAACTGACAACTGTGAAAAACTGTGAAAAAATGTGAGAAAGTGTAAAAAATTGTGAAAATACACATACTTTTTGAACATCTGTTACAAATAAATATGTACATTTTTTCACAGTTTTTCATAATTTTTCACAGTTTCTCACACTTATAAAAAACACGTATTTTATCTAATAAAAGTTGCACAATTTTTCACACTGTTTCACAGTTTTTCAAAGTTTTTCACATTCTCTCACATTATTTTCCTTTCATTCTCTTATATAAAGGAAATTACAACTGTGAGAAATTGTGATAAAATGTGAGAAACTGTGTAAATCTGTGAAAAATTATTTAGAAACTGTGACAAAATTTATGAAATATTCTATATTTTTTAAAATCCTGTTCCAAATCTAAGCCTAATTTCACACTTTTCACGAAATTTCATGATTTTACACACGTTTTCACACATTTGTCACAGTTTTTCACAGTATTTCACAGTTCTAAATTTCCACTAGGGTACAGAGAAATAATTATAGATATAAGTGAAAAGCCGGTATGGTAGAATTCAGGCCGGTATTTTACATGCTCCTCACAATAAAAGCTAAAGATGAATAAATATTTAGATTTTTCGTAACTATTTTTTTAGTTCTTAACACTTTGAGTTCTAGCATGACATGCCGCTTTGTTGAAATACATACCTGACATATATTAGTGTTACATCTCTGGACTGAAATCACACATCGCTCTCCGCCATCATACGTTGTTGGATAGTTCGGATTAGTAAAATAGGTATTATTCACACTTGTGGTAGTTCCGCAAGATTTCTGAACTATGCAAACGTAATAGCAGCGTATTATTAAACAGTATCTTTATTACTTTTTGCAGTTTTACACTTGCGTAAATGCCTGGATTATCGAAAAATAAATTTGAATTATCATATTTTATGTATAAACTATAATATTTTCAAAATAATTACATAATAAAAATTATATCACATACAAATTTTAAATTCAATTATATTTGTATTTGTTCAGGAGAGCACTCTATATAAACGCTTAAAATAAAAACTATATATTAAGAAATACTTAAACCTATTATGTATATTGATAAATATTTGAAGAAATAATAAAAGAAATTTGGTGCTAGTTTGAACGCATATATGGGCAATTCTCAATTAGTTCGGAATTTTGTGTGACGCAATATTTTTTGTGCTAATACAATATTTTTGCTCGTTTATCCGCCAAGAACTAGATTGTATACATTGTTTACAACATGTAAATACAAAAAAGAGTATTATAGTATACATTTTGAAGAAAAAAATTCATACGATACATAAATAAAATAGGAAAATTTGCAGAAAACGACGCGTGACTTTCTTATTTCTTTTATTTTTTTTTTCTGTAGAATTTGGTGCGTCTTTTGAAAATATTTAAATGGGTGATGAATTTCAAGCATTTGGTGAGCGCAATCGAATATGACATGTTAGAAATGCGTACTCTTAATAGGAAAAAAGTTACAAGGCACCAAAGTGGAGTGACTACTTTTTTTCATTTTTAATATTTATTACTATTATGCCACATCGCTATTGGTGCGTAAACAAAATCATTATAAAACCACATGGATAGTATTCTATGGCACAAAAGCAACAAATCAAGTGCTCCCATAATAAGGGAGTAAACATGGAATGTATACTTAAGAAGACAAAACGTGCACGGAAGCAAAAACGCATATTTTTTATTAGCACATCATCTGTCTTTAAATATGTTGACTAAATACATTTGTACTCCATTATTTACAACACTATTAAACTAAAATTCACTCGCCCCATTTTTTACATCATTATTTAAGAAGTTACAGAGCGAAAAAAATATGAAAAATTCAAGGAAATATGTTTATATTTATTACGCGTGCATTTTCTGTTTAAAAACATTGTCAACGAATGTATATATACATACAAAATGTTTAAAATCTGATGAACACTCAAAATATATTATTCTAGACACTTGAATTTCCGCGAAATCGTTGGAATTTCGAATTTTCTTCGACGTTAGTCATCGTTGTGTAACCTACAGAATAAGAAAAAGTTTGTTCGGAAGTGCTAGATTAAAAAATTTTTTTTTTTCGATTTTCGGTGTCTACAAAGTACACATTTTGGCGGATTTTGTCGCATACCATTCTACGTGAAATAAATATTTTTTTGTAATTTGACTTCACTGGTTTTTTTATTTATTATTACACATGATTTACTAACTTATTCTTCGAAAATAAGTTGAAAATCACGAAAAAATTAAAAAACGTGTAAAAAACGTTAATACATTGGATTTTGTATTCTAACAGCTGAAGGAACGTATACTAAAAATTTCAGACATGTGCTCAAAATATAAAAAAAAAATTTATAATAAAATCCGAAGTTTGTGAGAATAGCCCAGATATAGACATATTGGAAAATTTTGCCTTGCGCGACTTCAGCGTCGGAGGTGTGCATTGGTGAGATGTAGTAATCTAGCGCTCCCTAGTGAGATGTATATATCGTCTGCTATAAGTGTCTAAAATAAAATAATACACCTGCTTTTATTTAAACAAGTAATAAAATGTGTCAAATGTTATAAAACCTCAAAATGTTTTTGATTTTATACTTATGTAGGTACAGTCGATTAATAATGAAATAAAGTATAGGGGAGAGTGGTGCACAATGGGTAATCTTAATTTATTATCGAACAGAATAAGTAAAGAAATAAATTCAGTAAAAATGAGTAATTTCTAAATAACATAATGTGTTAAAATGTCCATGAGATATAAACTAAATCGACAGAGTAAGAAAAAAAGAAAAAATGTTTACCTAGTTTAGTACATTATTTGTGACTGAGCGCTTTATTGCGTTATATTAAAAAAGTAAAAATATTTTATGAGTGCATAACTGTTTTAAAACAGTAGCTATACAATTTATATAATCAACGTACAAAAATATGTATTCTATTAACATTACAATCCTATAAGAAGTTTATTCAGTTAATATTAGATAATGATATTTACTAACAACTATATGTATTTGTAATATTTGTATGTTTACAGAATTAATTCAGGAACTTTGAAAATATCCTACCCATTGTGTACTACTCTCCTTTATGTGTGAACCGATTGACCGAGATTGACTAAATATTTTCTTAATTATCTGTCTCTTCAATTTGAAGTCATTTTGAGAAAAACGCTCTTAAAGTTGTTGATTACCTACTTGACGCCAATAATAAATACCTATATATCTTTGGGAATATAGTCTATAATATATGTAAAACTATAGATTTCCGCAAAAAAAATTATAATAATTGAGAAAATGCGTTTAAAGTTCTCGATTACCTGCTCCGACCTGTTTGACGCGCACGTCAGAATTTAAATCTGAAATTTTGAGAACTATTAATATTCTTCACATTATAATAATATTAGCTATTGATTTCTCTTAAAAAATGTCTTTTACAAAGTGCTCCCCAGAGTTGTAATTTTTTTATAAATTATACTTACTTGAAACATTATTTTTAATAAGGAGAAATATTTATGATATTCAAGAATATTTACCAATTTATTCTAACTTTTGAAACAAATTTAAGTGCACATAAAGATATAATAAATCGAATGTTTATTGATGCTAACATACAAATCAAAATTTAGTAGTTGTAGTTTTTCTGCATAAATTATCCAAAACTATGCATAAAAATATCAATGCATTTAAAAAAATTGCCTTTGTGCAGTGACTAAAGTATTATAACAAAATAATTTAAATCTATTTAATAAATTAATATTTTGTACACTATAATAAGTAGTTTCTTTGCTTTAAACTATTTATAAATTGTATTTTTCTCTATTAGTATAAAAGTAACACTTGAGAAAAATGCACACGCATGACTTATTAAGTCTACTATAAATACTGTTAGAACATATCTTTCTTTTTGATAATTACACTTACATACACAGCAGACACCAAAACCATTTGCACAAGTACCAAAAGGAGTTCCTCCTTGAACCGCGCATTCTCTTTTCGTAAAGCACGTTCCATTGAAGCTATTGCTTGCAGTACATTGCGAGTTGGGAAAACGAACCACACTGAACAGCGGAAAAACTGCACGAAAATGATACTTTTAAGCAACAAGGTTACGGGGTATTAAAAGTTTATTGGTTGTTTAACTTGTGAAAATAAAACGTAGTTAAAAAATAAACATTATACTAAACATTGAAATATTTTACATTTAAAAAACGATTGAAGATTATTTGAGTAAAATTTTTTGAAAATAATTTTATATCTAACAAGAAGAATGTCTCAGCTCCAGATCACGAATTTTGACGAGGCTACGAAAAATATCTTTTGGAACATAGTCATCAATTTCAGTGCCCTTAATTTGATTCCATAGCTCTCAGTATTTGATATATAACTAAAAACATTACATTATTACTCATATATATAAAAAATGAAAAAGGTTAAATATGTCGAATATAAAGACATAATAATGAAAATGAAATGTACTATATAGCTTCTGAACAAGGGATGAAATCAAACTACGGGCACTGCACTTTATTTTTAGGTATACCAGAACATTTCCTAAAGGTGAGGCACTCTCTTTATAGTAAGTCGTATAATAAAGCAAAGTAAAACTTGTCTTTAACTCATCCATAATACTTTTCTAATACTGAAAGTATTGTAACTTTCTCTTAGTATATTATTATTTCTGTTCTAAGGTATATAAAATTAAAAATATTAAAGCAATACACGCAAATAGAAAGAAAAATCAAACTATTAACGAGATGATAAGACGCAACGTAAACTACATGAGAATACCCCGAGGGATGCAATGCATGAATGATGGAAATGCTCGAGTATTCACGAAAGACTTACAGCGCTTATACCGTTGCAATACTGCAGCATCCCTCGGGGCGTTAACGTAATCCGTTGGCGGATGCTGACCCGAAGTGACGGTGAGTGCGACGAAGACGACAACCAGGAGTTCGCCGAACATGTCTCTGGAGCTAAGTGATCGGGAGCAGTTTCCTCGATCGCTTGTGCCTGGGTCCAGAGATAACGGGAAGCATTTACTCAAACAATCAGGCCAATTAGCGCTCTTTTAAAGAAATTCATGGAACGCCAAGTCACCTGTTGACGTAACTGTTATGTGCCTGACGCGTTCTTATCTGACGGCAAAGTTAAGCGAGCAACACTAGGCAATTCCCAAAAGACAGTAATAACTATTTAATGCATTTTTACTTTCTTACGTCAACTTTTATATTTTTAATTTTCTTTTCTTTAAAAATATATTTTTAGAAATACTTTTTTTTTAACAATGGTCGGTATTTTCTCATAAAAGAATTTTGTAACATGATTAAAACTTAACAACTATATCTAAAGCTAAAAAATTACACTTTACGGATGTTTTTAAGTATTTTGATTTGGTGCGTTATTAGGTGTCCTGCAGAATGGACAGTGATTGTAACGGAGTAGCGCCAATTCATAGTCGTCCGTGTGGAATAACTAAAAAATATTAAATATTATTATTCTTTTAAGTTTCAACAGTTAAGATAAAAAAATTAATGTAATTTGATTCTTAAGATGATATAAAAATTATATGAATCTACGTGAAAAACAGTAAAATAATAACTTTGAAATAGTAGTAAAGTGAAAATGAAAATTTCAAAATTGAATTAGTTGTAATTTTTGACGTAGTAAATTAGTTTTGGCCAAAGTTAATACTCTGAGTTAAGTATTAATTAATAACGAAGAATGAGGGTTTTGACTTTTTGAAAAACTGTCTCCCAGTATGACCACCTAACATTTACAGAACAGTATTTTTGCTCTAAATGCTTAAATATTATGCTTCAAAGAAAAGTAAAAGTTATAAAATAGTATGTTGTTTAAATCTATTTTAATTTAAATCATATCATATATGAAATAATTAGTATTTAATTAGCTTATATACTGGGCATGTATTTAACCCTCGGGAAATAATTTTTGACACGGAAATTAACGGCTTTTTCGTTATTCTCGCAAGAATCTTCGGAGTTGTGATTTAAAAACAAGAACCTCCGATAATATTTAATAAAACATAACATGCATCTAATCCAGCATATAAAGTACTACTATCTAGTGCTATGAGCCCAATAGTCATGGGTGATCATACTGGGAGGGGGTCATACTGGGGGACTCTCCCCTATAGCTGAAAACTAATTATTAAGAATAAGTCCTCTTTTATATTTTTAATATTGTATTTATTCTTAAATTATAACTCACCTTTAAACAAGATGTACAACATGTAACTTGTAAATCAGGCAAAAGATTCCTGTAATATCGAGTAGTAAATGGTTTAGGCCACTTTACTATTAATACGGAAGACGGGTCCATACTTTTCAAAACACTACGACCTACTGTCACGGTTGAACCACCAATTTTTTCCTGTAATTGTTCCAACAAATAAACGATAAAACAACTTTTTTTTAATATTAATTTATGTAATTTGCATAGAATTCAAATTTCATAATTACTTCATACTGCACCAAACGAGCCATAAATAAATCGGTCTGATTTGTTAAAACAGTGAATTGATTTTCAGTATCAATTGAATTATCACTAGATTGAACAGGTTCTTCAATTAATTTTTCTGCTTCTTCATCTGTGACTCCAGATTCTAGCTCAAACTCTACTAATGGTAAAATTTCTGTAAGGTATAGAAAAATTATAAATTACAATTATGAAATAAAACACTTTGATTAAATAATGTAACTTACCAAACATAACGAAAGAATATTGAAATTTGAGTCCACATTGAGCACAACTACTACCAGATGCATTGTTAGCAGGTAATAATGCATTATATGTAGAACACCTGTTACACAATGGTAGTAATTCCTCTGGATCTCTATATGGATATGCTTTTATAGCTATCATCCAGGTTTCAATTTGCGTTAGTAGATGTTTCGGTATTTTCATACCTCGCAAACGATCGAGCAATTGCATAGCTAACTTATTTGCTCCTAACAATCGCGCTTGTTTTACAAGTGCATACATTATTGTTAACTTAGAAATGCCTTCTAATTTAGTATTCTGAATTTTAGTTAACAAAAACTTAGAAATATTAAACAGGGCTTCAGGCATTAAGGCTGTAAATGGCTCTTCCTGGAAAGAGATTTAATTAAATTTTATTTTACACCGTAAGAATAATAAAGTTCCATTCCCCCCTTGAAGCCTTACGTAATTTATGAATGTACCAAAAAATGAATATCTATTAAGTCATTAACTATATAAATATTTCACAACTTATTTAAGATTACATAAAAATGAGGTCGACATACCAAATATTTATATACTTCATGATAAGCGTAATAAATATCGGCTTTATCATAGTACGTCATAAACTGCGTTTTTATTTCTTCTGCACTTTTTTTTAAATCAAGTGTTATTTGGGACAGCAGCCAGTAAAAGTATGAGGCATCCCGAAATCTTTTTTCAGAAACCGCATTTTTTGCTAATGTTGTTAAAACCATGATCGATTCTTCTGGTTGTCCAGCCATTTGAAATGCTTAAATAATAAAAAAAATATTAACATTTCTTTATTAACTTTTAGACAACTACACAAAATTACAAATTTTATTTTACCTTTTTGTGCTTCTGAAAATCGCCCAGTCTCTGCTAGCCATCTTGCATAAGGACCATATACTCTAGCTCTCAGTTTCGGATTTCTTTCAGCAAGCTCAAATGCTTCATGCCATGCTTGAGCATCTACAAGAACATCTGCCACATCTGGGTCATCACCTAAACGACTGAATATTTCAGCAGCTCCATGAGTTGCTCCTAATTGTCTAAGTTTTTTAGCAATTATGGTCAGACAATCTCGTTCTGCTTTATCAAGCTGTCTACCAACTTTTATTAGCATATCAATCCAGCCATACTCTGATATTATTTTAATAGCTC
Organism: Gastracanthus pulcherrimus; assembly: GCA_949152435.1. Classification (NCBI taxonomy): domain Eukaryota; kingdom Metazoa; phylum Arthropoda; class Insecta; order Hymenoptera; family Pteromalidae; genus Gastracanthus; species Gastracanthus pulcherrimus. The sequence continues at coordinate 48,209,552 of OX424575.1, read as the reverse complement.
TTTGTATATCACCAGCGGAAAGAAACATTTCTGCTGCTGCACGTGGTTCACCTAAGCTCTTTGCCCATTCTGCTCTTCTCCTAAGTAGAGTGGTTCTATCTTGACTATTTCCACTAGCAATAAACTCTTGTGCAATGTCAAACATTCTCAAATCAGAATACATATCTAATGCCTGTTGCTGCAAGCCAGCCTTTTGATAAAGTTTAGCAGCTTCTCGTAATCTACCCATTGCTGCTGCAGCTGTAGCCATACAAGCTTCTCTTCCCCATTCTCCAGATTTAAGCTTCTCTTCAATTTCAGAAACGATTTCAACATAGCGTAACTTTTTAGTTCGGGCAAATGCTTCATAGGCTATGCTAAATTCTAAATGATCTAAAGCTGCAACACCTAATGCAAACCAATCAGAATCTGCTACCCCAAGACAAGCAATGGCATATGCTTTGTCAAACATTTCAGACTCTAAATATTGATACATAGATGATGACAATGGCATCTAGAAATTCAACATTATTGTCAATAAATGTTCAAACTTATCAATTTAAAACAAACTTGAATGTTTGATATATAAAATTAATAATTTTACCTCCATCGTAATAATTGACGATCCATGTAAGCAATACATCTTTGAACCATTGAGGCCTACAACAATTCCTGAAAATTTTTGTTTGTACTCACTAAAATTAGAAACTTTTATTGCAAGGTAATCCTGTCCAGAAAAACACATCATTTCTTCAAAGGCGCTATTAAATGCAACACTAGTTACATCTTGAAATTCTTGCAACTTTTTATCATTATAAATATCAAATACAGAAAGAACTCCTTGGTCACTAACAACGGCTAGTTTTTCTTTCATTAAACTAATATCTACACATCTTACTGCTCCATCAACTTTAGCCAAAAGAGCAGGAAAAGGATTGTCTAAATAAATTTCCATCACTTGTCCATTTTTTAAACCAGCCAACAAACGCTCTTGACCTGGTGGACCACCAACAACTTTTATATAACAAATAGGACCATCGAGTATCCATTCTCTTTCAATTATACCCGTAAATGATAAACTTTGAAGTCGTTTATCTAAATAAAGTATTAAATTATTTGTAGTGACAACAAGAAGGCTACATTCTAAAGACTGAACAAGTTTGTCTCTGATTCTATAATGCATGTCTTCAGTATTTCCTGATGGTTCATAGATTATGACTCGTTCTGGCAATTGCACAGCTAATCTATCTTTATATACAGCAATTTTTTGAATCTAAAATTATTTCTTTTTAGTGAAATAAATTTGATTTTATTTTGTTTTTTAATTTAGTTATTATTAATACTTACAAGATCTTTACACTTGATTCGAACTTTCTGATTAGTAATCAAATGTTGAATTATAACATCAGTCATATTTTCTCTATATGCATACCTGTCTCTGTATAATCCATGAACAATATTCCATGCTAATTCTAAATTGGTAATTGTTCCATCTTGACAACCAATAGCCTAATCATAAATTTTATTTCATATATAATTTTTAAAATAAAACTAATTTTTTATTATTATTCTACTTACAACATGTGTTGATTCAGGGTGTACAGCACAACTCCATGTCCATGAAGAAAATGGGCTTCCAATTGTAGACAACTGAATTCCATCATGAGATAATAACAGACATTGTCTATTACTACCAGAAACAACAATATACTGTCCACTGGGAAAATAAGTAATTTTTAATGGAATGAAATTCAAACTTCTTTCTCTACCAACTAATTTTCCACTAATAGTGTAAAATGATAGAATCCCACTCCATTCACCAATACAAATAGTATCTGTAGGATCCTCTCTAAATTTGGAAGAATAATTTTAGAATATATAAATTTTAATTTCTTACAAATGTATTTCATAAATTTTTGTTATAAAAATTATGCAATAATAAATACCTTGCTGGACTCCAAGCTAAACTCCAGATAGGTGAATCTCCTGAACGGTCAATTCGTAATCGTTCTTCGCCACCCTATTAAAGTTTAAAATTTGAATTAAAAACAAATACAAAATTTCAATAAAAAGATTAAAATATTGATTTTACTTTATTTCTAATTGAAACATAACCAGCTGCCAAACCCAAAGCCATGTATTGACCATCTTTAGTCCATGCACAGCAGTTGACTCTCCCTCCAGATTTATGTTTTTGAACCGCTTTCTGCTCAGCAGACCATAGAGCAATATCAGAAAGGGAACAGCTGAGCAGTTGATGTGATACTGGATTAAATTGCATAGACTGAACTGCTTCATTATGTCTGTTAAAATAAATTTTTATTATCAATTTTTTATGAAATTATTTACATGAAGCAAGTTTTAATATATGAAAAATATTTAGATGCCTACGAGTATTTTAAAATTCCTTCTAATTTAGAAGTCCATATAATAACTGTTTTATCTGCACTTCCAGAGGCAAATTTCTTTCCATCTCGGGCATAACAAACACAATAAACAACATCTTTATGTCCTTAAATATTTATAAAACAATTTAATATTTTAACATTTTATAATTAAATGAAATTGCTATATATATATTACCTTTTAATAGTTGAATCAAAGCACCATCATTAGACTCATAAACTAAAACATGTTGTCCAGCAGCAACTATCAATTGAGTTCCACTTGGATTATAACATAAATCATATATACTGTAAAATAAAAAACAAATTCATTTAATTTCCACATAAAAATCTATATGTAATATGAGAAAAAATATTTATGAAATAAATTAACATTACTTCATAAATTTACTTTATTTCTGCGGGTTCCCGGAAAAACGACTTAAGTCTACTTTTCATGTTTTTGAAATATAAGGTTTAAAGTTTTTAATTTCCATTTAAACTAATGTTAAAAAAATTGATAAATAGTTGATAGGGTCACTTATTTTTATACTTTGTTAATTTCTTGCAGTGATATCTGAAAATATACTATGTAAAGATACTAAAATTGCTCAAAACTCAATTTTCAAAAAAAGGAGACTTAAGTCGTTTTTCCGGGAACCCACAGATTTATACATTAGAAGAACTACAGAGTACTAAATTATATTATTATTAATTTTTAAAAATAGTCAAATAGCTACCATCACGAAGACAATTAATTATAACTGTTTACCATTGTTCCGCTTTGTCTTGAACTTTGTCGACCCAAGTTACATGAGTTCTCATGATGAACAATATTTGCGCGTCGAAAAAAGTAAAAAATAAAAACAAACGAAGTACAATTAATTAAACAAAATAAGACCCATTTGCCTTAACGTCCCGTGGTTCTACTTGACAAACTAAAGTTTGTTTTGGCACGCATCTCGTTACCAGGGAAACGCTTTCAAAATGGCGAATGTTCCCCCGTAAGATGCAAGTGTGTTAAGGCCTGAGAAATTCTACAATCGCATATTATGACCTGTTATGAACTGAGTTCATACACTAAGCCTATAGATGGAAACAAACATTTAATTCAGTACGCGAAACATCGGCTTAAGGGTGTGTCCAGATGGAAGACAAAAATATGGTCTGTGATGACCCAACTGGGGTTAGGTTAGATAGCGCGTGAACCGAAAGCGGTTTATTTAAATAAATTAGAAATAAATAAATGAATAAAAATATAATAAACGTGGATTGAAATAAGGATGTTTTGATTAACAACGACATTTTCTCTCATCGTCTAATCCGGGCTTGAGACCGGCTACGGCTGCATTAAAAGTGTTTGAAACGAGAAATAACGAGGAGAATGAAATAGATGAATATCGCGAGAAAACCCATGTGTCCTTTAGCACGCCTAGACCCTGACTGACTTTACTTGTGGTCTACGAATTCGTTGTAGTCCTGTTGAGCTACTCTCCTCCTCCGGTCCCTTTTTTTGTATATGCATTCTAGAGACTGTTGCCAGCTACATGTTATTGTCGTGCAAGCGACACGCTTTTCTTCCCAGAAAAGCATTTGAACTCGGACCCCCAATATCGCGTAGTACAGAGGTTCTTTGTTTTTTAGTGAGCGTGTTTTCTTTGCCTTTCAGACACAGTTTGTAAAATTGAATATCTTGTGTCTGAGTCTATTCGAGAATCGAATGCTTATATATTTTTGAATATTTTCTAAATAAATGCGTATTATTTTATTTGAATATTTGCGCGTATAAATGGCGAATAACACGTGATGTATCATTACATTACACCTTTTCCCTTATGCAAAAAAGATGTTGACTATAAGGAAACATCTTTTTAAATAAATGTTTCTAAATAAAATAATATTCTAATGTTTTGGTCAATCTAAAAAATTTATATTAACGTGATCTTACTAAAGGTGAGACATTGATTGGTACGTAAATCTGTAGCATTGCTATACAAATTTAACTGATAAGTAAAAATTGTAAACCTATATTCTATCGTGCTATACATATGGTATGATATATTGAAAAGTTACGAAGTATTATCACAAATATTAATCCAAAGATATACTTTAACTTTGTGGATTTATCATATTCTATTCTAATTTTGAAATAGTTATTTATTAAGAGTTTAGAATAACTATAGCTAAGATTTTTTGAGATTTAATTTTCTAATTATGAGGAAAATACAATTTCGTAAACTGGCCCAATACTACCCTATATTACTTATTAATTTTATTGAAAAATCTTCCATACTAACTATAATGTTTACAATATACATACGTCTAAAGTTGAAATATTTGGTCACTAATTTTTATTTTTTTTAATATTTCTGAGATGTATAAATTGAAAAGAAGGGGACTGAGAGCTCCCCCTTCCCAGCCCAGATAACAGCGTGCTCTGAAAATGCTGAAAACGTGCCGGCATTAAATGGGCACGCATGACGGTCCACTTGCATCCGCACGTGAAAGTCATATGACGAGCATATGACCGAGCATTTTGCTTGCTTCCGTGGTGGATCTGTCCAGCACGGGTGCCGATAAAATGCGAGCATAATGCCGTTCGTATGCAGGCATTTTGCGCGCATGTTCCCGATTTCGTGGACGCGTATTTTTCGCACGGCACGGCATGCTCCTCGTATGCAGGCATATGCGGGGGTTCGTGCGGGCATAATGCGAGCACTTTTCCGGAAAATCCGGAAATGCGTGCACGCATTTACTGGAGGCCGAGCCTCGCAAATAAATGATCGAGACAGATGAGGATTGTAGGTAATTAATATGTATGATTTATTAAAACATTAATATAAATAAATAAATACAATTGAAACAATAAAACTATAGCGCAGTACAAATATAAAAATATAACAATGATATCGAATAAAATATACATAACAATTTTTGAGCTTTGATCAATCTAATATAATGATAACAAGAATAATAATAATATTAATAAACGAACAATATTAAATAATAATAAAGCAGTTGAAAATTGGACGACTCCTGGAGGCGAGGAGAACAATCGGCACACTTCCTTGTTATTATTGTTGACTTTGCTGCTGCCGCTGCAAATAAATATAAAACAGATTTAAATTTGTAATTGAATAAATTATAAACGCTAGATAATATACTTATCTATAAAGATAATCCTAATTTTGACGCATATTCCTGGCTGCGCTTCTGATGGTGCTTAAATTTAAAAATAAAAATAATGATTAATATTTTTGGGTGAGAGGGGCCCCGACCACCGCCCCTCTCCGTGAAGCTCGACCACAGCATCAGCTCCTCCGACGCTCCCTCATCTTTTTTGATTTAAAAATATACAAAAATAATAAAGCACTAAATAAATAAATAAATAAATAAATAAATAGAGATATAGAAATATTAACAATATCTATACATCTTTGAAAAGTAAAAGATCAGAGAGCGTTCAAAAATTCACATGTGCACTAATACAATAATTAATAATTAGAATAATATGAAAGGCAACCATGTGTATTTTTATAGACCTGAAAACAAATTAATTAATAGAACAAAAACATAGTAAAGCGAAAGAAGAAGAAATGAGCAACAGTATTTATGAAAGTAATTAGAAACCGGAAGACCTCCACCACGCGAAAACCCCACTGATGCTCCCTGACATTTCCATTAGAAAATAAACTCAAATAATGAACAACTGAAAAAACTAAAACATCAGAGAGCATAATAGTGAAATAATAAAGAGAAAGAAGAAGAAGCACAAGAAAAGAAACAAGTAAAATTTGAAAAGAAATTAGAAATTATTAAAAATTTCCGAGGCATCGGAGGCGTAGTCACGCTTTCTGTGGTCATCATCGTTGTCGTCGCCTTGGTCGCTGATCTCGCCGTCGGTGATCCCAGCATCATCATCGTCCACCTCGCTCTCTGTGCCGCTCTTGCTCTCGGTATCCTGCTCCTCGTCGTTGTCGTCCTCGCTGCCGGCGCTTTGCTCTCCGTCTGGCTCCTCATCTAGGTCCGATGCCAAAAAAACGCGCGGACGATGTATCGGCGGCGGTGGTTCAATAGGATTATCCGCAGGTCGTTTCATTTTGCGCCGAAAAGCTTCCTTGGCACTTTTCAAGGCTTTCATCATAGCCACTTTGAAATCAGTAGGCTCGGGTGCTCGCAAGGTCGTCTTGTCCGCTGGCATCGAATCTGCAAAACATTTGAAAAATGAAACATTTTTAAGATAATGCAAAGAATGAAATTTATGAAATACAGATATGTTGCGTACCTTTACAAGCATTTGCAAAGCGTGTGTTCTTTAAGGCCATTGTACCTTCAGCTTTGGAAGTACTCCAGGTGACGTTGCGGAAAATATCTTGGTCGATGACGATGCATTCCCTGAAGTATATGGCCACTGAATCAGTGAAATTCGCGCCACCTTGGCTACTTAGATACTCCACCTTAATATATTCAATGACTTGATTAAAATTATTATATTATTAATGTGTGTTAAGGTTAATAAATAATTTTGATACTTACGAGAGTGTTGTAGTCCTCCTCACTGGCATAGTTAAACGCCAGAATATCCGCTGACGTTTTAAAGGGCAGGAAGGAAGGACGAGGTACGGCCTTTCTGTTCTGCTTTTTGGCGATGCCCTTCATCGTTCTGTCTATGGATCTGGAAAACGAATGGTTATATAATATTTGTATTATTTTTCAACTAAAATACATATCAAAAATAAAAAATATTTTACATACTTGTCTAATTGTTCCACTCGACCTAGACTTTCTTTCACCAATCTGAAAATTAAAAATTGAAATAAGATATAACTTTAAATGTCAATAACAATATTCATTTGGTAATACGTACTTCATATCCTTCTCCAAAGTGACCATTCTCGCGTTCGTGGCTCTATAAATGAAGTACACAATAAATAAATATACACAATAAAAAAATGATGAATAAAGAATACGTACGTTATGTTGCCGTCGATTTTAACCATTCTTCGGTTAAGTGAACTGTAAAATTCGAGTTTGAGGTATTCAATATTGTTTCATTGTAAAAAAAAAGAAAATAAATAATTGAATTATTACTCACTCTAATCTATCCAAAATTGTCGACAGTTCGACTGTTATCGGCGCTGACGGTGTTACGTTTCTACGTGGTTCAGTTGAAGTGCATGCTATTAAATTTATAAAAGTTAAAGTATAATTAAAATTAATATTAACAATTAAAGAATATTATTATTATAACATTGAAAATGTTCTTACGTTGAAACTGTGTCGATTGCTGCACGTTTGTTTCTTTTCTTGGCTTTTTTTGCGTTGAATGCTGCGGTTGCTGAAAGGATGATTGTGATGCGTGTAATTGTGAGTTTATGTGTGAGTTTGATCGTTCTTTGCCTGATTGTGGTAAGGATGGTTGTGATGCGTGTAATTGTGAGTTTCGTTGTGAGTTTGAGTGTTGCTTGTTCTGTTCTTGTGAGGATAATTGTGATGCGTGTACTTGTGAGTTTACGTGTGAGTTTGAGTGTTGCTTGTACGGTTCTTGTAAGGGTGATTGCGATGCGTGTAATTGTGAGTTTACGTGTGAGTTTGAGTGTTGCTTGTACGGTTCTTGTAAGGGTGATTGCGATGCGTGTAATTGTGGGTTTTGTTGTGAGTTTGAGTGTTGCTTGTTCTGTTCTTGTGAGGATAATTGTGATGCGTGTACTTGTGAGTTTACGTGTGAGTTTGAGTGTTGCTTGTACGGTTCTTGTAAGGGTGATTGCGATGCGTGTAATTGTGAGTTTAGCTGTGAGTTCGAGTGTTTCTCGTATGGATCTTGTGAGGATGACTGTGATGCGTGTAATTGTGAGTTTTGCTGTGAGTTTGAGTCTTGCTTGTGTAATTGTTGTGAGGCTGAACGTCGTGGGTATAACTGTGGCGAGTTTGAGTGGGGTCTGTCCGATGGCTGTGACTTTGAAGGTTGCTTCTTTGATAGTCCTTTCGGCCGCTCTTTGTCCACCTCCTTACTCTTCTTCTTCTTCTTTTTGTCATGCGCGGATGACGTGGATGGCTGAGCGAGTGCGGGTGCCGAGAAACTGTGCGTATCGGAAGGCATCATACCGCACATTTTATTTAATGCCGAGTCTACAGACGACGCTCCGGGATTTTTCTTCATTTTGCTTTTGGAAATAATAAAAATTATCACAATAATGATAATAGTAGTATAGTAATAATAATAATAATAAGAATAATCGGAACAGCAACAACGATTATTACAAGAACGAATTAATCGACTGAACAATGAGTGGACATAATTTTAACGACTACAAAAAAGTCAGAATACCGATCCATCCTTCGAGCGTCTACAGGCCAATATGGCATTCTAAAACATTTGTCCGAGACTTGATCGAGTGTGATAACTTTTGCCTCTGTACTCATCATAGAGCAAAGAAAAACACCCAGTAAGGAAGAATCGCAGGGTCGATTACAAAAATTTTCGACTTTGGCAAAACTTTTGACGACAAGATAGCAGCATCCATCGTGTTTAATAATATTTTGAATAACACAGATGGATGCGTCTCTAAGACAAATGGTACTATCCGGGTGAAGAATCGACAAGTGAATTGCCCCGGTGACAACTTTTCTGTATTGAATGTAATTCGTAAAGCCGTCGATTGGCGGTGTAGGACCTCTCGCATGCTGACCAACGAATTTCAAAGCATTTGGATCAATGTATTTGGAAGATGCTGTCTTGCAGTTTTCGGCCCTTCTGTTTGCAATCTGTTGCAAATGCTGGTTCGGCTTTCTACATAATTTTCGGCAATAGCTCATATTGCTTTCGTAAGGAAAAGCTGAAAATGAATCTAAAGGTCCGAAAGCCCTGACATCATCAGCAAGGTGCAAAAGAGCGTGACAATTGAACGATAGAAATTCAACGCCGTATACATCGGGAGCTGTTTCGACGAAGATCTTTATGCATTTTTCAGCGAAAGCGACAGACTCTAAATGAACGTCAGGATTAGTCAAAATTCTCATAGACGCGTGAAGTAGAAGCAAGTGCTGGTAAACAGCGGGGTTAACCAAACCATTCAAAATAACAGGAGCAGTATAAAGAAGCAACTGCCGTTGTTCGGTTGCCTTAAATTTCCCATGCTTCTCAATATTCGTCGGCTTACGAGCAAAATCTTGCGGGCAGTATTTTTTCACTTGCTCCAGACGATCATTGAGGACTCGTATAGCAGCTGGGTCGGAGATTTTGACTGACTCGACGAACCTGCCGTCTATCACACCGGCAAAAATTTTGTCCATTACACCCAGACATACAAGGTGCATGTAATCAAACACCGTAGACTTGACCAAGTCGACAAAAGGATTCAAGTCAGCTAGAGGACAATCTATTCCTACACTATGATGATCCACGTCCAATTTCGACATATATTCCTCTTTCGTACGAGGCGTATGATTACTCCCAAAATAAGCCATAACGCCTGGGCGTATGTTTTTGCCTCGAACCCAACACCTAGAGCAAGGAGCCTTGGAACCGTGACTACGATGGCCCAACGAAAATGAACGAGCTGGAGCATCACCGATAAAGCATCTCAAGGCAACATGATAACTCTCGTCCATGAAGTCGAAACCGTTTCGAAGAACCTCCAGTAAATCTAGAATAAACGGCCGAAAAAAATCTAACGCGCTCGATGGCTTTGCTGTACCTTTGAATATTCCAACTATTTCTGGAAAGCTATTTGGAAAATTCGCTATTCTAATTTGAATTGGCCATAAGACAATTTTACCTACTTATTCGAGGGAAGCTCCGTCTGTGTTAAAATCTACTTCGATATGATTACTTCGCATATGCGGTGGAGTCGAAGAAACGATTTTCAGTAAAGCCTGCTTTACACCTAGATGAAGATACTCTCCTCCAGCAACTTGGTCCGGAGACACACTCACGTTCGGAGTGTTCAAAACAGTTCTCGGATCTATATGCATGCTGGAGAAACACCCGTGACTTTTTAACAATCGCAAAACAGCTTTTATCTGAGTGTGCGTCAGATTCTCTCTCGAAACGATCTGATTCAACTGAATCGCACTCACTCGCAGCGTTCTCGCAAGCACTTGCATTAACTGTAACGGATGAAGAAGCAGCAGCTAACATTTGTTCCTCATTCGCACCAGATTCGCTCGAATCGGAGACATAAGAAATGTCAGGAGATGGGCAATCGATAGGAAGACGTGCGATTGCTTCAACATTCAAAGAATTATTCGAAAAACTTGGAAGAGAACGTTCTTCGGAAGCTCTTTTCAGAATTCTTTCAACGCGAGCCCTATGTTGAGGCACGCAATCCCTTAAAGCTTTCCTCGAACGGAATGTTCGAACCCTATACATCGCGATATTCAAATAACGTCCGATACAATACTAATACTTATTACAATTACTACTATTACTAATAGAAACTAATAATAAATTCGTACGTCCCAGTGAAGTTACCGTGAAAACTTGATTTTCCAGCAGAACGTAGTCGTGTAGAGAAGACGTGAAGAATGTAGTTGGCAGATAAGATTCTGGAACCGCTGCATAAACATACGTAAACATGCATTAAAATATGTACATGGCAGAAACGGATAGCATTACGTTATATGTGATTAGAAGAAAAAAAAATCGTTATGTAAAAAGAATAATAAATTAATATCTGCAAGAAAATTTAGAATGTCAGTGAGTATCATTCATCTGATTCTACCAGAAAATTGAAAGAGCCCTTTCTTGCTTGAAATAACAAATATTACCTATTGCTACCTTCAAAATAATATTTGTAAATAGATTATTAAAATCATTTAGAACAAAAAGTCCCTGAAGCATTTTTGTTCCCAAGTCACTGGATTTTGAAAAAAATTACTCTTTATACCAATCACATGTTTATACCATCATCTTTCTCTATCTCAAGATCTATTGACTTTAGAAGAAAAATACTTGAGGGACTTTTTATTCTAAATCATTGAAATAATCTATTCGAAAATTTAAAATGATTCTAGACCTCAAATTAAAAAAGTTCAAAATGGCTGCCAATTGCCGATGAATGAAGTTTTTCAAAAAATGACATTTTCAATAATTCTAAGAGTACTTATAGGTTGATATTGTTATTCTAAACAAAAAAGACCTCTTTCAATTTTGCTCTACATTGAATAGGTTTAGAGATAAGTTCACTTTTTGTATCTCAGTTATAGTCATTAGCGTAGAGTCACTTTTATCTAAATACGAGTATGGATCTCTAGGCAAAGACTAAAAAATAACAGAGTTAATCGAATATATATGATTTATCTTGTTGTACATGATTTATCTAATATATGTTCAGAATTGAAACACAATGGTTTATCAAAATCAAGAAACCCGGGTGCTGCCTTTCTGGTAAACATGTATTCAAGATGCATTGAAATAAAATGTGGCACGGTAATAAGTTGTGTAATTACATTTGAAAACTGTGTACAAAATTTGATATCTCTATTTCAAAAATTAATGACTTTTTACTGACATCATGTCTGCCCAGAGATCATTATTGTCAATAAAAAGTCAATGATTACTAAAATAGAGATGTGTAAATTTGCATACATGTTTTAAAAGCAATTTTACAACTAATTACCATGATACATTTTATTTTAATGCAATCTACATATATGCTTACCTGAAAAGCCACACCCGGCTTTTTTCTTTTTGACAATAAATTGAAACATGATATATCATATGAAGTCTTATATCAACTTTTGAACTGTACAATGTAATAAAATGTTATAAAGAAAGTCTCAGATGTTAAGATATCTTGTATAACACTATATCTTACAATTCCTTGTCGAAAAGGCAAAAGCCGGGTGTGGCTATTCAGGTAATAATATACATAGAATGCATAGAAATAAAATGTGGCACGGTAATAAGTTGTGTAATGACATTTAAAAACTGTGTACAAAATTTGACATCTCTATTTAAAAAATCAATGACTTTGTATTGGCAATATGTCTCTCCAGAGATCATTATTGTCAATAAAAAATCAAGGATTACTAAAATAGAGATGTGTAAATTTGCATACATGTTTTGAAAGCAGTTTTGCAACTAATTACCATGGTACATTTTATTTTAATCCAATCTACATATATGCTTACCTGGAAAGCCACACCCGGCTTTTTTCTTTTTGACAATAAATTGTAACATGCTGTATCATAGGCAGTCTTATATCAACTTTTGCAATTAACAATGTAATAAAAACTATGAAACAAAGTCTCAGCTGTTAATATACCTTGTATAACAATATATGTTACAATTCCTTGTCGCAAAGGCAAAATCTGAGGGAGGCTATTCAGGTAAGAATATACATAGAATGCATTGAAATAAAATGTGGCACGGTAATAAGTTGTGTAATTACATTTGAAAACTGTGTATAAAATTTGCCATCTCTATTTAAAAAATCAATCACTTTGTATTGGCAATATGTCTCTCCAGAGATCATTATTGTCCAAAAACCATCTATTATTATTAAAATAAATATTTATAATTTTCTACTGATACTTTAACAGTACTTTGAAAAGTAATTACTGTGACACATTTTATTTAAATGCATTCAGAGCAGATGTTTATCTGACAAGCTACACCCGGGTTCGACCTATCAGACTTAGACTTTGGAAATGTTTTATCACTAAAAATCTCTTACTAGCTGGGACTTTGATAAAGAGAAGTTACTTGATTTTAGTAAATAAATAAACATCCTAGCTTACTTTTTGCTATTCCAACTATATTGGTGAGTACGGTGAGCTGAACCTGTCGAAGTACCTCAGAAGCAAGCTGCAATTCTTATCTTCCGCTGAGTGGCTGTTGTTGTCTGTGGTTTTTTTTCAGCTAACTATAAACACAATTTTATATTAGAAAAAGTATTTGGAAGACGGTTGAGAAGAATAAATAGGAAATGTTTATAGGAAATCATTGAGTGAATTAGGAAATGTTGCAGGGACAGGTTTAAAACAAATAAAGAATTATACAATTAAATATTAAATTAATAATTAAACAGAAATTAGGATTTATCCTGCTTACCTTTATATAATATTCTAGGAACCGCAGGTGCTGTGGTGTGGTAGATGGTCCAGACGATGGTGTGGTTGACAATATTAGGCTCGAAAATAGAAAGTATAAGAAAGAATGAGTAAAGTCTATATGAACTATTGTTGTAATGAGAAATAATGAAAGAAAAGTAATCAAGTTGCAGGATGGAGTGTATGAAACAGAAAATATATGTATGTGTAAGCTGCCTGACAAACTCAATGTCCAGGTGCAGTCGAAGAAGACGAGACTTCCAGGACCTGTTGAGCAGCCCCTCTCTAGCTGGAGATGGACGCAAGCGAGGGTCGACGATCAACAGCTTCCTCAGGAAATGCGGCAAGATTCTTCGACTATCCGGGTCTGATAAAAAAAAGCAAATGAATGTACCAAAATTTTGTTGCTGAACTAATAATTATTGAAAGAATGGTACATGTAGCCATAATGACTGTAAAATATTTGCACAAAAGTTGCATTAATAAGGCAATGACAAAGAAATCGTCTCCGCGAACGATTTTTCTAACCTCACTTTTACCGCACGACAATTACTTGATTAATAAATAACAAAATTATAGCACTAACTTACCTAATTGAGTTGATTAAGCAATAACACAAGTGATTATCCAAGTTTGCAGTAAACAATTGTTGATATTCAACGATTATTCAGCGAACGAAGTTTTTTGCTGTTAACGAGGGAAATCATCAAAGCAAAAAGTAATATACTTTGTTGCGTTTCCCGCTTAATTAACTATAGTACAATGACAGAGAGAACGGAAAATCACATATATAGTGCACGTATCGCGCGGCGCGAATTCGGCGTCAATACTTTTATATTTCGTAAAAATAAACACCCACAAAGATGGCTGAAAATTACATTATCCTAAAATCGATAACATATTTTTACATTAGAATTCAAAGTAGAGTGTCGGTAAGACAGAGTTCTTTACTATATTTAGCTGATCATTTTTCTATTACTCGTGAAACCTTTCTGGAACATTTCTGACATATAACACTTGCAACATTACGTAGGGAATGTTGCAGAAACATTTTACGTGCAATGGAATTGAAATGTTATAACTGGTACGTCAGGGAAATATTTCTGAAACCTTGCTATCATAACATCCCATGTGGAATATCACATAAATGTTAGGGGTGAAAGCTCCTTTTTCTATTGTTTATGAAACCTGTCTGAAATATTTCTGACATATAACACTTGCAACATTACGTAGGGAATGTTGCAGAAACATTTTACGTGCAATGGAATTGAAATGTTATAACTGGTACGTCAGGGAAATATTTCTGAAACCTTGCTATCGTAACATCCCATGTGGGATATCACAGAAATGTTAGGGGTGAAAGCTCCTTTTTCTATTGTTTATGAAACCTTTCTGAAATATTTCTGACATATAACACTTGCAACATTACGTAGGGAATGATTCGGAAACATATTACGTGCGATGGAATTGAAATGTTATAACTGGTACGTCAGGGAAATATTTCTGAAACCTTGCTATCGTAACATCCCATGTGGGATATCACAGAAATGTTAGGGGTGAAATCTCATTTTTCTATTATTTATGAAACCTTTCTGAAATATTTCTGACATATAACACTTGTAACATTTTGTTGGTAATATTTCAGAAACTTTTCACGTGCAACGGGAGTGAAACATTATAACTGATACGTTAGGGAAATATTTATGAAACCTTGCAAACGTATGATCTCATGTGAGATATTACAGAAATGTTAGGGATGAAAGCTCATTTTTCTATTATTTAGGAAACCTTTTTGCAATATTTATGACATATAACACTTGCAACATTACGTAAGGAATGTTGCGAAAACATTTTACGTGCAATGGAATTGAAACGTTATAACTGGTACGTGAGGAAAATATTTCTGAAACCTTGCTATCGTAGCCTCCCATGTGGTATATCGCAGAAATGTTAGTGGTGAAAGCTCATTTTTCTATTATTCATGATACCTTTCTGAAATATTTCTGATATCTAACACATGCAATATTTTATTGGTAATTTTTCAGAAACGTTTCACGTACAACAGGATGGAAACGTTATAATATATACGTCAGGGAAGCATTTCTGAAACCTTGCAAACGTAAGATCTCATGTGAGATATTATAGAAATGTTAGGGATGGAAGCTCATTTTTCTATTACTCGTGAAACCTTTCTGAAACATTTCTGACATATAACACTACCAACATTACATAGGAAATGTTGCGGAAACATTTTGCGTGCAACATGATTGATACATAACAATTAATATATTTCTGTAACGTTACTGGAATGTTTCTATGGATGAAATTCATATGAAATCTTTTTGAAAGGTTCCTGAAAGATATCAGTTGAAACAATTCGATTGAACGATACCTGAAACATTACTGAAACATTACCAATGAGCGCATACCTTTCGGTAACATTACGTGTTGTGTGGGTTTTTAATAGTCACTTTCAAAAAACAAAAAAAAAATAATTCTTTATGTGTATCATGAATAAGCAATTGACATGATAAGTAATTATAAAATTTACTTTGCGTATTATATTTTTCTTGTGAATAAACTTTGAATTAATTGTATCTATTTCTTTTTGAAGACTCAAAAAGTCCATTTATAGATGTGACTTTGTTTTGTGGATTTCTTTTGCATACTACATATTGCTTGGTATCTAATTAATGTGAAACTTTTGAGCAATAATCACACGTAGCGCCTCTAGAGCTTACTTCGCATGCATGCGTAATCCATGTATATTTCACTGAAATCAAATGATTTTATAAAAATTGTAAGCATAATAAGTATAATACGAATCATAATAATATTTCTAATAAAAATAACATTCCCTCGGAAGCCTAATGAACAGCATTTCTCAAACTTACTATTTGCTTATTTGTAGAAGTAATTTATATAATCATAAATTTTGCATAGCGCTTTTAAGCTTACCATGCACCGTGAAAAGATACAATATTATTTTACATTTATACTCGCACTTGAGTATAGATGCGTAGGATATGTGATATACTATTAGACTACCTAATAAAATTCATTAGTTTTCTGATTGCAGGTTGATTTTAATTTTAATTTTAACCTAAAATTTCATACTCCATCTAGCTTTATATCTAAGTAAAATAGACCCTCCTATTTATTTTATAAATTTGCTCGTTCCTTTTTTAAAATTCAACATTAGTTGAAAATTGCAAATGTTGCTATAAAAATTCTTTATAAATTATTCATAAACATATTCATTGTTTTTGTATATACGTACTTCTTGTATCAAGAAAGTATGAGCGCAAATTCTTTTCATACTCTTGGACTCAATTTACGTATCTTAAATACTTAATAAAATGTTGCTATCAGATAGAAAAATGATATAACAATGAAAATTTTAGAAATGTATTTTATTCAAAATTTTTGTGTTTATTTAAAATGTTTACTGCAGAAAGCGCATTCTTTAGCTATTAAAATGAAGGCAGCAAGATGTATGGTCCTCTTGTCTGTCGCTTGGCTATGGTCGTCTGCGGCTTCTTTTCAGCAAGCTGTAAGCACAATTATATTAGATGTGTTTCGATAATAATAGTGGAAGGAAATAAATAGGAAACGTTGTGATTTTAATGGGAATAGGAAACATTGTAATTATAGGGTTTCAATTATTATCACTGTAAAAAATGGTTGTTATGAATGAATATATATCAATAATTATAACAATCTAATATGAATTTAATAATTAAACAGATCATGCGTACCTTTTTATAGCCCAGATACTGCAAGTGTCACTCTGGTTGGTCGTTGATCCTGATGGTGTGGGATCGACTATGGACTCGAAACAGAAAGTGACAGGAAGAGTCAAAAGTAATGAAAAGTAAATAGGTGAATAATGAGCTGAGTAAATGAATGCAGAATGACAAAAAGTATGAACAGATGAAGGATAATGAGCCGAGTAAATGAATGAAGAATGAGAAAAAGTGTGAACAGATGAAGGATTAATTAGAAAAATTGAAATGAATGCAGAATGAGAACAAGTATGAACAGATGAAGGATAATAAGCTGATGAGTAAATGAATGCAGAATGAGAAAAAGTATGAAAAGATGAAGGATTAATTAGAAAATTTGAAATGAAATGAAATAATGTGATAAAATGTATAAGTAAATCTAGAATAATGAATTAAAAAACTCAATGTCCTGGAGCAGTCGTAAATGCTAAGCCTCCTTCTGGTCCTACTGGGCAGCACCCTTCGCCGAAGGTCGACGATGCGAACAGCTTCCCCAGGAACCGCGGCGGTACTTTTCGACAATATCCGGATCTTAGAGGATAAAGCACGAATGTATAAAAAATGTGTTGCTAGAATAAAGGTAGTATAAGATTGAAACTTGTAAAAAGAAGATTCATTAAATATCATATAGTTGTATAATATTTTATTTGCATAAAATACAATACGTAATGTATAAATAAATAAATAAATAAATAAATAAATAAATAAATAAATAAATAAATAGATAGATAGATAGATAGATAGATAGATAGATAGATAGATAGATAGATAGATAGATAGATAGATAGATAGATAGATAGATAGATAGATAGATAGATAGATAGATAGATAGATAGATAGATAGATAGATAGATAGATAGATAGCTAGATAGATAGATAGATAGATAGATAGATAGATAGATAGATAGATAGATAGATAGATAGATAGATAGATAGATAGATAGATAGATAGATAGATAGATAGATAGATAGATAGATAGATAGATAGATAGATAGATAGATAGATAGATAGATAGATAGATAGATAGATAGATAGATAGATAGATAGATAGATAGATAGATAGATAGATAGATAGATAGATAGATAGATAGATAGATAGATAGATAGATAGATAGATAGATAGATAGATAGATAGATAGATAAATAAATAAATAAATAAATAAATAAATAAATAAATAATATTAATATACATGCACATTATATGACGCACAAATGTATACTAAGTAGTAAAATTAATGAATCACAATTAAAATAATGAAATTACTGACTTTTGTGCATACATTATGCATTAACAAATAAATTTTCCCGAATTCGCAATTGATTATCAGGCTCTGTACGTATAATACAATTTAAGGGGATGTCGGAGCTAAAATCGTGTATTTTCTTTTAGTGATTACTTTTAAAATATAGAATGCAGGGAAACCTTAAGAGCAGAGCACTGTAGTGCTTTTTATAATAAAGCTTTTGCATGCAAGATAAAGTTGATCTGATGAGTTATTTTTCTGATTAATTGGAAATACAATTGCCCAGATAGCAGCCCGTGCCGAGCACGACGTGCTGGCACGGCGTGACGAATTTGTGCCATCACTGTGCAGTCGCGGCGTGCTGTCCGATTGGGTAGCACGTCGTGACCGCCCTGTGCCGTCATCGTGCCGTCACGCAACATCACTTTTTTGAACTTTTAGATTCGAGCAGAATGACGGCACAGTGCAAGCCCGTCGTGTCGGGAAAATCGTGGCAGCAATGTGACGGATTATGGACAGCACGACGTGCCATCAATATAATTATAAAAATATAATTTAATTGCATATTTAAGTTATTATTTCTATTACAAATAAAATTGATAATAATAGTAATGATTTGTTAATTTATTTATATGGGGCTCAATTGATGTAATTGAATAAATAAATAAATATAAATAAATAAATAATAGTATAATTTTATGATTTATATTTTTATTAATAATAAATATATTTGTTTATAATTGAATATTAAAATAGATTTACATTATAAATTTAAAGTCTTGAAATAATTTCGAGCTTTCTGTTGTTTGAAGAAATATATCGCATCCCGCCATTGCAGTAATCTCCCTGCTTTCATGAAGACTTGATCTTCAATTGCAGACGCGCGCAATAAGTGAAATTGTTCTTAATAATTATAGCGGTATTATTGTAGTTATTAATTATTGTAGTTATCTGTGGTGTAATTTGGAATTCTGAATTATATAATTCGACTGTGGCAAGTTTGTGGTGGACGTTCGAGAGGAAGTGCAGCTCGTCTTGAGGATCATCCTGGCGCGCGCACGTGCAATTGCAGTTCATAGTAAATAATTACTATCATTAATTATTTACATGCTGCAATTTGGATTTCCCAAGAGAACTGTGGCAACTTTCTGGACGTTTCAGAGTGAAGAGATTGTCTTGAGGATCACCCTGGCTGAAATGTAAAATTTTTTTATTTATAATTATTCTAATAATTATATTATGTTAATAAATAGGTTAGTTTTGACGAGGAAGGACGAGTGGCCAGGACGAGGAAGTGCGACGATGGATGCAGCAGGAGGGGTATCTGGGCTACGGTCCCCACGAAGGGGCACGAAGACGAGAGCTGCAAGGCCCAGGACGGCGTACTTGCGGCAGCAGCAGTGGCACGGTCAACCTCGAAGAGGTTATGTTTACATACAGCTTCCTACTGCATTCGTCCACTGCCAATATTATCAGGTGAGATTAGTGTTTAGTTTATCACTGTAATCTCCCCTTACTAATGCTGCGTTGTTTCTAGGTGTCTGGTGAGTGCTTCGGAGGTTAAATGAACACTCAAACTCTAAAATCCATGAATCTTCAAACATATGAAACCTACAACCCATGAACCGTCAAACCCCCGAACGCAAGACTTAGTTTTATAATTATTAAATTTTTCATTTCTTAAATATATCGTTTATTTTTAGGTCAACTACTTGATTTATCTTGGTGGTAGAAATACCGATGACTCTTAAGCAATTTTTTTAAAAAATTGCTTTGCAGTCAACACAGAGCTTCTGTGCAATGTTACTTGGCTTGGAGATAAGAAAAAAAATGTCACAAGACTACGTGATACCCGTTTTGTGTCAGCTTGTGAAGGTATATTGTTTTATATATTTTATTTTACTTGTCACACTAGACTTATTATATTAATTATGAATGTTTCCATTTTTTACCAGGGCCCTGAAAAGCCTTAAGCAATGTCTACGGCGTCTCGAAGAGATACGCAGAGACGAGCTACTGCCCAAAGAAAGAGAGAGATGAGGAGCAGCTGCCACCATCTCCGAGGAGAAGACGAGCTCCTGATGAAGAAGAAGAAGAAGAAGAAGAAAATCAAGAACCCCTGCCATCCAGTCCAAAAAGAAGAAGAGTTTTAGAAAAAACTTCAGACGACGAGAGGGAGAGGGATGATCATCAGCATCTGTCCAGTCCAAGGAGCTATGTAGGATTGGATGACCTGAAGGATGAAATACCCGACGAAGATGACGCACCTACAGAAAATTTCGACCATTTACAGCAGAATCCACCTGATAAACTCTGGTAAGTGGCCTCCTGTTAAATATTATCATAGAACATGTAAAAAACCGCTGGCAATTCCTTGGCACTTTGCTTCCTCAAACTTAATTGATTGTTTCAATATGAAATTAATTTTAAATTTACTTATCTTTTTTTAATCAATATCTTAAAAAAGCTGTGTTTTTAGTATTGATGAATTGTCAAAAGATAATTTTTTACTAAAATTACATATTTAGATTAAATTACAGTTTTTCACGCCTTTTATAACTATTGTTATAGATAAGTTATATCTAACATTCCAAAAAACCCTACAATGTGAAAGTAGATTTCGCCCTCGAGTGATTACTGCCCTCGCGAGAAGATTCTTCCCTCGGGTGATTACTGCCCGCGGGAAAAACTGCTACTTTCGTCCCTTGTTGCATAATGTACTATTCTGTCCGGATAAGCGGGTAAAAAAGTTTTTTTACCCGTTGACTACTTTTGTTGCCCGCCAAAAAATTTCTTTTTTGCCCGTTTATTTAAAAACTTATTTTAAAAACGCAAAAATCCATACATGTGTTACAAAAAAATATGGTGTGACACACACACACGCACACGCATACATGCGCACACACTAACTCACTCACACGCACGCACACACACTCACACGCAGGCACATACACACTCACTCACACGCACGCACACACATATACGCGCATACGGACACACACGCATGCACATACACATACACGCGCACACACATGCACGCATGCATGCATGCATACACGCAGCACACATACACGCGCACGCACTCACGCACGCACATTCATACAGACATTTTCTAAAAATAGTGTATGTTGATTCCTATTGTCTCAAAAAATATGTCTATAGTGATTTTAGCAAAACTTTTTTATTACCATCCCAAAGCTTCCTCTGTGATGAAGCAAAATCAAATGAATTTAAAATAAAATATAAAATATATCAGGGAATCAGAGGACGGAGAATTCGATGGAAGGACCCACTATGACGAATACCCCGCGAAGTATTTGGAGGAGTGCCGACCTGACAGAGGAGGTGCAGAACCTTACCCGGACGATGACACGGAGATCGAAAGCGACGCCGAGAACAACAAGGATCATGACGACCACAGCAACACCATGATGGAGGACAACGGCCAGCCTGAGGATGGGACCGAAGAATTTCCGGACATCTACACATTTATAAAACACCAAGAAAAATACTAGCTTGCTACATATTTCTTTGCGTTTTATAAAGGCGACTTTATTTATGTTTTTACTTTTAGGGAAGTTCATATAAAAAGTACACGTTTATTATATTAGTTTGCATTCTTTTTATATTATCACTTGCTGAAATTAACGTGGACTTTTTATATGAATAGAACGTTTTCTTACATTTTATATTTTATTTATTTGTTCATTTATTTAATAAATTCAATTATCAATTTACTAATCTTTTATTTTTTAATTATATTTTAATTTTTAATTATATTTTAATTTTTAATTACGTATTTAAATTAAAAAAAAATGTAAGGAAGCGTTGGAGGGGCAGAGAATGTTGGTTGTGCCTCACAGAGATAGGCAAGATCGGGGCCCTCTCACACATAAAAAAAAATTCTTTTATTTTTGTTTGAAAAAATAGCAATATTGAGGTAATTTTTACATTACAAGAGAATAATTCTAATAACATTATAATTATTATAATTATTACCCAGACAGCAAAAAATGAATTTTTTCTAAGGATTTTTTTCGAACACTAAGAATACTTATGCATGTAAGTTAGAAAAGGATTCTTAAAGAGTTTGAAAAGAGTTCATAAAGAATTCTAACGTCTGCGACATTCATGAAATTTGTTTTGCCGTCTGGGAATTCTTTAGTGTTATTATTACTTCTATTAAAATAAAAATAATAATTGTTTTCAGATGCCGTTGAGAGACGTTAGAAAATAACTCTAGAACCGATCCAGCACGTACTGAGAGACGACGTCAAGGAACAAAGACTGCCGATTCAGCGACTGACCCAAGACTGAGGTAGACAAGCTGAGGCTGGGAGCGACAAAAATGACATCGTTTTCAGACTTGCAAGCTGAGCTTCAAGGAGGGCCTAGCAAAGGTAATTTATTCATCATTCTATTATAACTTTCCAACCCATAATGCAATAAAAATCTTATTTTTTTCGTTTTTTTCAACAGAGTTCATAACACTTCGAGCGCAGAAACGGTGTGCACCTGCCTGGAAGTGATAGCGATCTGCTGAATGGTTCCCAAGGTCATGCTATTGTCGTACGAGCGTGTGGACATGCCTGCAAAACTCTCGATGACGCAGGGGCAACGAGAATGATGTTGAGTAGGAGGCTTCTTGCGAGTTGCAGCTCAGGCAATCCCTGTTAAAAAATTGAAGCTGGATTTCAAGCTTGAAATTCAGCGATGAGCTTGAATCTGGTTTGATCGAACTTAAATTCCAGCTCGATTTCAAGCTCAAAATCAAACTCAAAAAATCCACCCTGATCGACCTACATTTCAAGTTTGATCAAGCTGGATTCAACCTCATCGCTGAATTTCAAGTTCGATCGAGCCGGATTCAAACTCATCGCTGAATTTGAAGCTTGAGATTTAGCTTGATATTTTCAATAGGGGAACCTGCACAAGGCCTGCACCATTATTTACGTAAATATTTTCAGGGACTATATATATATCAAATTTCTTCATATATATATATATATATATATATATATATATATATATATATATATATATATATATATATATATATATATATATATATATATATATTCCACGTCGACCATAGAAGAAATTTTTTACATTTCGTTTTAAAATGTTTTTACTAGTTCAGAATAGTTAAAAAATGTATGCAAAAAAAATTTAGATCACAATACCCTAACTATGCAGAACTGTGGCCCTATTAAAAATAAAGTTTTTTTCAATTCTTAGAAACAGAGAAAACTTTAATAATTTTTAGCTCCAGATAGGTGCAATTTAGGTATTTACACATATACATTTTTATTATTTTTCTGTATATTTTTCTGTAAATTTTCTATAGAATATGCTAGCACTTTTTTTAGGCCCTAATTACCACGTTTCTGATTGATTTATAAAAGATATACCGTTATATAGTAATAAGAGCTTCAAAATGAGACCAGGTAGACCATGGACCGAGCTTATTAACCGAAGTAACAGAATTTTGAAGGAAATCTACATACAATTTGTATATCTATATATGAAGATTTCTTTTATAAATGATATACCCTACATACATATAGATATATAAATTGTATGTAGATTTCTTTCAAAATGCTGTAACGTCAGTTATAAAGCTCGGTCCATGATCTACCTGCTCTCATTTTGAAGCTCTTATTACTACAAAATTTTGAGATTAAAATAAACTGCCGAAATTTTTTAAATAGCATATAACGGTATATCTTTTATAAACCAATCAGAAACGTGATAATTGGGGTCTGAAAAAAATGTCAGCATATTGTACAGAAAATTTACAGAAAAAAATGCATATATATATGTAAATACCCAAATTGCACCTATCTCGAATTGAATTTTCTACTTTTCTAAAAATTTAAATAAACTTTATTTTTAGGGTCACGATTCTGCAAGATTTGGGTCTTAAGAGCTAAAATTTTATTTACATGCTTTTTTCACTATTCTGAACTAGTAAAAACATTTTCAGCGAAATGTAAAAAATTTCTTCACGGGTTTACGTGAAATATATATTATTATGAAATATTGAAATTCGTTCAGAATGAACTTTTACTACAGTTTCTCTATTAGTCTTGACGTTTCTTTCGCCTTTACAATACATCAGGAAAGTATAATACATTTTTAGGCCAATTTTTTATTTGAAAATTTTTATATATCAAATTTTTAAATTTTAAATCTGACCTGAGATCTTACCAGAGATCTCGTGTAAGATTTTGAGTAAAAATTCATGAGGTTTTCGCATGATATTTCACCTGAGATTTTTTGGTAGGGATATATAAAAATATATATATATATATATATAATCATGCGAAATATCATGCGAAAACCTCATGAATGTTTACTCAAAATTTCACACGAGATCTCTGGTAAGATCTCAGGTGAGATTTAAAATTTCAAAATTTGATATATAAAAATTTTCAAATAAAAATTGACCAAAAATGTATTATACTTTCCTGATGTATTGTAAAGACGAAAGAAACTTCAAGACTAATAAAAAAAACTGTAGTAAAAGTTCATTCTGGACGAATTTCAATATTTCATTAAGTGTACATATAATAACATGAGATTTTGGTATGAGATCTCAGGTGAGAATCTTACTTGAGATTATTCAGTAGGAGTATGCGAATAATCATAATTAAAGTATAAAATTATAATTAAATTTAAATATTTACGTAAATAAATGGTATATATATGTTATTATTGTATGTATATATCTGCTGCGGATTCCCGGAAAAACAACTCAAGTCCATTTTTTTTAAAATTGAGTTTTAAGCGATTTTAATATCTTTATATAGTATATTTTCAGATAAAAGTGCACAAAATCAAGAAAGTGTAAAAATAACTAGCCTTATCTACTATTTATGATTTTTTTTACATTAGTTCAAATGGAAAATAAAAATTTTAAGTATTAGTATCTTCAAAACAGAAAAGTGGACTTATGTTGTTATTCTGCAAAACCATATATATATATATATATATATATATATATATATATATATATATATATATATATATATATATATATATATATATATATTATGTATTAACTTATTAATTTATTGTACAAAAATTAAATATTTAAAGTATATAAATAAAAAATTACAAATATAAAATACAGTATTTTTATTATGATAAAATTATACATTTAATATAAATAATATATATATATATATATATATATATCGCCGTGCTGGCATATTGTCGGCAAATTGCACCGCACAGTGCTGACACGTTGCCGGCACGCGGGCCGCAGTACCAATCGCGCATGCAAATTGCGTCGGCAAAATGACGGCACTATGACGGCCCGCGTGCCAGGACCGCGTTCCTGCACCGTGCCGTCTCAGAAGCGGGGCAGGAATCCGTCACAATGCCGGACCGCGGGCGGCCCGCGGGCCGTCAGCGTGCCGACACAGTGCCGACTCAATGCTATCTGGGTGGGTGTTTACGCATTGAAACCTAACCTCAAAATTGTAATCATACCAAACTTTTGCTAATAACTTCTTTTAATGTAATTTTACAGTAAGATTTAGAGCTGAGCACCGTAGTGCTTACTATAATGAACCGATCTGTACAAGATAAAGTCAGTCGGACTTGTAGTTTTTACAAACAATTGGAAATACAAAATAGGTCGGACAGCAAAAGGGGGGGGGGGGCGGGGCTCCGACATCCCCTTAATATTAATTATAGTGGTGTCTTGTACTCGTTATAATATATTATTGGTATTGCCCCTGCAGCAACATATTATTATTCAATTATCAATTGTTATAATACTGAAATAAGGTTGTTGGTGCTTATTATTTATAACCAGAACTTATATAACATAAAAATTGCAATTTTCGAATTTGAGCACGCGTGCCGCCGAATCGCCGATAAATTGCCGCCACGAAAATTCGAAAAAATGCAGATACGCGCGCCGTCAAAATGCCCAGGAAATACTACACCCGTGCAGCACACGTGCCAACGGTGTGCTTTCCGTTGAAAAATTGGCACGCGTGCCGCTTCAATGCAGCCATTATGCTGACACAAACGCGGCACGCACGTGTCCGCTACGTGCTGTCTCGCGTGCTTGAGCAAAATTCCGAGGCGGATCACAAAATTCAGCAAGGTGACGACCCAGTGCCGTCACGCGTGCCAAGGCACTCGTGCTCGGGGTTCTCCGAAATCGTACAGCACGATGTGCCGTCCATATGACTGCAGAATGCGGGCACGAGATCGGGCGAAAATGTCGCACGTTGATAGCAACTTGTGCCGTCACGTTGCTGACATGCCGTGCCGCCAACTTGTCGCCACGCGTGCGGGGCACGGCGTGCTTGCAACGTGCCGTCAGCGTGCCCAGATAGCATTGAGTCGGCACTGTGTCGGCACGATGACGGCCCGCGGGCCACCCGCGGTCCGGCATTGTGACGGATTCCTGCCCCGCTTCTGAGACGGCACGGTGCATGAACGCGGTCCTGGCACGCGGGCCGTCATAGTGCCGTCATTTTGCCGACGCAATTTGCATGCGCGATTGGTGCTGCGGCCCGCGTGCCGGCAACGTGTCAGCACTGTGCCATGCAATTTGCCGACAATATGCCAGCACGGCGATATATATATATATATATATTATTTATATTAAATGTATAATTTTATCATAATAAAAATACTGTATTTTATATTTGTAATTTTTTATTTATATACTTTAAATATTTAATATTTTTGTACAATAAATTAATAAGTTAATACGTAATATATATATGGTTTTGCAGAATAACAACATAAGTCCACTTTTCTGTTTTGAAGATACTAATACTTAAAATTTTTATTTTCCATTTGAACTAATGTAAAAAAAATCATAAATAGTAGATAAGGCTACTTATTTTTACACCTTCTTGATTTTGTGCACTTCTATCTGAAAATATACTATATAAAGATATTAAAATCGCTTAAAACTCAATTTTCAAAAAAATGGACATGAATTGTTTTTCCGGGAATCCGCAGCAGATATATACATACAATAATAACACATATATACCATTTATTTACGTAAATATTTAAATTTAATTATAATTTTATACTTTAATTATGATTATTCACATACTCCTACTGAATAATCTCAAGTAAGATTCTCACCTGAGATCTCATACCAAAATCTCATGTTATTATATGTACACTTAATGAAATATTGAAATTCGTCCAGAATGAACTTTTACTACAGTTTTTTTTATTAGTCTTGAAGTTTCTTTCGTCTTTACAATACATCAGGAAAGTATAATACATTTTTGGTCAATTTTTATTTGAAAATTTTTATATATAAAATTTTGAAATTTTAAATCTCACCTGAGATCCTACCAGAGATCTCGTGTGAGATTTTGAGTAAAAATTCATGAGGTTTTTGCATGATATTTTGCATGATTATATATATATTTTTATATATCCCTACCAAAAAATCTCAGGTGAAATATCATGCGAAAACCTCATGAATTTTTACTCAAAATCTTACACGAGATCTCTGGTAAGATTTCAGGTGAGATTTAAAATTTAAAAATTTGATATATAAAAATTTTCAAATAAAAAATTGGCCTAAAAATGTATTATACTTTCCTGATGTATTGTAAAGACGAAAGAAACGTCAAGACTAATAAAAAAACTGTAGTAAAAGTTCATTCTGAACGAATTTCAATATTTCATAATAATATATATTTCACGTAAACCCGTGAAGAAATTTTTTACATTTCGCTGAAAATGTTTTTACTAGTTCAGAATAGTGAAAAAAGCATGTAAATAAAATTTTAGCTCATAAGACCCAAATCTTGCAGAACCGTGACCCTAAAAATAAAGTTTATTTAAATTTTTAGAAAAGTAGAAAATTCAATTCGAGATAGGTTCAATTTGGGTATTTACACATATATATATATATATATATATATATATATATATATATATATATATATATATATATATATATATATATATATATATATATATATATATATATATATATATATATATATGCATTTTTTTCTGTAAATTTTCTGTACAATATGCTGACATTATTTTCAGACCCCAATTGTCACGTTTCTGATTGGTTTATAAAAGATATACCGTTATATGCTATTTAAGAAATTTCGGCAGTTTATTTTAATCTCAAAATTTTGTAGTAATAAGAGCTTCAAAATGAGAGCAGGTAGATCATGGATCGAGCTTTATAACTGACGTTACAGCATTTTGAAAGAAATCTACATACAATTTATATATCTATATGTATGTAGGGTATATCATTTATAAAAGAAATCTTCATATATAGATATACAAATTGTATGTAGATTTCCTTCAAAATTCTGTTACTTCGGTTAAAAAGCTCGGTCCATGGTCTACCTGGTCTCATTTTGAAGCTCTTATTACTATATAACGGTATATCTTTTATAAATCAATCAGAAACGTGGTAATTAGGGCCTAAAAAAAGTGCTAGCATATTCTATAGAAAATTTACAGAAAAATATACAGAAAAATAATAAAAATGTATATGTGTAAATACCTAAATTGCACCTATCTGGAGCTAAAAATTATTAAAGTTTTCTATGTTTCTAAGAATTGAAAAAAACTTTATTTTTAATAGGGCCACAGTTCTGCATAGTTAGGGTATTGTGATCTAAATTTTTGTTGCATACATTTTTTAACTATTCTGAACTAGTAAAAACATTTTAAAACGAAATGTAAAAAATTTCTTCCATGGTCGACGTGGAAGATATATATATATATATATATATATATATATATATATATATATATATATATATATATATATATATATATATATATATATATATATATATATATATATATATATATATATATATATATATATATATATATATATGAAGAAATTTAATATATATATAGTCCCTGAAAATATTTACGTAAATAATGGTGCAGGCCTTGTGCAGGTTCCCCTATTGAAAATATCAGGCTAAATCTGAAGCTTCAAATTCAGCGATGAGTTTGAATCCGGCTCGATCGAACTTGAAATTCAGCGATGAGGTTGAATCCAGCTTGATCAAACATGAAATGTAGGTCGATCAGGGTGGATTTTTTGAGTTTGATTTCGAGCTTGAAATCGAGCTGGATTTTAAGTTCGATCAAACCAGATTCAAGCTCATCGCTGAATTTCAAGCTTGAAATCCAGCTTCAATTTTTTAACAGGGATTGCCTGAGCTGCAACTCGCAAGAAGCCTCCTACTCAACATCATTCTCGTTGCCCCTGCGTCATCGAGAGTTTTGCAGGCATGTCCACGCGCTCGTACGACAACAGCATGACCTTGGGAACCATTCAGCAGATCGCTATCACTTCCAGGCAGGTGCACACCGTTTCTGCGCTCGAAGTGTTATGAACTCTGTTGAAAAAAAACAAAAAAATAAGATTTTTATTGCATTATGGGTTGGAAAGTTATAATAGAATGATGAATAAATTACCTTTGCTAGGCCCTCCTTGAAGCTCAGCTTGCAAGTCTGAAAACGATGTCATTTTTGTCGCTCCCAGCCTCAGCTTGTCTACCTCAGTCTTGAGTCAGTCCCTGAATCGGCAGTCTTTATTCCTTGACGTCGTCTCTCAGTACGTGCTGGATCGGTTCTAGAGTTATTTTCTAACGTCTCTCAACGGCATCTGAAAACAATTATTATTTTTATTTTAATAGAAGTAATAATAACACTAAAGAATTCCCAGACGGCAAAACAAATTTCATGAATGTCGCATTCAAAAACTCTTCTTCTTTTTGGTCTGGATGGCAGGGGTTCTTGATGTTCTTCTTCTTCTTCTTCTTCTTCATCAGGAGCTCATCTTCTCCTCGGAGATGGTGGCAGCTGCTCCTCATCTCTTTCTTCGGGCAGTAGCACGTCTCTGCGTATCTCTTCGAGACGCCGTAGACATTGCTTAAGGCTTTTCAGGGCCCTGGTCAAAAATGGAAACATTCATAATTAATATAATAAGTCTAGTGTGACAAGTAAAATAAAATATATAAAACAATATACCTTCACAAGCTGACACAAAACGGGTATCACGTAGTCTTGTGACATTTTTTTTCTTATCTCCAAGCCAAGTAACATTGCACAGAAGCTCTGTGTTGACTGCAAAGCAATTTTAAAAAAAAATTGCTTAAGAGTCATCGGTATTTCTACCACCAAGATAAATCAAGTAGTTGACCTAAAAATAAACGATATATTTAAGAAATGAAAAATTTAATAATTATAAAACTAAGTCTTGCGTTCAGGGGTTTGACGGTTCATGGGTTGTAGGTTTCATATGTTTGAAGATTCATGGATTTTAGAGTTTGAGTGTTCATTTAACCTCCGAAGCACTCACCAGACACCTAGAAACAACGCAGCATTAGTAAGGGGAGATTACAGTGATAAACTAAACACTAATCTCATCTTTTTTTTTTTATTTTCAAACGGTATACGAACTAGTGACTAATCTCACCTGATAATATTGGCAGTGGACGAATGCAGTAGGAAGCTGTATGTAAACATAACCTCTTCGAAGTTAGCCGTGCCACTGCTGCTGCCGCAAGTACGCCGTCCTGGGCCTTGCAGCTCTCATCTTCGTGCCCCTTCGTGGGGACCGTAGCCCAGATACCCCTCCTGCTGCATCCATCGTCGCACTTCCTCGTCCTGGCCACTCGTCCTTCCTCGTAAAAACTAACCTATTTATTAACATAATATAATTATTAGAATAATTATAAATAAAATAATTTTACATCTCAGCCAGGGTGATCCTCAAGACAATTTCTTCACTCTGAAATGTCCAGATAGTTGCCACAGTTCTCTTGGGAAATCCAAATTGCAGCATGTAAATAATTAATGATAGTAATTATTTACTATGAACTGCAATTGCACGTGCGCGCGCCAGGATGATCCACAAGACGAGCTGCACTTCCTCTCGAACGTCCACCACAAACTTGCCACAGTCGAATTATATAATTCAGAATTCCAAATTACACCACAGATAACTACAATAATTAATAACTACAATAATACCGCTATAATTATTAAGAACAATTTCACTTATTGCACGCGTCTGCAATTGAAGATCAAGTCTTCATGAAAGCAGGGAGATTACTGCAATGGCGGGATGCGATATATTACTTCAAACAACAGAAAGCTCGAAATTATTTCAAGACTTTAAATTTATAATGTAAATCAATTTTAATATTCAATTATAAACAAATATATTTATTATTAATAAAAATATAAATCATAAAATTATACTATTATTTATTTATTTATATTTATTTATTTATTCAATTACACCAATTGAGCCCCATATAAATAAATTAACAAATCATTACTATTATTATCAATTTTATTTGTAATAGAAATAATAACTTAAATATGCAATTAAATTATATTTTTATAATTATATTGATGGCACGTCGTGCTGTCCATAATCCGTCACATTGCGGCCACGATTTTCCCGACACGGCGGGATTGCACTGTGCCGTCATTCTGCTGGAATCTAAAAGTTCAAAAAAGTGATGTTGCGTGACGGCACGATGACGGTACAGGGCGGTCACGACGTGCCACCGAATCGGACAGCACGCCGCGACTGCACAGTGATGGCACAAATTCGTCACGCCGTGCCAGCACGTGGTGCTCGGCACGGGCTGCTATCTGGGTGCCGGACACGGTGTGCTCATGGCGTGCCGGCACGCGTGACGGCTTTCTGCCGTCAGCGTGCGGTCATGCGTGGTCACCATTTTTGTTTTTTTTGCGGCAGCATGCGTGCTTACAAATTGACGGCAACATGCCGACACGCTGTGGCGCAGAAATTCAGATTATCGTGACAGCATTTTGACGGCATACGGACAGCATGGCGTGCGATTGGGGACATATCGAACAGCAATAATACCTCGATTATTTGGATTGGAGAAAAATAATATAGATATATGGCGTGCGCTAACCTAAATTGGAATTTCCGAATAAATATATATTACAAAAATTAGTTTATTATAAGGGACTATAAAAACCACTTGGAGGGGTCTAATTATTGGCAAAATAACATATAATATACTTAAGTAAGTTGTAAAAGCTTTCATCAACTTAGATTGTGTCAAAATATTTTTGCCGTGTATAAAATGGACAATGATTTTTAACAGAATTTAACTCAGGTTTGATCCCTTAATGCTTTGATATTTCTCTTTTAATAGACTATTATTAATCAATTTTAACTGTTTATTTTATTTTTTTTTAATAATTTTCAGTTTCTATAAAGATGTACCTATAGTAAGCAAAAATCTTGGAAGTGCATACACCAAATTTTCAGGTCAGTTATTCAATATTATACTTTTCTTTAATCTACAACTTTATTCAATTTTTCAAGTGCTTTACATTTTATAATAATTTTCAGATTTTCTACGAAAATAATTATTCAATGTGCAGCTATAGCGGAGAAAAATCAATAGGATGGCATCGGTATCCTTACGTAAAAAACCTGCAGGAATCCCTGCAAGAATTTCGGACTATTTACCTGCAGGGACTCCAGTAGGATTTTCTTAATGAATTTATCTAGAATAGGAAATTATTTATTTTCTAGAATTATATAAAATTGTTAAAATCTCTAAAATAATTTAGGAAATGTGCCTTTATAAATTTATAGGTAGTACTATCTGGATAATAGCACCAAAAAGAAATGAAAATTTAGAAATAATGTTTCTTGCATATGAAAAACAGTGATCACAAAATAATGCTATTGATTGATGTAGTTGTTTCTTGAAAAGTAATATATAAGTAATAATAATATCATATGTACAAATATGTACTTTATGACATGCTTTATTGAAAAACTAGAATTTTAATTTCAGAACTATAAATAATTTTGTATCCACATGTGAATTCTTATAATACATAAACTGCTTTTCCGTAACAACGTTTTGAAAGACAAACACATTAGTCGAACACATGTAGACGATAAGTTTCTTTATAAGTAACAAATTACTATGTTTTAACTGCACATAGATGTCAAATGAAAGTGTTTGATTATAAATTAATCACAGTAGGAAATACAAAAATAGAACATATATATATTAACTAAAGTACATTATTTCTTTTCAAAAATAGAAAATTAATCAGTTGATAATAAATGTGTGTGAAAATAGTTTTCCTTACATAAACCATACAGGTTTTTAAACCAAGCCTGTTAGGATGGAACATAATCAAATGTAAGGAAACTAATTTTACATAAACAATATAAATATATGCACTAATACTTCATATAGTTATTTGGATATTCAGATTATTTTCTTATTTTGATTGTTTAATATATATGTGTAACATAATACTGCTATTAAGTTCTTAAATACAAAAACTCGATGCATTTAAAATTTGATAACCTTACACTTTAGACGTTATTTACATTTACTTACATTAGTAATAGGTGAACAATAACAAGTAAATATTTACCTTTAAATCAAAATAATACATAATAAACATAATAGATTATGTTTATCTAGTTTTTGCTTATCTAGTTTTATCGGGGCAAATAATATGGGAAACTAGAAGGGTCGACCGTTACACGCCTTTATAGTAACTATCTAGTTTACCTACATAGATCTACACAGCGCGAGATTATTTTACATAGATCTATAAAGTGGACGGGTTAAATTTGTTTCAGGGTACTTTTATTTATAAATCATATTCTTATAGATTAAACCTGATTTATTTTGTACAATCTTTGTAAGGCATATAAGACATGTATAAAATTAAAGTAATGCGCAGGCGTAAGCCATTGGAACAATGCTCTTACGATTATAGAGCACGTATCAATCGCTTAATGGCCAGAGCATCTGAAGATGCATCTCCACCCAGTAATGAATGTCCACCCTTTGTCGAAACCAGTGTAGGTGTAGATACCGGTAATAATTATGCTGGTGCTGATGTTGATTTAATGAGTGAACCATTAAATGACAGCAATGTTTCTCATATGGAGCAAGATGAGTTAATCCAATGTGGTTCTTGGTTTTCTGATCGAAATGAATCTGCTAGTTTATCTGGCAATTCTGATTTAAATTCAAGTTGTTCTAGTAATCCAGACACGTTACAAGACTTTGAACTTCGACTTGCTTCGCTGTTCACAGATACTAATATGTCTCACAAGCAAGCGAAAGCTGTCTTGCAAGTGATCAGGACGCATGATTGCTTTGCCAATATTCATGTTGATCCTCGAACAATTTTAAAAACTCCAAATTTCTCTGCTCCTACTACGCAGGTTGCTGGAGGTGAGTACCTTCATTTAGGTGTAAAAACTGGTATAATGAATATTCTTCAGACAACTCCTCCAGAACTGATTCCTGATGTTCTTCATATTGAATGCAGTACTGACGAAGCATCACTGGATAAAGCTAATCAAATCCTGATGTGGCCTATACAAATCAGAATTGCTAATATCCCAAACAGTGCTCCTGAAGTTGTAGGTGTTTTTAAAGGTTCCAAAAAACCAACAAGTGCCTTAGATTTTTTAAAACCTTTTGTGGATGATTTGCTTTTGACATTGCAAAATAATGTGCAATATAATGGGAAAACAAAATATGTTGAATTGAGATGTTTCATTGCTGATGCACCTGCTCGAGCTTTTGCATTAGGTCATAGTGCACACAATTCAAAAGTTCCCTGTTCTAGATGCTGGGTAAGAGGTGTATGTGTTCGTCGAGGAGTAATGGTTTATAGTGGCATTAATCATTCGCCTCGCACACAAGAAGAATATTCTTCGATGATTGATGTTGATCATCATAAAGAAACAGTGTCCTCTTGGTGCTCTTCCTTTCAATTTAATTTCTCCCACAGTATTTGACTACATGCATTTGGTATGTCTTGGCGTCATGGAGAAAATTTTTCAAGGAATAATCAATGGTAGATTTGCTACGTCAGCCAAGTTTTCATCCAAAGATCATATACAAATATTAGGTGATCGTCTCAAGCAAGTAAAGGAGTACTGCCCTCAAGATTTTGCTCGGAAGCCTGTCAATATTGACAAACATGGTAAATTTAAAGCCACCGAGCAGCGACAAATTTTGATATATAGTGGTCCTTCCCTATTTTATGGTTTAATGAATTCTTCTGTTTATGTGCATTTTCTTTTGCTCCATGCAGCAATGAGAATTCTTACAAATCCCCTAAGCACCGATGAAGATATGAATAATGCAGAGGAATGGATCCAAATATTTGTTGAAAATGCCCCATATGTTTATGGTGATGAATTTTTATCGTATAATACACATGCCCTGTTACATCTTGCAATGGTGTTAGATTATTTGGAGCATTTAGATTCTTTTTCTGCTTTTCCATACGAAAACAATATGACATATTTTAGAAAATTGTGTAGGAAACCAAATCATCATTTGCAGCAAATTTCCAATAGACGAGCTGAAAATTGTCGAGTTAATGTTTCTAAGCATGTTAATAAAAGCTCTTTGAAATTTATTGGGAAGCATTCAGAAGGTCCAATACCTCAAATAAATAATTCAAACTTTAAACAGTTTAAGAAAGTTGTGAAGGGAGGATGTCATATATCTATTTTCCAATCAGATAACACCTTCATTCTTGAAGATGGATCAATCTGCATAGTTCAAAATATTATTCAATTCGATGATACGGATTACTATCTTATTATTAAGCGTTTCACAACAGTTGAGGATTTTTTCCATTCCCCTTGTACTTCTTCATCACGCGAAGTCTTTCTTTGCTCCTCATTGTCTGCAGAAATGTTATTGATTAGATCTGATCAAATAAAAAGCAAATGTTTCAGGATTCCATGCTGGCCAGATCTCCCTACACAAATTTCTAAACCAGGATATTTTGTTGTAATTAAAATTTTGTCCTCGCATCTCTCGAATGCATAATAAGTGTTGTATTTTTTTTAGTATCGTGTAAACATTTTTTATAATAAAATAATTGTACATTGTACAACAGGGGGAGAAAACTCTTTCTATAGTATGTAAAATAGTTTGAATCCACTATCTTCATTGGTTCAGGATTTATGGCAAACTGAAAAACTTGATTATTTGCATTTTTTTATTTTTCTCAAAATGTATTTTTATCTCAAGAAGTATAAAAGATAAAGTACTCGTACTTTAGTTCGTGTGTTTTGGAAAGAGAATTTGATGTAGAACATGATAGTATTTTTTCATCACCTAATTTGATGATTTTGTTAGGTCCAAATTTCTACCCTAGGCACCAATGAAATTTTAAGCTGGGCGCCACAAACATTTTGTTAAAAACAATTTGAATGATAGTTTTAGACGTATATTTTAAGATAAAAATTGATTTTGAATGGTACTATAACTCAGTTACGAGAAAAAAATAAAATAAATTGGCTTATTTTACCAAATTTAGGCTCTTATGGGATTTAACATGTAACATGTAAATCTGTTTCTGAGAAAATAAGCCAATTTCTTTTATTCTTTTCCCGTAACTGAAGTTATAGTAATATTCTAAACCTTCTTTTATCTTAAAATATACATCTAAAACTATTATTGAAATTTATTTTAACAAAAATGCTTGTGGCGTCCAGCTTAAAATTTCATCGGTGCCTGGGGCAGACAATTGGACAAATCAAAATCATCAAATTTGGTGATGCAAAAAATAATATCATATTTTACATCAAATTCTCTTTACAAAACACACGGACTAAAGTACTTTATCTTTTATACTTCTCGAGATAAAAATACATACATTTTGAGAAAAATAAAAAAAATACAAATAATAAAATTTTTTAGTTTAAATCCTGAACCAATTTTTATATAATTTTTTGTATATATATGGGTGGTTCCACGTCAAGTGAGCCTGCGTGCGTGTGTGAGTGTGTGTGTGTGTGTGTGTGTGTGTGTGTGTATGTGGGTGTGTGTGGGTGTGCGTGTGTGAGTGGGAGCGCGCGCGCGTGCATGCGTTTGTGTGTCTGGGTCGGTGTGTGTGTGTATGAACTGTTTCAAGTTTTGTAAGTGTGTTTCTGAGAGACCCTAGACAAAATATTTTCGTCGAAGGCACCTGAAAAAATCTTGTCTCCCCTTGTTACATACCGTATTTTTTGTAATTAGTGCATGAATAAGCCATTTTTGTATGCATGTATGGCGTCTTCGAGGAGCGGGAGGAAAATTACTTTTCCTCCCGCTGCTCGCTGGAGCGCGAGAAAAAGTTATTTCCCTCCCGCTCCTCGCAGACGCTTGAAATCCTTAATTTTCCATTCGCCTTACAAGTATAGAAAAGGGCCTTTTTCGTGCACGTGTTATAATAGTATATTATGTAACAAGGGAATTTTTTTTTTTTTTTTTTAAATGGCATTTCGAACTCGAAAGTTCATCGCCTCATCTACGCAAGCCTTCCACGTTTCCCTATTTTGTGCCAACCCCATCCATTTCGCGCCTTCCCGCCCAATTTCAGTTACGTCTGATTTTACGTTATCCTCCCATCTGCGTCTAGGTCTACCAAGAGGTCGCGTTGCTTTCGATCATCGCCCATTCTTGCCACGTGCCCTGCCCATCTTAGTCTCCGTGATTTTATTATTCTGTTAATATTTGGTGACGCGTACAAATTATGTAGCTCGTCATTGTGCAGTTTCCTCCACTCCCCAGTTTCCTCATCTTTCTTTGGCCCGTATATTTTCCGCAGAACCTTATTTTCAAATACCCTAAAACGATTTTCTTCCGCTTTAGTGAGCGCCCAGGTTTCGCACCCATACAAGATTACCGGCATTATTATAGTCCTATATATCCTTATTTTGACATTTTTCGACAGTAGCTTTGACTTAAGTAATCTGTTCACAGCGTAGAAGCAGGCATTACCCGAATGAAGTCTCTTATTAATCTCGGCTTTAATTTCGTTTCGATCATTTATAGTTGTACCTAAATATCTGAATTCGCTAACCTTTTCAAAAGTGAAATTTCCGACTCTGAGATCCCCCTCTGCTTCGCGAATGCCCAGTTTCTCCATGATCATATATTTCGTTTTCGATTCGCTCACTTCTAACCCCGTGTTTTTAGCCGCATTTATAAGGATTTCCGCATTTCTCGCCACCGTTTCACCATTATCTCCCACTATATCCAAGTCATCCGCATAGCCTAAAATTTGCGTTGTTCCGTTGAGTGTTGCGCCTAGCTCGCTAGCCTGCATTTTTCTAACAACATGCTCTAGCGTCAGGTTAAAGAGTACCGTTGAAAGCCCGTCACCTTGCTTCAAACCGTCGCGTATCATGAACGATTCGGATACATTACCGCCTACTCGGACCTTTCCAGTGCTTCCGTTGAGACATATTTGAATTAATTTTACGAGTTTTTTTGGTACGCCAAGGAGCACTAGGATTTCATACATTTTGCTTCGTTTGACAGAGTCGTACGCTTTCTTAAAGTCCACAAATAGCTGGTGTATAGTTTCGCAATATTCCCACTTTTTCTCTAATAATTGTCTTATGGTAAACATTTGATCGCTCGTTGACCTGTTGCGCCGGAATCCACACTGATAATCTCCTATTATATCTTCCGCGAATGGTGTGAGTCTGGCCTGTATTACGTTTGACAGAACTTTGTAGCAGGTAGCTAAAAGTGAGATTCCCCGGTAGTTATTGCAGCCTGTTTTATCTCCCGTTTTAAAGATCGGTATGATGATGGATTCTTTCCAATTTTCTGGTATTGTTTCATTTCTCCAAATAGCACATACTAGATAAAAAATTTTAGATGTAAGCGCGGTGTCTCCATATTTAAGTAGTTCAGCTGGTATAGAATCGTTTCCTGCGGCCTTATTGTTTTTTAGCTTTTTGATCGCGGCCTCTACTTCTTTGTAGGTCGTTTCGTCCATATGGAGTTCAGCAGTGTGGATTTCGTCTCCCATTTCCTCGGAGTTTTCATGCACGTTTAATAACTTATCGAAATAATCTTTCCATAATTTCAATAGTTCATTTTCGCTTGTCACGAGGTTCCCGTCCTTATCTTTCATTAACTGCGATCTACTCTGAAAACCCTTCCTAATAGCGTTTATTCCTTTGTACATCTCGCGCGGGTTATTTTCCCTACTATTAGTTTCTATTTTTCTAATTTCATTTTTCTGATACTCGCGCTTCTTGTTTCTGTAAATCACACGTACTTGCTTTCTTATTTCATGGTATTCTTCTACGGCCCTACCGCTTTCATTGTGTACACTATCTAATTTAGCCTTCTTGCGCCTTTCAAACTAGAGTTCGCACTCTTCGTCAAACCATGGTTTGCTCTTCGGCCTTTTTTTCTTACCCAGTACTTTGTTCGCGGCCCCTTTTATAGTTTTTTCGATAGCCCCCCACAACCTGTTCGGATCGTCATCTACTCCCGTCTATTCATCCGTTTCCTCGAGCGCCTGAAATCGGTTGCTAACTTCTACTTGGTACT
This sequence comes from Gastracanthus pulcherrimus, assembly GCA_949152435.1. Lineage (NCBI taxonomy): Eukaryota > Metazoa > Arthropoda > Insecta > Hymenoptera > Pteromalidae > Gastracanthus > Gastracanthus pulcherrimus. The sequence continues at coordinate 48,169,712 of OX424575.1, read as the reverse complement.
TGATTCGCTCTATCCCGCTTCGTAGTTTTCCAATATCAAAGGTTTCTACTTTGTTCGCTCGCTTACTATTTTGACCGGCTACTAATCTGGCTCTTAATTTGGTCACTACTAGATAATGATCTGAGTCGCAATCCGCCCCCCTATAGGTCCTTACGTCGAGTACATTCGTGTGGCGCCTCTTATCAATAAGAAAATGATCGATTTGATTGTGCGTGGCCCCATCCGGCGATGTCCACGTTGCCTTGTGTATATCCTTGTGCTTGAAGCACGTGGTCTTGACTATAAGATCTTTTGCGGCTGCGAAATTTATGACCATAATACCGTTATCATTGCTGGTTTCGTGCAGACTTTCTTTGCCTATGGTGGGCCTAAACATTTCCTCTCTCCCTATTTTAGCATTGAAATCCCCCACTACTATTTTGGTGTCGTAAGACGCGAATTGGTCGATTAATTGCTCTAAAGTTTCATAATAAAGATTTTTGACTTCTTCCTCTTTGTCCTCCGTGGGACAGTGGACGTTAATAACCACGTAATTATACCACGCTCCTTCGATGATGATATACGAGAGTCGGTCATTCACGAAATTGCAACTTTTAACGGAATGTATGATGCCTTTGTTAACAAGAAATCCGGTGCCTAGAGAATGCCCGCTCGCGCCCCCATATAAAAAGGTGAAGTTACCGGATCCTAGCATCGCGTTATCTTTCCATCGGGTTTCTTGTATTGCTACCAAATCTAAATTGTACCTCTCAGTTTCATTTATGATTTCCCGGAACGCGCCTGCTCTGTGTAGACTGCGTACATTCCAGGTTCCCACCCTTAAGTTTCTTTTCGTTTTGGTTTGGTTTTGTTTTCTTTGAGCCATGATAGTAAGTTAAACCCGCGCGTTTTGGATCCTGTTCCGATCGCAGGTGAGTCCATCCGTCTAGGGGTGATAACCCTCATACCTCCCTAGAACTAAGTATGAGAGCTTTCTGACTTTGGCGAGGACATAGTAAACTCGTCGTCAGACACACTCGGTTTCATTCTCATATCCTAACGCCCCCCTGCAAGGCAGCGCGCCTTCGCTGGCTTCGTTGCCATGTAAGACCAGGTGGCGAATCATTCTACACATCCCCTCTCAGGGCAGTTGTCATCGCTCCCGCATCCTCCACGACAGCAGGATTTTTGGCCCATTTTTTGTTTGAAATGTGTGGTAAAAGAGATAGATTACAGAGTAAGGTAGAAGAAGAAAGTAAGATAGGAGATTTTGTATAGTGTTTGTAGTTGTTGCGGTGCTTGCGTAGTGTTTCTAGATGAATGCGTTCGCCAGTGCGGGCTCATCACACCCACGCCTGGGCCTATCGGCTGTCCGCGACTGCTTATTCGCTTTATTCGCAGCTAACCTCTTTCTCAGGGGTCGTTCCTCTATCCGCAACCTGAGGACGCACTGTGTAGTGGTGATAGGCACCCACCCGTCCGCTCTGGACGACTACGCCCAGGACCCGCTTAGGGTAACGGCGTTGCAACAGATGTAACAAGGGAATAAAGTCGAAAATTATTCACGAGGGTGGGTTTACCGTCCGAGCTAAGCAAGGGCAGTAATCACCCGAAGGAATACACGACTTTATTATCGCGTTGCTTGTAGAACTTTATTTCCGACTCAACTGGAGCCTCTTTATTGACCTTAAAAGCGGGACAAAAGTAGCATATATATGAGTCCCGCAAATCGACTTTTACCCGAAAATGCATTTTTTTAATATACATTTATATACATACATATTAATACATTTTGAATATACATTTTGAATTAATTCTACTTCTTACCTGAAGTCCCTCTTTTTAAGTCAATAAAGTGACATCAGTTAAGTTGGGAATAATGTTCGACTTTATTCCCTTGTTACATAATGTACTATTTTTCCCGGTCGCTCGGAATTCTCGATTTTCTATGGGATTTACATGCATTGAAATAGTACATTGTGCAACAAGGGGAAAAAATGAGCTATTTCTAGCGAGGCTGAAATGTTTAGCCCGAGGATGTGTCTCGGGCGCCGAATGCGCCCGAGACAAAGATGAGTGCTGAAAATGCCTCATCCGAGTCTGAAATAGCTTCTCTCTTCGTGTTACACACCGTATTTTTGTCAACAAAGGCATGATAGGGCCTTATATTATGCATGAAAATTGGGTAGGTGATCGCGTATTTCAAGTCGTACGAAAAACGTAGTTGAAAATTTGGATGTCTGGAAACATGGGTCCTGAGCTTATTTTCTACATTTTTTCGCAATTTTAGAGAAGCGGGGAAAAAAGTAATTCGTAGATGAAACTTTGGCTGCCTGAAGAAATGGGTCATGAGCTTATTTTCTACATTTTTTTCGCAATCTTTGAGAAGGGGGAAAAATGATCTTTTTCTCCGCTTTGTAGGGATGAAACTTTGGCTGCCTGAAGAAATGGGTTATGAGCTTATTTTCAACATTTTTTTCGCAATCTTTGAGAAGAGGGGAAAAATGATCTTTTTCCCCGCTTTGTAGGGATGAAACTTTGGGTGCCTGAAAAAATGGGTCCTGAGCTTATTTTCTACATTTTTTCGCAATTTTTGAGAAGCGGGAAAAAGTGACTTTTTTCCCCGCTTTGTAGATGAAACTTTGGTTGCCTAAAAAATGGGTCCTGAGCTTATTTTCTAAATTTTTTCGCAATTTTTGAGAAGCGGAAAAAAATTACTTTTTTCCCCACGTTACTGTTTTTCTTCGCTAAATCGACATTTTTTCACACTTTTTACAAACACACTCGAAATGCGCGATTTTCTACGCTACTTTTAGGCATGAAAAAAAGCCTAATTGATGCCTGCGTTGAAAAAAACTAGTTTAGTTTCATATGTAAGCTCGACCCGAATACATCAATTGCCCTCTCAACTTTTACGGTATGTTTAGGTATACAAATATTTTATAAGCTAAAATCTCGCGAAATGTAATTTTATTGTTACCTCATTATAATAGTTTTTGCTATATACTTGTTTTTATTAATCCAAAATCCAATAGAAAACTAGATTACAATGCTACAATGTATAATCTTGAAATCAATCTTTGTTGGGCAAAATCAAAAAAATTATAAGAGGCATCAATATACAATTATGTAAGTTTTAGAGATACCTGTTACAGATGAATAATCGACAACAGCTACGAAACGCCGGAGTAGTTCCGCCAGAGCTTGCTGCAGCGAGAATTCGCGAGAAACTGCAAGCGCAAAAGAATTCATCAGTCCCGCGAAGGGGAAGAATTCCTCTTCTCTCTCTTTAACGACTTTTACGACACTACTGTCACAAACCACAGAGATACTGAGGAAGCAGCTGGCATGTGCACTGGTACTACCTCACTTAGATTATTGCTCAGTGGTTCTTCTTGATGTGTCAGGGGAGCTCCAGACACGACTACAACGTCTACAGAATGCATGTGTGAGATACATATGTGGTGTTAGGCGGGATGGGCATATCACCGCCTACAGGAAAAAACTGGACTGGTTAGATTTGAAGGTGAGGAGGGAGTATTTTATGGGGCTGCTGCTTTACAAACCGGTTGTCATGCGGCAGCCACCGTATCTTACAGCCCTCTTTGAAAAAAACCAGGCCAGGACTTCAAGTAGGGGTGGTATGAAAGAGCTCTCGGTTCCGGGGTCGCGCACCGATAAGGGCCTTTTCTCATTCAGAGTTCAAGCGCACCTCTGGAATTCGCTCCCGAGCAGTGTGAGGTGCCTGCCATCTTTTTGTAAATTTAAAACGGCGTTTAGCAGGCACCTTAAGCAATTACATGGTGAAAAGTATGTTCAGAAATAAAAAATGAGTCGAGTATTTATTTAGGCTTTTTATTTATTTAAATTATTTATTTATTTAATTTATTTATTTATTAAAACTTATTTATTTAATTTATTTATTTATTAAAACTTATTTATTTATTTATTTAATTTATTTATTTATTTAAATTTATTTATTTATTTAATTTAATTATTTATCTTGTTTATTTATTTATTCGACGTATTTATTTATTAATTTATTTATTTATTTATTAAATATGTTTAGTGTTAATTAGGTGTGAATGTATTTATTAGCGTGATTGTTAAAGTGTTATGAATGAGTGTGTTTTAAATTTAGACGTGATAGTGTACGCAAAGATTTAGCAAAGTATGTGTATGTATTCTTTTATATTTATATGTTATCTTTATTGTATTTATTTTTTATTCTATGTATTATTATTTTTTTGACGAAGCGTTTTCTGTGATATTTGACTGTGACTAGTTCATTACTTTTAAATTTTATAAACTGACGAACTGATAAAGTGAATTATTATTTTAATAAGAAATATGCAATAAGTGAAAGTTAAGATAACAATTATATTAAATCGACTGATATTTTTTTTTAATTATAATTATAACTACATGTACATGAAATTGTAAGATTTTGTCTTCTGACGAATAAAAAGTATATCTATCTATCTATCTATCTAACCCTCGAAGGCGACACCCACCCAAAAATCTGCACTCTTTCTAAACCAGTCACATCTAGGAAATCTTCTTAACACGCGGCCAACATCTACACTAAATCAATCTCACCCACAACAATCACGTGGCACACCCGCACCAAGCCAATCGCTCTTACGAAAATCTCAGACAACCACAACATTAAACCAATCACGCCCACCCCCGCCACCCTCGCTAAATCCATCGCGCACGTCCAGAACATTAAACCAATCACATCCACCTCCGCTAAATCCATCGCGCACGTCCACACCAAAGCCATTGAGCGAAACACGACCCCCCAAAAATCCATCATTCAAAACCCCGTCCACGCAAAATCCATCAGTGAAACCTCTGCCTTCGTCAAATCCATCGCTTACGCGCACGCCCATGTCTACACGCACACCGACACCTACACGCACACCGACACCTACACGCACACCGACACCTACAAGCACACTCACGCGTAAATACACACTCACGCCTACACACACACCGGTCCTGCAAAACCTAGCGTCACTGGCAGGAAGTCAATTAATCCAAGAGCCGGAAATCGCAGGTGATAAAAAAGTTAAAACGATGTTGTTTTTCTTCGGTCTACTTTAATTTTTCATCCTAAATAAAAACTGAATAATTTGTTGCAACAGCGTCAACATCAACCGGCACTGATGTACTTGAGCTCCTGCGCAATCAACAAGCATTAATTGATAAGTTAATTGAAACTGTAGAGTAAGTAATATATTTGCATAGGTTGTATCATCATTTAGAGAAATTATTACTGCGATAATAATTCTTCTTGATACATTTTAATTTCAATTCTAATAGTTTGTTAATTCATATGATTATAGGATACAATCTACCAGGCTTAGCGATGCAGAACAAGTGTTAAGGTATATTTAATAATTTAATTATAAATATCTTCAATTACTGAGATTATATTTTATATTATTGTCAATAATTTTTATATATCCTCTATTTTCAGCGAAAATAACAAAATGCTGAAGCATTTGACAATCACTCACTCACACGCACGCACACACGTACACACACTCACTCGGACGCACGCACACACACATACGCGCATACGGACACACACGCATGCACATACACATACACGCGCACACACATGCACGCATGCATGCATGCATACACGCAGCACACATACACGCGCACGCACTCACGCACGCACATTCATACAGACATTTTCTAAAAATAGTGTCTGTTGATTCCTATTGTCTCAAAAGATATGTCTATAGTGATTTTAGCAAAACTTTTTTATTACCATCCCAAAGCTTCCTCTGTGATGAAGCAAAATCAAATTAATTTAAAATAAAATATAAAATATATCAGGGAATCAGAGGACGGAGAATTCGATGGAAGGACCCACTATGACGAATACCCCGCGGAGTATTTGGAGGAGTGCCGACCTGACAGAGGAGGTGCAGAACCTTACCCGGACGATGACACGGAGATCGAAAGCGACGCCGAGAACAACAAGGATCATGACGACCACAGCAACCCCATAATGGAGGACAACGGCCAGCCTGAGGATGGGATCGAAGAATTTCCGGACATCTACGCATTTATAAAACACCAAGAAAAATACTAGCTTGCTACATATTTCTTTGCGTTTTATAAAGGCGACTTTATTTATGTTTTTACTTTTTAGGGAAGTTCATATAAAAAGTACACGTTTATTATATTAATTTGCATTCTTTTTATATTATCACTTGCTGAAATTAACGTGGACCTTTTATATGAATAGAACGTTTTCTTACATTTTATATTTTATTTATTTGTTCATTTATTTACTAAATTCAATTATCAATTTACTAATCTTTTATTTTTTAATTATATTTTAATTTTTAATTACGTATTTAAATTAAAAAAAAATGTAAGGAAGCGTTGGACGGGCAGAGAATGTTGGTTGTGCCTCACAGAGATAGGCAAGATCGGGGCCCTCTCACACATAAAAAAAAATTCTTTTATTTTTGTTTGAAAAAATAGCAATATTGAGATAATTATTGCATTACAAGAGAATAATTCTAATAATATGATAATTATTATAATTGTTACCCAGACAGCAAAAAATGAATTTTTTCTAAGGATTGTTTTCGAACACTAAGAATACTTATGCATGTAAGTTAGAAAAGGATTCTTAAAGAGTTTGAAAAGAGTTCATAAAGAATTCTAACGTCTGCGACATTCATGAAATTTGTTTTGCCGTCTGGGAATTCTTTAGTGTTATTATTACTTCTATTAAAATAAAAATAATAATTGTTTTCAGATGCCGTTGAGAGACGTTAGAAAATAACTCTAGAACCGATCCAGCACGTACTGAGAGACGACGTCAAGCAATAAAGACTGCCGATTCAGCGACTGACCTAAGACTGAGGTAGACAAGCTGAGGCTGGGAGCAACAAAAATGACATCGTTTTCAGACTTGCAAGCTGAGCTTCAAGGAGGGCCTAGCAAAGGTAATTTATTCATCATTCTATTATAACTTTCCAACCCATAATGCAATAAAAAATCTTATTTTTTTCGTTTTTTTCAACAGAGTTCATAACACTTCGAGCGCAGAAACGGTGTGCACCTGCCTGGAAGTGATAGCGATCTGCTGAATGGTTCCCAAGGTCATGCTGTTGTCGTACGACCGCGTGGACATGCCTGCAAAACTCTCGATGACGCAGGGGCAACGAGAATGATGTTGAGTAGGAGGCTTCTTGCGAGTTGCAACTCAGGCGATCCCTGTTAAAATATTGAAGCTGGATTTCAAGCTTGAAATTCAGCGATGAGCTTGAATCTGGTTTGATCGAACTTAAAATCCAGCTCGATTTCAAGCTCGAAATCAAACTCAAAAAATCCACCCTGATCGACCTACATTTCAAGTTTGATCAAGCTGGATTCAACCTCATCGCTGAATTTCAAGTTCGATCGAGCCGGATTCAAACTCATCGCTGAATTTGAAGCTTGAGATTTAGCTTGATATTTTCAATAGGGGAACCTGCACAAGGCCTGCACCATTATTTACGTAAATATTTTCAGGGACTATATATATATAAAATTTCTTCATATATATATATATATATTCCACGTCGACCACGGAAGAAATTTTTTACATTTCGTTAAAAATGTTTTTACTAGTTCAGAATAGTTAAAAAATGTATGCAAAAAAATTTAGATCACAATACCCTAACTATGCAGAACTGTGGCCCTATTAAAAATAAAGTTTTTTTCAATTCTTAGAAACATAGAAAACTTTAATAATTTTTAGCTCCAGATAGGTGCAATTTAGGTATTTACACATATACATTTTTATTATTTTTCTGTATATTTTTCTGTAAATTTTCTATAGAATATGCTAGCACTTTTTTTAGGCCCTAATTACCACGTTTCTGATTGATTTATAAAAGATATACCGTTATATAGTAATAAGAGCTTAAAAATGAGACCAGGTAGACCATGGACCGAGCTTTTTAACCGAAGTAACAGAATTTTGAAGGAAATCTACATACAATTTGTATATCTATATATGAAGATTTCTTTTATAAATGATATTCCCTACATACAGATTATAAATTGTATGTAGAATGGTATGTAGATCATAGAGATTATAAATTGTATGTAGATTTCTTTCAAAATGCTGTAACGTCAGTTATAAAGCTCGGTCCATGATCTACCTGCTCTCATTTTGAATCTCTTATTACTACAAAATTTTGAGATTAAAATAAGCTGCCGAAATTTTTTAAATAGCATATAACGGTATATCTTTTATAAACCAATCAGAAACGTGATAATTGGGGTCTGAAAAAAATGTCAGCATATTGTACAGAAAAATTACAGAAAAAAATGCATATATATATATATATATATATATATGTAAATACCCAAATTGTACCTATCTCGAATTGAATTTTCTACTATTCTAAAAATTTAAATAAACTTTATTTTTAGGGTCACGGTTCTGCAAGATTTGGGTCATATGAGCTAAAATTTTATTTACATGCTTTTTTCAATATTCTGAACTAGTAAAAAGATTTTCAGCGAAATGTAAAAAATTTCTTCACGGGTTTACGTGAAATATATATTATTATGAAATATTGAAATTCGTTCAGAATGAACTTTTACTACAGTTTTTTTTATTAGTCTTGACGTTTCTTTCGTCTTTACAATACATCAGGAAAGTATAATACATTTTTAGACCAATTTTTTATTTGAAAATTTTTATATATCAAATTTTGAAATTTTAAATCTTACCTGAGATCTTACCAGAGATCTCGTGTAAGATTTTGAGTAAAAATTCATTAGGTTTTCGCATGATATTTCACCTGAGATTTTTTAGTAGGGACATATATATCTATATATATATATATATATATATATATATATATATATATATAATCATGCGAAATATCATGCGAAAACCTCATGAATTTTTACTCAAAATCTCACACGAGATCTCTGGTAAGATCTCAGGTGAGATTTAAAATTTCAAAATTTTATATATAAAAATTTTCAAATAAAAATTGGCCAAAAATGTATTATACTTTCCTGATGTATTGTAAAGACGAAAGAAACTTCAAGACTAATAAAAAAAAAACTGTAGTAAAAGTTCATTCGGAACGAATTTCAATATTTCATAATAATATATATTTCACGTAAACCCGTGAAGAAATTTTTTACATTTCGCTGAAAATGTTTTTACTAGTTCAGAATAGTGAAAAAAGCATGTAAATAAAATTTTAGCTCATAAGACCCAAATCTTGCAGAACCGTGACCCTAAAAATAAAGTTTATTTAAATTTTTAGAAAAGTAGAAAATTCAATTCGAGATAGGTGCAATTTGGGTATTTACATATATATATGCATTTTTTTCTGTAAATTTTCTGTAAAATATGCTGACTTTTTTTCAGACCCCAATTATCACGTTTCTGATTGGTTTATAAAAGATATACCGTTATATGCTATTTAAAAAATTTCGGCAGTTTATTTTAATCTCAAAATTTTGTAGTAATAAGAGCTACAAAATGAGAGCAGGTAGATCATGGACCGAGCTTTATAACTTACGTTACAGCATTTTGAAAGAAATCTACATACAATTTATATATCCATATGTATGTAGGGTATATCATTTATAAAAGAAATCTTCATATATAGATATACAAATTGTATGTAGATTTCCTTCAAAATTCTGTTACTTCGGTTAAAAAGCTCGGTCCATGGTCTACCTGGTCTCATTTTTAAGCTCTTATTACTATATAACGGTATATCTTTTATAAATCAATCAGAAACGTGGTAATTAGGGCCTAAAAAAAGTGCTAGCATATTCTATAGAAAATTTACAGAAAAATATACAGAAAAATAATAAAAATGTATATGTGTAAATACCTAAATTGCACCTATCTGGAGCTAAAAATTATTAAAGTTTTCTATGTTTCTAAGAATTGAAAAAAACTTTATTTTTAATAGGGCCACAGTTCTGCATAGTTAGGGTATTGTGATCTAAATTTTTTTGCATACATTTTTTAACTATTCTGAACTAGTAAAAACATTTTGAACGAAATGTAAAAAATTTCTTCCGTGGTCGACGTGGAATATATATATATATATATATATGAAGAAATTTTATATATATATAGTCCCTGAAAATATTTACGTAAATAATGGTGCAGGCCTTGTGCAGGTTCCCCTATTGAAAATATCAAGCTAAATCTCAAGCTTCAAATTCAGCGATGAGTTTGAATCCGGCTCGATCGAACTTGAAATTCAGCGATGAGGTTGAATCCAGCTTGATCAAACTTGAAATGTAGGTCGATCAGAGTGGATTTTTTGAGTTTGATTTCGAGCTTGAAATCGAGCTGGATTTTAAGTTCGATCAAACCAGATTCAAGCTCATCGCTGAATTTCAAGCTTGAAATCCAGTTTCAATTTTTTAACAGGGATCGCCTGAGCTGCAACTCGCAAGAAGCCTCCTACTCAACATCATTCTCGTTTCCCCTGCGTCATCGAGAGTTTTGCAGGCATGTCCACGCGCTCGTACGACAACAGCATGACCTTGGGAACCATTCAGCAGATCGCTATCACTTCCAGGCAGGTGCACACCGTTTCTGCGCTCGAAGTGTTATGAACTCTGTTGAAAAAAACGAAAAAAATAAGATTTTTTATTGCATTATGGGTTGGAAAGTTATAATAGAATGATGAATAAATTACCTTTGCTAGGCCCTCCTTGAAGCTCAGCTTGCAAGTCTGAAAACGATGTCATTTTTGTTGCTCCCAGCCTCAGCTTGTCTACCTCAGTCTTAGGTCAGTCGCTGAATCGGCAGTCTTTATTGCTTGACGTCGTCTCTCAGTACGTGCTGGATCGGTTCTAGAGTTATTTTCTAACGTCTCTCAACGGCATCTGAAAACAATTATTATTTTTATTTTAATAGAAGTAATAATAACACTAAAGAATTCCCAGACGGCAAAACAAATTTCATGAATGTCGCAGACGTTAGAATTCTTTATGAACTCTTTTCAAACTCTTTAAGAATCCTTTTCTAACTTACATGCATAAGTATTCTTAGTGTTTGAAAAAAATCCTTAGAAAAAATTCATTTTTTGCTGCCTGGGTAACAATTATAATAATTATCATGTTATTAGAATTATTCTCTTGTAATGTAAAAATTATCTCAATATTGCTATTTTTTCAAACAAAAATAAAAGAATTTTTTTTTTATGTGTGAGAGGGCCCCGATCTTGCCTATCTCTGTGAGGCACAACCAACATTCTCTGCCCCTCCAACGCTTCCTTACATTTTTTTTTAATTTAAATACGTAATTAAAAATTAAAATATAATTAAAAAATAAAAGATTAGTAAATTGATAATTGAATTTATTAAATAAATGAACAGATAAATAAAATATAAAATGTAAGAAAACGTTCTATTCATATAAAAAGTCCACGTTAATTTCAGCAAGTGATAATACAAAAAGAATGCAAACTAATATAATAAACGTGTACTTTTTATATGAACTTCCCTAAAAGTAAAAACATAAATAAAGTCGCCTTTATAAAACGCAAAGAAATATGTAGCAAGCTAGTATTTTTCTTGGTGTTTTATAAATGTATAGATGTCCGGAAATTCTTCGGTCCCATCCTCAGGCTGGCCGTTGTCCTCCATCATGGTGTTGCTGTGGTCGTCATGATCCTTGTTGTTCTCGGCGTCGCTTTCGATCTCCGTGTCATCGTCCGGGTAAGGTTCTGCACCTCCTCTGTCAGGTCGGCACTCCTCCAAATACTCCGCGGGGTATTCGTCATAGTGGGTCCTTCCATCAAATTCTCCGTCCTCTGATTCCCTGATATATTTTATATTTTATTTTAAATTCATTTGATTTTGCTTCATCACAGAGGAAGCTTTGGGATGGTAATAAAAAAGTTTTGCTAAAATCACTATAGACATATTTTTTGAGACAATAGGAATCAACATACACTATTTTTAGAAAATGTCTGTATGAATGTGCGTGCGTGAGTGCGTGCGCGTGTATGTGTGCTGCGTGTATGCATGCATGCATGCGTGCATGTGTGTGCGCGTGTATGTGTATGTGCATGCGTGTGTGTCCGTATGCGCGCGAGTGTGTTTACGTGTGTGCGTGCGTGTGAGTGAGTTAGTGTGTGCGCATGTATGCGTGTGCGTGTGTGTGTGTGTCACACCATATTTTTTTGTAACACATGTATGGATTTTTGCGTTTTTTAAAATAAGTTTTTAATTAAACGGGCAAAAAAGAATTTTTTTGGCGGGCAACAAAAGTAGTCAACGAGTAAAAAAACTTTTTTACCCGCTTATCCGGACAGAATAGTACATTATGCAACAAGGGACGAAAGTAGCAGTTTTTCCCGCGGGCAGTAATCACCCGAGGGAAGAATCTTCTCGCGAGGGCAGTAATCACTCGAGGGCGAAATCTACTTTCACATTGTAGGGTTTCTTGGAATGTTAGATATAACTTATCTATAACAATAGTTATAAAAGACGTGAAAAACTGTAATTTAATCTAAATATGTAATTTTAGTAAAAAATTATCTTTTGACAATTCATCAATACTAAAAACACAGCTTTTTTAAGATATTGATTAAAAAAAGATAAGTAAATTTAAAATTAATTTCATATTGAAACAATCAATTAAGTTTGAGGAAGCAAAGTGCCAAGGAATTTCCAGCGGTTTTTTACATGTTCTATGATAATATTTAACAGGAGGCCACTTACCAGAGTTTATCAGGTGGATTCTGCTGTAAATGGTCGAAATTTTCTGTAGGTGCGTCATCTTCGTCGGGTATTTCATCCTTCTGGTCATCCAATCCTACATAGCTCCTTGGACTGGACAGATGCTGATGATCATCCCTCTCCCTCTCGTCGTCTGAAGTTTTTTCTAAAACTCTTCTTCTTTTTGGACTGGGTGGCAGGGGTTCTTGATGTTCTTCTTCTTCTTCTTCTTCTTCTTCATCAGGAGCTCGTCTTCTCCTCGGAGATGGTGGCAGCTGCTCCTCATCTCTTTCTTCGGGCAGTAGCACGTCTCTGCGTATCTCTTCGAGACGCCGTAGACATTGCTTAAGGCTTTTCAGGGCCCTGGTCAAAAATGAAAACATTCATAATTAATATAATAAGTCTAGTGTGACAAGTAAAATAAAATATATAAAACAATATACCTTCACAAGCTGACACAAAACGGGTATCACGTAGTCTTGTGACATTTTTTTTCTTATCTCCAAGCCAAGTAACATTGCACAGAAGCTCTGTGTTGACTGTAAAGCAATTTTTTTAAAAAATTGCTTAAGAGTCATCGGTATTTCTACCACCAAGATAAATCAAGTAGTTGACCTAAAAATAAACGATATATTTAAGAAATGAAAACTTTAATAATTATAAAACTAAGTCTTGCGTTCAGGGGTTTGACGGTTCATGGGTTGTAGGTTTCATATGTTTGAAGATTCATGGATTTTAGAGTTTGAGTGTTCATTTAACCTCCGAAGCACTCACCAGACACCTAGAAACAACGCAGCATTAGTAAGGGGAGATTACAGTGATAAACTAAACACTAATCTCACCTGATAATATTGGCAGTGGACGAATGCAGTAGGAAGCTGTATGTAAACATAACCTCTTCGAAGTTAACCGTGCCACTGCTGCTGCCGCAAGTACGCCGTCCTGGGCCTTGCAGCTCTCATCTGCGTGCCCCTTCGTGGGGACCGTAGCCCAGATACCCCTCCTGCTGCATCCATCGTCGCACTTCCTCGTCCTGGCCACTCGTCCTTCCTCGTCAAAACTAACCTATTTATTAACATAATATAATTATTAGAATAATTATAAATAAAAAATTTTTACATCTCAGTCAGGGTGATCCTCAAGACAATCTCTTCACTCTGAAATGTCCAGATAGTTGCCACAGTTCTCTTGGGAAATCCAAATTGCAGCATGTAAATAATTAATGATAGTAATTATTTACTATGAACTGCAATTGCACGTGCGCGCGCCAGGATTATCCACAAGACGAGCTGCACTTCCTCTCGAACGTCCACCACAAACTTGCCACAGTCGAATTATATAATTCAGAATTCCAAATTACACCACAGATAACTACAATAATTAATAACTACAATAATACCGCTATAATTATTAAGAACAATTTCACTTATTGCACGCGTCTGCAATTGAAGATCAAGTCTTCATGAAAGCAGGGAGATTACTGCAATGGCGGGATGCGATATATTACTTCAAACAACAGAAAGCTCGAAATTATTTCAAGACTTTAAATTTATAATGTAAATCAATTTTAATATTCAATTATAAACAAATATATTTATTATTAATAAAAATATAAATCATAAAATTATACTATTATTTATTTATTTATATTTATTTATTTATTCAATTACACCAATTGAGCCCCATATAAATAAATTAACAAATCATTACTATTATTATCAATTTTATTTGTAATAGAAATAATAACTTAAATATGCAATTAAATTATATTTTTATAATTATATTGATGGCACGTCGTGCTGTCCATAATCCGTCACATTGCGGCCACGATTTTCCCGACACGGCGGGCTTGCACTGTGCCGTCATTCTGCTGGAATCTAAAAGTTCAAAAAAGTGATGTTGCGTGACGGCACGATGACGGCACAGGGCGGTCACGACGTGCCACCGAATCGGACAGCACGCCGCGACTGCACAGTGATGGCACAAATTCGTCACGCCGTGCTCGGCACGGGCTGCTATCTGGGCTTGGGTACTTGACGGTCAGGGTCACTCTATCTACGGTCTATGGACAGGCGGCGAACAAGCGTGGCCGCGGCGATTCGGATGACTTGGTGAGGTGTGTGAGCGATCAGTCAGTCGTCTGGTTAGCCGGTGTATTCACGCTGGTCGGCATAGAAGGGTGTGTGTTTAGCGACAGATGGTATCTTATATACCTTTTTCTTTCAAGTGACTGTATAAATATTTTCAGGGTTATCCCTTATTGTATTAGCCAAAAAGTATCCAAATTCGAGTAAAACTGGATTTTTGCATTCGTCTTACATTTTTACCTAATACTACTATGAATTTAGTACTTATATTAGATTTTAGAACTTTTACTTGATTTTTGTAAATTTACAAGTTTCTGTAACTTTACAATGATTGTACAATTACTATACTCAGAGTAGGATTATTTTTTTCCAACTCTCAGACTAGTAAATTTACAATTTTGTTTGTGAATTTAAAACGGCGGTGTAAACCTACTACATTCAATGTAGGCCTGCTAAAAATATGCGACTGAAGTCAATTAAAAAAAATTCAAATTTTATTGAATTAAATTTATTTTAATCGATTGAATTGACTACCAGAAAACAAGTCAATTGAAAATGAATTGTGATTAATAAACTTTAATTGCAATTTAGTTCAATCCCTATATTTAGTATTGATTTCTATATATTTAAATCGACTTCTATAACAGAATAGTTCTTTTTTTTTCGTATTGTATTTAATGACAATTTAGATAATACAGTTCAATGAATTTTAATATATTCCAATACTATTTGAATTTATCTGATTCAATGTATAAATTGACTATAAAACTCCTATCCACATTAATTCATTTTTATGAATTCTAAACGTGAATAGATTTTAATACAGCTTATTCGTATAAGCCCTGAATTGACTTTAATCACGTTTGATAAACGAAAATTTTATTGAATTTTGTTTTATGAATTGACTTGAATCAATTCTTATGAGTATGGGAAATCAATAGATTTAAATATAGTTTATTCGTATAAGCCGCGAATCAACTTCAATAAACTTTAATAAACACACATTCTATTGAATTCTGTAGGTTGCAAATACCTTTCTCATTAATTGATTTTAATCAATTCCTATAAGTATTGGAAATCAATATAATTTAATGCAGTTTATTCATATTAAGCGGGAATCAACTTAAATTAACTTTGATCAACATACTTATCATTGAATTGTGTAGTTTGCAAATATCTTTTTTATTAATTGACTTTAGTCAATTTCTATGAGTATAAAAAATTAATAGATTTAAATGCACTTTATCCGTAAAAGCCGCAAATGAACTTGATAAACAAACTTTTTATTCAATTCTGTACATGTGCGAAGTATCATGGAACAATTTAAGAAATTGTAGGAAGCTACATGCTAATCAATTGTGAGTGGTTTTTTTTACAAATAATTCAAATGTTAATTTATTAGAACAATAAATTAATTTTAAATTTAAAATTCAAGATGTCCCCAATTTGGTATTTAAACTGTGAAAGTTTTCATGAATTGGAATAATTAACATTAATAAAAAATGGTACACTTTGAACTTTTTGCACTTATCGTCTACACAATGAATCATTACCTTAATCTACTATAAATAATACTTTTATAAAAGGTTCTCTCGGTTGATATTTAAGAAAGTAATATTAGGTATTAATTAGGTTAATCTCACTCCAAAAGGAATTAATTTATCGTAAGCATAAACAAATTGTTTCATGCTATTTTCGACAAATCGTACAAATTACATGTATAATATTTATTTATTTTATTTAAATTATTTAAATTATTACTTATAACTGTACCATTACTTTTTGATAATATACGTATTTTCTATGAAACCACCTTTATTCAATTGGCCTCATATTGATCGCGAAAACTCATAAGCCCCATACAAGGCAATAGGAAAGAATACAAAATTTATTTTTTGATCGATACTAATTGTGCATTTGATAGAGAATCTAAGCCGACGTATATCTTTTGTGTATATCTTTTTGAAATTAAAATAGAAAACTTAATTATCAAAAGTTATAGTGTATTAAAAATCCTTTAAGTGACGTCACACCGTTAAAATATAAAAGGTGCCGACCGGAGAGACGTCACAACGTTTTTTAAAGATTTAACTATAACTTCTTTAATTTTGAAGATATCGTGAAAATTCCAAAAGTTTACAAAGAAACTATACCTCGATCTACAAGAATACTCTAGGTCAACTAAAAATCGGTATTCTTCCCTATTAAAATCAATAGAAAAGAATTATATAGTTTTTTATGCTACATTTTAATTCTAAATTTTTCATAGCATTAAATAACAAATACACGGAGAGAAATGTTTGAGTAAAAATTACTATACTATTTACTAAGCCGGGGACAAACTCGACATATGTAGGAAATTTACTATGTTTCTATGAAAATATACTATATATTTATGAGTTTATGATATACAGCAGTATTAAAAATGCTATGTAGTATAGTAAAAACTCTGGATATACTTTTTGGTAATATGTATAGTAAAATTTAAGCAAGTTTGTTGTAAATATATGCAGGTAAGTTAGCAAATAGTATGGAAACAAAGATGGAATCACCAGAACCGCTAATTACCGCGTCTAATGACTGTCCTAATTAGCTGTTGGCGCGACAAAATTTCCGGTCGTCGCGAAAACACGTGCTCGCTCTTCTCATATGATAATGTTATCAGATGGTTTGTATTATATTCGAAAAACATGGATATAATGTTTGTTTAATAATAAATAATAAGATAAAAAACTAAGTTACTATTTATTTATAACCTATCATTGATAAAAAAAAGTACTTGCAAAGGCTTATTATATTTTGCGTGTATCGTTCTTGCATTTAAAAAATGCGCTAGTTTATATATTTTACCGCTAGGAGGCGTCTCGTAAAGTTAACTCGCAAGTGGCGAGATTTCCGTACGATTGCTATATAAGAGAGTTTCAAATCTTTAAATCCAATTAGAACTGCGATTGCGATCATGCGTTATTAGGTATCGATATATGTAAATTAGGCTTACCCGACTTCAACTGTAAAAATGCGACTTTAGACTACGAATAAGTAAATATAGTTTAACCGATAAATCAACACGTATAAAAATTTTCCGACACTCGATCACAAAGTTGGAGAAGAATGCACCAAAAATTCAAAATGAAAATAAAATTTTGAAAATTAGATAAAATATTCGATCTATAGACATGAATAAAAAATAATTACATTTAATTAGTTAAATCTCTATTAAACTTAATTGACATGCATCACAATTGACATGTATAATATTATAATGCTAAATCTTAATTCTATTTTGTTATATTAAATTCGATTAATACTATAAAATGATAAAAATCAATTGATACCAATTACATTCATACCTATTCAAATCAATAGACAATCAAAGAAAATGTATTTCTTTCAATATATTTTTATAAACATAGATCTAATAGTTTTTAATTGAATTCTAAAGATTATATATATTTCTATTGCACTTTCCAGAATTAAGATTTAGCATCAAATGCAATAGATTTTATTTATTGACTTTAATCTCATTTTTTTAACAGGGGGGTTTTTACAGTGGCGTTGTATTTTTACTACTCTCAGACTAGCAATAGATTTACAATTGCCGTTGTAAATCTACGAACGATTTTTTACAGTGCATAATGCAACACGGGTTTTCTCGTGATATTCATATTTTTCATTCTCCTCGTTACTTTTCGTTTCAAACACTTTTAATCCGGCCGTAGTTGGTCTCAAGCCCGGATTAGACACAGAGAGAAAGTGTCGCGTTTATTATATTTTTATTCGTTTATATATATCTAATTTAATAAATAAACCGCTCTCGGTTCGCGCGTTACCTAACCTAACCCCAGTCTGGGATATTACACTATATACCTGTACTCTCAATACTCGACTACAAGGAGTATTTTTTTCCAAAAATCTGAAGTGACTTTAAACAGTTTTAATGTATCAAATCTCAACGTTTGAATTCAAAACGGAACAGCGAAACATCGATGGAACACGGACCGGAGAGGACGGACCGTATTCTTGTCTTCCATCTGGACACACTTAATTAAAGTGGTGTTAAACGCACCTGTCACCGATAATTACAAGAACCCACTTAACCCATTTAATTTTCAATTTTTAGTAAATATCTCTATGGAACATTGTTGTCCTAATAAAAAAAATAACTTTCCATAGACATATTTTCTCAAAATTGAAAATTGCGCGAGAAAAGTAGTTCCCGGTATTTACCGGTAACAGGGGGTTTAACATCAACTTAACGGTTATAGTTTATGGTATTATTATTTGAAATTACATTACTTTTATTAGTACATGTTAGACGTGCAGCCGACTTTGGGCAGTTGCAAAGTTGCTTAGAATGTGCTCTGCCAAAAGCTTGACTTAGGAACAGCAATTTATTTTTATTAGTTGAATTTCTGTTTGCTGTATGAACATTTTGGGTTAGTTGGGTTTATTAAACACTTTTGTTTTAAACTTTTTAATACTAGAGTTAACGAATTTATTTTATTTTATTTTTATTGTTGCAGCTTGAATTTATTTATGATTTTATTGTTAAAGCTTTTGCAAAATGCTTAGCTTGGGATAGTTAGGTTTGGGGTTTCCCTTATGAAGAAAACCTGCAGGAGACCTGGACGATTCCCTGCAGAATTTCCTGCATGGTTTTCGGATTGTTTTTCTGTCGGAATTCCTGTAGGGATTCCGGCAGCAATTTGTCTAGAATATATAATCTTATATATTCTATATTATCTAAAAAAATATATTATAGAACAAAATATATTATCTATGTCATGATCGAAGAAAGCATATCTAAATCAAAATAATATGGTAATTTTATATTATTTATTTGATTTTAATTATTTAGGGTTTAGTATTTTTTTTAATATGCATTATTTTTAATATAATTTATTTTTAATATGCAATCTACGAAAAAATGATTGAATTGTATAAGCGTAAGATGCAAAGGGTAATTGTTTATAAGTAAATAATGCTATGAAATATTTCAAGATTTTTAGAAAATATGTAGAACTAAGAAATTAAATGTATTTTTCCGATATATGAATTTTTCAATATATATCTTAAAATTTTTTGTTCTATATATATGTTCAAATCTACCGAAATTAAATTGATTTGTTAGCATTTTATTTTTACAAAATAAGTTAAAATAATTCAATCAATTATCGACAGTAGATTTGATAAAATAACTATTGAAAAATTAAAAACAAATAAAAAATATACAATTAAAAACATTTTCAGTAGCTTTTTTTAGTGCCTAGGTTTGCCGCGCTTAATTTTATTAAGATATATTATAAGTTATAAAATTTATTAAATTTTATTAATATTAAAAATCAAAACAATTTTTTTTATAAGTAATAAATTGTTTGATTCTGAAACTTGTATGTATTCTTCAGAAATGTTTATAAGCTTTAAAAAGGAAAAAATTTAATTAAAGAAAAGATTTTATTACAAAATTAACTGTAAAAATATTAATATTGTTTTAAAAGTGTTATAAATACTTGTTATTCATATTTTTGTTTCTTTATATTGCTTATTAATGTAGTATATCCATATTATGAACGTCAGAGGTACCCACGCACGTGTTATTGTAGAATGGAAACATATACTACTAGTGGGTTAAAATATTTTTTAAATATATATTTGTTTATAAATTCATTAATATTTTTGTTCACATTGAAACATAGATTTTGATTGTATATTATTTCAAAAATATTACCAGAATTTTATGTAGGTTTATACCCTATTAAACCAATTTATTTTTCGAGGTCTATTTAGTGGTAGACAATCGATCTCATTAATTATAACTAATACACATACATATTTCATAAGTAAATCAATAATTTGATAATGTTCTATAATTTAATATATGTATAGAATATAAATTGACTCAATATATTAAGGAGTGCGTCAGACCTACTTAACCGAGACAAATAAAAATAAAATTTTTGTTTTTCGTAAAAAATACGCATCAGAATCGAATTTACTTTTAGGGATCGCTTTATTTGGACCAAATAAATAGCGGAACACTGAAAATATGAGGTAAATCATTCTATTTCTCAATAGGAAAGTGAAAAAAAATGTTCTTCGAGAATTTCGTTTTTCTCAAAAAATACGCATCAGAATAAAATGTCTTTTTCGGGATAGCTTTATCTAGGGAAAATACATAGCGAACACTCGAATTGATATCAGAATCGAAAAATAGCATAATCACATAATTGCCAATTTTCGATTCTGATAATAATTTGAGTGTTCCGCTATGTATTTTACGTAAATAAAGCTACCCTAAAAAGGAAATTTAATTCTGATTCGTATTTTTAAAAAAAAACGAAATTTTCTAATGTATTTATCGGCAGGTAAAGTAGGTCTGACGCATCCCCTAAGGGGAGGTCGGAGCCGATTACAGATTTCTGCATTGAATTATACATTATTCTAATTTAATTGTTCATAAAAGTTCAAAACTTTAGTCGTCCGGTGTTCTCAATCTACTAAGGAACACCGGACAACTGAGATAATTGAAAAAAATTAAGAATTGAATGAGAATACTGAAAAATACGAAATTGTAGGTAACTGCATCTAAGCTCCGACCTCCAAGAGAACACCGGATACCTCTGTCCTTGTCTAATTGAGTTTTCATTCATAATTTTAAGAGAAATCATTTTTTTTTTAATAATAGTTGTCCTCGCTTCGTTTCATAGTAATCTAAATATATGTCCAAGCTGGGTTCATATGATTGTTTTGTTTTCGAGAAAACTTCGACACACTATGAGGGCCAACTACATGGAGATTAACCCTTACATACTAAGTTTGTCAAAGTTTTCTCGAAAGCAAAACAATCATATGAACCAGCTTGGACATATATTTAGATTACTATAAAACAAAGCGAGGACAACTATTATTATTTCAAGAAAATTATTTCTCTTAAAATTATGAATGAAAACTAAATTAGATAAGGACAGAGATTCCGGCGTCCCCTTAATGGGATGTCGGAGCCCCGCCCCTCCTTTTACTCCGACCTATTTTGTATTTCTAATCATATGTGAAAACTACAAGTCTGATTAACTTTATCTTGTACAGGTCGATTAATTATAGTAAGCACTACACGGGTCTGCTCCGAATTTTACTGTAAAATAACGTTATAAAAAGTTATTGTCAAAAGTTTAGTAGGATTCAAATTTTGAGGTTAGGTTTCCATGCGTAAACAACCTATCGTATTTCAAATTAATTAGAAAAATAACTTAACAGATCAACTTTATCTTGCATGCAAAAGCTTTATTATACAGAGCACTACGCGGATCTCCTTTTGATTTTCCCATGCATTCTATTCTTCAAAAGTAATCACTAAAAGAAAATAAAACACGATTTTAGCTCCGACATCCTCTTAAGGAGTTTCCCTGTTAAAAAAATGAAATTAAAGTCAATAAAAAAAATCTATTGCATTTGATGCTAAATCTTAATTCTGGAAAGTGCAATAGAAATATATACAGGGTGTCAATTAAGTCCCGGGACGGCTGAATATTTTCTAAAGTACTGCTTTTCTGGAAGAGGTCAAGGTCATTCCTTAAGTAACTTTGAACAAGGAACCCAACGGTGACCTTGGATTTGACCTTGAACCTCATTTTCAAGGTTATTTTGAGGTCAACCTCATTTTTTCAAACGGGAACCCCTATTTTTTATAGCGGAATCGGAAAGAGCGGAAAATTTTACATCCGGATATGTATTGAGGTATGGGGTTGAGGTAACCCCTAGAGGTCAAATAGAGGTCAAATAATGACTTCTTAAAAATCTTGCCTCTCACTGAAAGCTTCAAAGTTTAACGGAGATGCTCAAACTGAAAACCTTCAACTTCTTGACAGAAAGCTAGACGATTGTAAAAATGAGTAACAGCAAATTTCTCGCTCTATCGGTTTCCGGTATTATTACTGGGATTTCCGATTAAAAAAACCAGTTGACCTTCAAATGACCTTCAAGGTCAAGTCCAAAGTCAAATTGAAGGTCACAATTACATCCCTTGTTCAACACATCCATACTTCAAATTTCTCGCTCCTTCCGAATCCGGTATCAAAAATAAGGGTTTCCATTTGAAAATATGAGGTCGACCTCGAAACAACCTTGAAAATGAGGTTCAAGGTCAAATCCAAGGTCACCGTTGGGCTCCTTGTTCAAAGTTACTTAAGGAATGACCTTGACCTCTTCCAGAAAAGCAGTACTTTAGAAAATATTCAGCCGTCCCGGGACTTAATTGACACGCTGTATATAATCTTTAGAATTCAATTCAAAACTATTAGATCTATGTTTATAAAAATATATTGAAAGAAATACATTTTCTTTGATTGTCTATTGATTTGAATAGGTATTTAGTCAATTCAATGTAATTGGTATCAATTGATTTTTATCATTTTATATAGTATTAATCGAATTTAATATAACAAAATAGAATTAAGATTTAGCATTATAATATAATACGTGTCAATTGATGCATGTCAATTAAGTTCAATAGAGATTTAACTAATTAAATGTAATTATTTTTTATTCATAAACATATATAAACATAGATCGAATATTTTATCTAATATCTCATTTTTTTGTATAATTGTATTCTATAGATTGTATTTGTTATTTAATGCTATGAAAAATTTAGAATTAAAATGTAGCATAAAAAACTATATAATTCTTTTCTATTGATTTTAATAGGGAAGAATACCGATTTTTAGTTGACAGAGTATTCTTGTAGATCGAGGTACTCGTACACGGAGAGACTGTCGAACTGCAAAAGAGCATGCATCACCGCGCGGTAAAAGATCGTGCTGAAATACACCACATATCGACGTGCGTAAATTGTTTTTTTTAAGTCGCAAACGTTCATAGTCAATGCATCTTATTACTGCTGTTTTTTTGTTCATTATGCACGGCGATTTGACGTGCAAATATCAACTTTCGTTCGCCTCGTCGTTCGCACTAGCGACGACACTAAAAATACTTTGTAACATATCTTGAACAGATCACTTGAGTCATAATCAATAGGTATAATATTGTCAATTAGTTCTTCAGACAAATTGTAAAATTTTTCTTCATTAATTGATTTAACTACAAATTTTATATTTTCATTAAAAATATATTTATAAAATATAAAAATGAAATAATATGTAAATTACATTGATTTTAATATAATATTTATAAATAGGATTTGAATGTTTAAATTGTAGTCTCAAAATTGTAATAAATAAATAAACAAACAGATATTTACCTTTAAAAAAATACGTCAGATCAGGGAAATTCTACTCATTCAATAAATTCTTTACGAAATCGTCCAATTTAATGCAGCGATTGCACGAAAACTGATTGGCGTATTATAGCGTCAAACAAAATCACTATAATAGTCGGTGATCGGAGAATGTGTATTTTTTCACGTCAAAACGACGAGCATAATGAACAAAAAAACAGCGGTCATCAGATGCATAGATTATGAACGTGCGCGACTTAAAAAAAAGTTACGCACGTCGATATGTGGTGCATTTCAGCACCGTCTTTTGCCGCGCAGTGATGCACGCTCTTTTGCAGTTTAACAGTTTCTCCGTGTATAGTTTATTTGTAAACTTTTGGAATTTTCACGATATCTTCAAAATTAAAGAAGTTATAGTTAAATCTTTAAAAAACGTTGTGACGTCTCTCCGGTCGGCACCTTTTATATTTTAACGGTGTGACGTCACTTAAAGGATTTTTAATACACTATAACTTTTGATAATTAAGTTTTCTATTTTAATTTCAGAAAGATATACACAAAAAATATACGTCGGCTTAGCTATCAAATGTACAATTAGTGCCGATCAAAAAATAAATTTTGTATTCTTTCCTATTGCCTTGTATGGGGCTTATGAGTTTTCACGATCAATATGAGGCCAATTGAATAAAGGTAGTTTCATAGAAAATACGTATATTATCAAAAAGTAATGGTACATTTATAAGTAATAATTTAAATAATTTAAATAAAATAAATAAATATTACACATGTAATTTGTACGATTTGTCGAAAATAGCATGAAACAATTTGTTTATGCTTACGATAAATTAATTCCGTTTGGAGTGAGATTAACCTCATTAGTACCTAATATTACTTTCTTATATATCAACCGAGAGAACCTTTTATAAAAGTATTATTTATAGTAGATTAAGGTAATGATTCATTGTGTAGACGATAAGTGCAAAAAGTCCAAAGTGTACCATTTTTTATTAATGTTTATTATTCTAATTCATGAAAACGTTCACAGTTTAAATACCAAATCGGGGAAATCTTGAATTTTAAATTTAAAATTAATTTATTGTTCTAATAAATTAACATTTGAATTATTTCAAAAAATTCACTGACAATTGATTAGCATGTAGCTTCCTACAATTTCATAAACTGTTCCATGATAATTCGCACATGTACAGAATTGAATAAAAAGATTGTTTATCAAGTTCATTTGCGGCTTGTACGGATAAAGTGCATTTAAATCTATTAATTTTTTATACTCATAGAAATTGACTAAAGTCAATTATTAAAAAAGATATTTGCAAACTACACAATTCAATGATAAGTATGTTGATCAAAGTTAATTTAAGTTGATTCTCGCCTAATATGAATAAACTGTATTAAATTATATTGATTTCCTGTACTTATAGGAATTGATTAAAATCAATTAATGAGAAAGGTATTTGCAACCTACAGAATTCAATAGAATGTGTGTTTATTAAAGTTTATTGAAGTTGATTCGCGGCTTATACGAATAAACTATATTTAAATCTATTGATTTCCCATACTCATAAGAATTGATTCAAGTCAATTCATAAATAAAGTATTCACAACCTACAAAATTCAATAAAATTTTCATTTATCAAATGTGATTAAAGTTAATTCAGGGCTTATACGAATAAGCTGTATTAAAATCTATTCACGTTTGGAATTCATAAAAATGAATTAATGTGGATAGAAGTTTTATAGTCAATTTATACATTGAATTAGATAAATGCAAATAGTATTGGAATATATTAAAATTCATTGAACTGTATTATCTAAATTGTAATTAAATACAATACGTAAAAAATGAACTATTCTGTTATAGAAGTCGATTTAAATAATATATAGAAATCAATACTAAATATAGGGATTGAACTAAATTACAATTAAAGTTTATTAATCACAATTTATTTTCAATTGACTTGTTTTCTGGTAGTCAATTCATCAATTAAAATAAATTTAATTCAATAAAATTTGAATTTTTTTTAATTGACTTCAATCGCATATTTTTAGCAGGGTTATATTTGGATTCGGATTTATACTCTGGCTGACGCAAGCTTGGCACAATCCTGCTACATGTGAGCTTAGTGTAAACCTGTTAAGTGCATTTTCACAGGCGCAAGTTGGTCGCTAGTCGGCCGCAAAGAACCTGACGCAATCGTCCACTGCAATTCTACGCAATTCTGTTGTCCGTGCGGATACAAAATATTAGCCTCATGATACACTTCAACTGCTGTAACACTGTAGCAATTCTGGTGCAATGTATCTGAAGTAATCATGTGCTGCAATTCTGCTGCCATAAGTTTGCTGCAAGTCTGCTGCACAGTGCCTAACGCAATTGCCTGCCGGCAGAAACATAGTAGAATGACGAAGCAGACAACGCATGTTCTGCTGTAATTTCCATACCTAGCACGGAAATTGCAACACAATTGTAGCACAATTACAATGGGTTTGTTACCAGGGTAGCTATTATAGAATAATAAATCACATTTTAGTACAAAATCATTTATTTAAATAAAAATAAGATGAAATATATATTAAATAAATATAATTGTGTGATTCTTAGATAAAGAGTGTTCTTAACGCTTTATTACTTTATGCCTCAAAAATTATTATTGTGCAATATAAAAGTTTATTTAAAACTTCCTCTTTTATAACATTTTATAATATTTTATTTATTTTGAATGCATTCTTTAAATAATTTTGTATATTATTAATTTTGTCACAAAGCTTGCGACGTAATGTAAGTAATAAACAAATGTAATTCTCACATCTTGAAGACTTTCCGCGAGACGGCGTTCCTCGCCCGAAAAAGTAAAATGTCAGGTTAATTGCCGGCTCCGTGTTGCTCCGGTACCTACAGCAGCCGCTCACGGTCGCCCACATCGAAGAACAAATGATATCAAAAAAGTCTCAAGTCAGATTTATTATTATATTTTTCAACAGTCAACTGTTCAACAAGCAAACATCGTTACAGTGACAATTGCGTCTAAATAATCTTTATTTGAAGAAAATAATTTATGTTTCAAAGCATTATTTGAAATTTAAAACAAGCCTGAGAGGTTATGATATCAAGTCCGGTGTGATATTTTTATATTTATTTATTGTTTAATACAAACTTTTTTAAAAACCATGTTTAGTGATAATTCTAACGAGCCTGTTGGCTATGAGCCTGAAACATCAAACGAAAAGTTAGTGTTTTAAATGTGAACTTACAACATACTGTGTAAGTTTATTAAAATATTGCAATTTAATTTTAGATCCCAAAAAGCTGCAAATATTCAAACTGAACATGTAGTTTATGAATCTGAGGAAATTCAAGTAGTAGAAACTAAAAGCATTGAGGTAATTTATATTAATTTTTAAATTTGCAATGCCAATATGAATTACTATATAAGTAAAATGAAATTTTTTGTAGACACAGACTGTCAATGAACCAATAAAAGCTCCTCAATATAATCATGATAGCCTGATGGACTTTTTAAAGCGTATAACCCCTGGTGTGCTACAATTTTTGGATGAACAGCATGGAACTAGTGCTTTCGATGATTATGATTTGGGTGGCAGCGGTGAACCTTCTGTCAATATTCAATTAATCAATAGACTTAACAGTTTAGAAATGTCAGACTTTAAAGTAAAAATTTCAGTATTATTTCCTTGCTTTACAATTAAAAATTTTTGCTGATGTTTTTGAAAATTGTATATATTATTTTGTAGGGTAAAATCAGCAGTGTCAGTTGGAGTATTGGTGGTGGAACTCTGGCAGTAGCACATAGTGCTACTCATCATGAAACTTGGTGTAATGACTTAACCAAAATTGAATTCTATAATCTTTCAAAAGATAATCAATTGATGTCTATACCAAGCAAAACTCTAGAAGTTTCTTCTTGTGTAACTTCTTTATTATATCACCCTGAAGAACCTTCAATCATTGCAGCTGGTTTATTTAATGGTAAAAGCCTATTAATATTTTTATTTTAACTGCTATTATAACTATTTATATAAATCTTTTAAAATTTTTGTATAATATTTCTATAGGTGATGTCCTGGTATGGAATCTCAGAGATGAATCTTCAGTTACACCTTTGCAAGTTTGTACACATGGTGACTTGGTTTCACAAGTTCAGTGGCATCCAAGAATTCTTAATGATGCATCAGCTCTTGTAACATCCAGTGCTGAAGGATATATTTTTATTCACAAGCTCTCAGTACATTTTACGCAAGCTTCCATAAACAAGCGGTAATTTAAACTCTAAAATTAAAAAAGCTTTTGGTATTAATTCACGACAATATACTTCATAGTACTTTAATGTTTAGCTATAAAATAGCCAAGGAAAAAAATCCTGCTGAAAAAGCCAGACCGCATAGTGCTGGCGGGAGTAAGGATAGGGCAGCAGAAGCTGGGTTATCTATTACATGCTTTGATTTTTCATCAAAGGAGCCAACCCTATTAGTGGTTGGTACTTTGTGCGGTGGACTTTATAAGTGTAAGCTTGATCAAGCCGTTTCCATTGAAGGTCATAGAAAAAATTATAAAACTTACAAACTATTATATAAAATTCCATTTGATGATTTTAACATATTATATTCTTTGTAGGAGATGAAAATATTTTTGATCCAGTTGTAGATGAATATGACAGGCATAAGGGTACTGTAACTTGTATCAAGAGTGCTCCTACGAAAAATCTCTTTGTTTCATGTGCATCTGACAAAGAAATACGAATTTATGATTTTGATCAGGTATTGATTATAAAAATCAATTTTTAGTGGCCGAGTACATAATAGATACATATATTTTCAGGCTGCCAGTTTAAAAGCTATTACAGTAGAGAATACCTTGGTACAAATCACTTGGTGTTTCGGTAATCAAGATATTTTCTTAGCCTATGGTGCAGGATCAGAAGTAAAATTTTTCAACGTGAATACTGGTCGAGCTTTATCAAAGATAATGCTTTATTCCGAAAGCAGAGAAAATGCAAGCTGTCTGAGCTTCAATCCAAAACGGTAACAGAATATAGTTCTATTAGTTAAAATAAAATTTTAATTTAAAATTTTAAATCTTAATTTTAATGTAAACTTCTTTATTTTTAGCGAGATGGTGGCTATTGGAGATACACGAGGAAATTTAGAAGTATGGAGAATGCCAAGAAAACTAACTCCTTGAGTTAATGATTAAAGAAGAAATTGCACATTGTGATTTAAATAATTTATTGTTTAAATAGATTTAAGTATTATTAGTACTAATATAATTAATAACTGCTAAGAGTGATTCTATTTTTCACTATTTTTTTGCATTCCTGTTTACACTTTCATTACAAAAATACTGTGAAATAAAATTTACAAAATAAAAAATAACATTGACAATACCGTTGAATGTAGTTTCTTTTTCACATTTGTCAGTGTTAACGAAATGCAAATTTGGAAAATATAACTTAAGTGAATACCTATTTACTTCGTAATGCGTAAATAAATGATTTGATATTAATAGCAAACATTTATTCATTCGTGTTAGTAGAATCATAGCTTGAACCTTATTTAGATGTAATAAATAACTTCTTTCGAAACAAGGTTCAAGCTATGATTCTACTAACACGAATGAATAAATGTTTGCTATTAATATCAAATCATTTATTTACGCATTACGAAGTAAATAGGTATTCAAGGATTTAGAGGACAGGATTTATGAACGGTTTTTCTTGACACGTCAATATCAACCATTTTTGTCAGACCATACCAGACAACTGTGTTCATTGTAATAGGTTGTTGTACAATTATTGTACCCATTCTATGAGCTTGACCAGAATCACAATATTGTTTTTATTTTATAAGCCTAATTAATATACTTTAAGTTTTTGATAAGATTTTAAGTACCCGGTACTATCTAGCACTTTTTGGAGTTACTAAAAAATTATGATTTTCTTTAAATCTAAATCATTAATTTATAGTTTAATGCGAAAATCGCTTTTCGACACAGTGTGTGTAAAATGAGCTTTTATGCACTATTTTCAGTGTGTAAAATGCTAGTTTACGCAATTATATAAAAATCAT
Organism: Gastracanthus pulcherrimus; assembly: GCA_949152435.1. Lineage (NCBI taxonomy): Eukaryota > Metazoa > Arthropoda > Insecta > Hymenoptera > Pteromalidae > Gastracanthus > Gastracanthus pulcherrimus. The sequence continues at coordinate 48,139,571 of OX424575.1, read as the reverse complement.
GTTTTTACAATTCAGGCATGGAATTTCACACTCCGGAGTGATCGCAAAACACGATCTGTTTTACCATTACACATTCGGAGCGCAACATTCAACGCCTGAGTTGCGAACAATATTTTTCGATGATTACGTAAAATCGCATTTCACGTCCTCAAAACGGGCATAAAATCCAATTTTTTTACGCAGGCTGTATCAAAATATATCGTATATAACTCATACGTATGATTACACACTCGTGCGCGACGATTCGCTATACTCGTGTGTAAAATAATTTTATGCATTTTACGCACTTGTATAATATACTATATGCTTTGTTTATTTAATTTCATACTAATTTTACTTTTTATTCTTAAGTTTGTATATAGGTGTCTGATATTGTCCGATTCTCCCCTAAAAAAATATTAATATTTAATATTTACGGGCGCTAACTTCACAAGTCTGATGATCATACCTGACAATGTATTTTACTCGATAAAACGAAAAATATCGTAGATTAAGACGACTATATAATGCGGGACCACAGGAGGCAATCCAGGACCTTATCCAAAATCTGTTGAGCAGCCCCATTAGCCAGATGTATTGCAAATTGTTAGCAATTTGACACACGTTTTGCTCACGATTTCCTTAAGTTTGACGTAAAACTGCATCCGTATATGCTGGAAATTTTGTATCTAGTATTGAAGTCAATTATGAGGATAAAGTGAAGGCAAAATTACAGCAACTATTGCTCAAGATGTGCAGGCGTATCATAGGCATAAATTGCCATCATATTGTCTTCATATTTCTCGATTTTTATGCTACACAAATTTCCATCAATATGCTGTTATTAAGCATTATTAATTGAAATACAATTAATTGAAAAATTAACATTATGTATTTATATTAGAATAGAAATATTTCTATACTTTGATTGTCTGAGTTTGCTCGACTTTGTCTAATCTTGATTTACCTTTAAATTAAGTTAGTAAATTATTTTCACTAGAGAAATGGAAATAAATTGGCTCTAACTATAGCCCCAGTGATTTGGACTTTGGTCACCATATTGTGTACGAACTTTAAGTTCTACTTTTAGTTTTTGCTGTAAAACTTAATTGTATTTAGAAAACCAGAGTAGTGTATACTTATATACCTATAGTTATATTTATCTTAACAAATATAACGCACCTATATTTAAAAAATTGTATTTTTGTGGATAATAGTAGGATTTGGTAAGACATTTCTTTAAATTCTTTTATAAACAAAATTCTATAAAATTATACACTGAACTATACATAGTGCATGAGGATTTTCGTAATTTCATTAAACAAATAGCATTCGAAAAAAAACATTTTCTAGAATTAATTTTTAAGGTGGAAACATGGATGACTTAAGTATTGTTCTTTAAAACTTTTTCAAGGCTGAAAAATAATTGAAAATATGCGGCGTAAAATTTTGCCTTATTCATTCTATTTAATAACGAGGTTACGAGTGAGTGTACAATGTGTACATGTAAATATATATGATATAAAAATAATAAGTATTGTGTCAAGAATACTTTTACAAAAAAAGAAAATTATATAATTAAAAATTAAATTAATAAACATTAAATTATTGGAAACAGTTTCATTTAATCTTATTTCTTTCACGACACGTATCCTATCGAAACTTTGTTCAAATAAATAAATTTACTACAATTTAAATACAGGAACGCATGCGCATTCTTACACCGCTTCAAGGTCTCAAATCGTATAGGTATGTATTCTCACTATACACGCTTATAGTAGCGAATATAAGTTACGTGTGTATGAATATATATATATATATATATATACAGTGGCAAGTTAGTGAGCTTGCGGAGAAACACATTGCGCCTTCGAGGAAAATTCGTGCTGCTCAATTTTCACTTTCATATGCGTAAAATTTATTGTCAAGCGAACGTTTTGACACTTTGTTTCTTATTAGTGATCACAATTTTAACTGTGCACGTGTAAACTAAAATTTATCGATTCAATATTGAATAATACAAGATATACATCACCCATTTCTAACCTAGAAAGTGATCAAACTATTTTATATTATAGTACTCAAAAATTGACTTAAAGGTGATTTTTTTGTGATGCAAAACGACAATGCTTCAAAATTTAAAATATGGGATCCATTAAACATTTTTCGATGTCCAACCGATTACAATTACGCAGTCGTTGTTTTGAACAGGCCAATACGGTTAGGTTACGATACGGTGTTTCCTCTATGGAAAAAAGGTACGCAATAAATATTAATATATTATTATTATTATTATTATTGAAGTAATATATCACATAATATATGATGTTGGACGTTTTATTTATTAACAAAAAAACTTTTATAATTTATTAAAAAATAATTTTAATTAACTTTAACATTTTATTATTACATTCGTCATCATATAGAAATAATCTATAATATTTATTATACCCTAAAACTTATTTATTACATTAATTATTATTACAATACTAATGTTAAAAAATTTCGATTTCAAAAGAAATTATCAAACATTTCAATTTTCTTATAAACTTATATTATAACTTTTAAACATTTGCAAATTTCATATATAATAAGTCAGTCCAGCAAGATGAGTTCAAACAAATATTTTTGTATGGCTTTGTAAAAAAACTATTTATTTTATATAAGTTAAATTGTGTGAGTACCTATACGTATGATAAATGTGAAGTGATAAATATATATTAGTATAATTCGCGAGTGGTATCGCGGGTACATCCAGAAAGGAATTTTCATGTAAAATATATTTTTTCACATAACATTTTCTTTTATTCTGGAAAATCAAAACATTATCAGCTATAATTTCTATGTTTTTCTCAGAATCAAAGCGAATAATATCACTCAAAGTTTACTAAGATTGCATAATAAAGAAATAAACAAACAATTTAATAAAAATAATCAACAATCTGGTTATCATTTTAAGTATTTTCAATTATTGTTGTAAACCGTAAAATAAGTCAATATAATAGTATTCATAATCCATATATATTTATAGCTTGCTTTCATTAAGACCGGTATAGTACTTCGTATAGTTCTTGCGTGATTGACTAACACAAATAAACAAACAAATTTTGAAATTTATGTATTAGTGAGGGTAAAGATAAGAATAAAAGGCATACTTTTCTAAACAATTATTGACGTAGAGCGGGGTTTCTTGGATCAATTTTGAACTGTAAAGGACTGTATCATGCTTTCAAATTTTTGCTAATACTTGGGTATAGTTATAGACTTGATAAATAATTATGTTAGAATAGTGGTAGAATAGTAGGTTTTGAAAGCTTACATTGGTTTTCTCCCATTTTGAGAAAATAAGAAACGCTGAATACGTGCAATTTCGTCAAACAAGAACGCATACATTTCAAAGCTTCTAAATTAATTAGAAAAAAGAAGTTAATATACGAAATGGAATAAACTCCTTTTAAACAATTTTAAATTTACTCGGAATGATTCTATTTTTCTTATGAGTATGAATTTTATTTTGGTTGAATTTGGAAAATATCGAATTATATATTTATTAAAATCCTTAAAATATAATCGTACTAAATTCGAGACTAAATCACATCTTAATTTTCTACGTTCTATGTGAGTATTTTAACCTGTTCAACAAATTCAGTTTGAAGAATGTATACGGCAGGGAACCGAATTACCGTGTTCCACTCAATTACCGGTCAGTACATTAATTTTCGATTTTTTGAGAAGCCACGTCAACTAAATTAAATCATTATATTTAAGGCAGGTTTGCCGTGGATTTGCCCTATTTATTCAATAATTTTTATTTCATACAAAAAATAATCTTTATTGTTCAAACTTTTTACATATTAAAATACACATTTTAAAGATATAAAAATTTTTTTTTTTTTACGGATTTTTCTTGACAAAATGGCCGCCTCAAAATTATTTTTTTGTTTGACTGTCGACACGATATCTCACCAACGGATCATCTGAAATCAAAAAACTAAAAAGATTCTTAAAACTTATAGTTTTAGCTATTGCATAGTCTAGGATATTTCATTTTTACCGGAAAAAAACAAAATGGCGGACTTTTGAATTTTTTGGCTTTTTTTTTGCAACATAAATTGTTTATAACTTTTTGAAAATTTTATTGATCGTTATAATCCTAGATCATGCAATAGCCAAAACTGTAGGTTTTAAGAATCTTTCTAGTTTTTTTATTTCAGATGATCCGTTGGTGAGATATCGTGTCGACAGTCAAACAAAAAAATAATTTTGAGGCGGCCATTTTGTCAAGAAAAATCCGTAAAAAAAAAAATATTTTTATATCTTCTAAATGTGTATTTTAATATGTAAAAAGTTTGAACAATAAAGATTATTTTTTGTATGAAATAAAAATTATTGAATAAATAGGGCAAATCCATGGCAAACCTGCCTTAATTATAAAATTTTCAAGTTATTTTGTCATGAGTAGGGGAGGATGGGGTATTGCCGGTCACCTAAGCAAACGTGCTTGCTATTTCCACTTTCAAATTGTTTCTTTTAACTTTAAATAATTATTACGTTACTTCAAACCATTGACTATAAATATTTCTTATAGGTTTAATATAAAAATGTAAGATATCGAAGTTATAAGTCGAAATAAAAAAAAGCATTTTGACCGAATTTACTCCACATCAAAGGGTAATACCGGTCAGCCTTGGTACAATTCCGATCACTATTACAAAGTTACTTTTATAGTTGAAAAATTTCTTTAAATCAATTATATGAACTTTCATATGATCTGTCACATTATTATTCGCACTTACATAGTGAAACGTATAATAACATAACCACTGTTCAATCAAAAACACTTAAGCAAAGGTACCCTGAGAGCGCAGCGAAACGTTTTCTTAGCCTCACTTTCGGGAGCGTCATATAAATAACATTGTGACCGAGATTACCCCCATTCTGCTTAGTAATTGAAATTGAAATGACAAAAAAGTAATAGGTTTATACTCTTTTTTCTTCACTACTTCGTATTCTTAGATTGTTTAAATTAATAAAGATGCAAAAAATAACTGCATAAAGCAACAAATAATATGCATAAAAGCTTATTTTATAGACCAGATTTCTTATAAGAAATGTAGGCCTACATTTTGATTGTGTATAATTTCTTAATAAAACTGAATAGAAGGTTGTTTGGATATTTGATTAATTGCATTTTATGTTGCGTTTAATATACTATTCGAATTATTACCTAAAAATGTTTAGATCATTGAAAATAAGGGTGAGCGGAATTAGCCAGTGACCGGAATTACCCCGTTCTCCCCTAAGCTTTTCAAAAAATCTACAAATTAATGTACTGTCCGGTAATTGGATAGGATACGGTAATTGGGTCCCCTACTCTATACTATACTAATATAAAATAACACTGAATTGTATAAAAAAGTTGTACCTACATGTGAAGCTTCTATAAGATATATCGAAGTCAGATATTTTAAACCTTGCGATTTGTAAAAATATCATTACAGATTCTATTACAATACGTGTAAAATATTTTTTTATATTAATCAAAATACTTTCGAAATAGATATTACATATTTCAAAAAACAAATTTGATAAACTTTTCCAAACTATACCCTTTGATTGACGTTGCAGACAATTGCCAAAACTTTGCTTAAAAACAGCGTATGACACTATCTGCGATGTATATGCAAAATTTGTTAATTTTCGACCACGTTTAGCAATGATAGGCTAAATTTGGCAAAGCAAAAAAGAATATTTCCTATACATAACATTTGGGAATTTTATCAAATTTGCAAAAGATTTGCAAACTTTAGAAATGTTGAGAATGTTTTATTTTCAAAAACCATTTTTCGTCAATCTTTTTCCTCGCTTTTTACTTCATTTTGCGGTAGTTTTTTAAAATTTTCTAAAGTTTGACAAACATCTCTATTCTTTGCTTATAACTCTGCCGAAAATAGTCACATGGAAAGTTTTCTATTAAGAGCTTTATTTTGCCAAACTTTGCTAAATATTGCCTAAGATTTTTAAACTTTACCTAAATTGGGAATATTTGTTAATCTTCGGCCATGTTTCATTAAGTTAGACAAGTTTGACAAGGTGTATATTCATACTAGAGTTGGTACAAATTTTCAATGGAAATAAGATATTTTGATTTAATTTACAACTAGCCCTTAAAAAATCAGTAATATTTTCATAATTCAATTATAATAGTTAAATACGTTGATGAATTAGTAAGTGTATCTGTTACAGCAAAAGTTACCGTAACGGTAGACGGAGGTACAAATCGATGGATAACTTACATCGGCGAAGAACAAGCTGCAAATCTGTTACGCGAAGAATGCCGAGATTACTTACCGACGATCGTTACAGGTACTGTCATCAAAAAATGTATTGATGTACCGTTTCAAACGATTACAAAATTGGTTTGAAAAATAAATGAATATTGATGAAGCTTATTAAAATCGAATTAAATAATATATAAACAAACATTGAAATTGGAACAAAAGTCAGAATACATAATTCTGCAGAATTCTGACAAATATTTTCCACCAGGGATATTGTTAAACGGTATATATCGACGCTTTATACAAAGACTTGTACTAGCAGGTTTCAGTATTTAAAAAAAATATATATAAAAAAATATAATTAAATATAAAAAAATATAAATAAATAACGTAAAAATACCTATTATGAAACACCCTCTTAACTGTGTCCCTTTTATGAAACAGTATTCAAAATGATAAAATAAGAAATAATTATAACATGCATAAGCGAATATAAAAATTTTATTAATAATTATGAATGTTTTCGTCTGTAAATATACGAACATGAATATTGTTATACAATAAGTAGTATTATAAAAAATCATTCAATTTTGCTTGTCTCCAAACCCGTACAGATCGGCGGTTTTGGGAGCCGAAGCAGATGATTTATACGACTTTGTTTTTTATCTATATTTATAAATATAAATGACTTGACACCATATGCAATAACTTAAACTGTAGCTTTCGGTCCGTAGATTTTAATTATCTACAAACTGTTTTAATTTCGATGCGATTTTTATTAAATATGTAGCTGTTTCATAATAGGTGCGCGAGTTAGTGGAAGTCCGTATTTATGAAACACCTTTGCAAGGGCTTTTTTTAATAATTTTAGGTATTTGCATAATATTTTCTGTATTATGAAGAAATAAATACTACATTTTAATGATATAGCTCCCGTACATTGGAAAACTAAGTAAAATAAGCATGTTTATTGAATTTAGCGGCCTAACCTGTAACTTATACATTACCAAGTCGATTCTACGAGGCATAACCCTAAATATGATCATTTTGTTGTTATTAAAAACTTTTTAAAAAAGGATGTCAATCTTATGTTGACGTTATTACTCGCGTATATTAGGCGCATTGTTTACGACAGATATAGCAATTGTAAGTAAAAGCAGTGAAATAAAGTAATATTTACATATTTATTACGTTTCATAATAGAGACATAAATTATGAAACACCCGTACATCGTGCGATTGCACTGTTTCATAATACGTACAATGAATCACTTCAGTATTTTATTAATATAATTAATTATTAACATTTAATTTGTATTTTAAAGTCATTATCTTGTTCAAGGACAGTCTATTCCTTCGAGTACTATCAAAAGTTTTAACGTTATACGCATTTCAATCTCAATTTTACAAAACTATAAAATGCACCCCGAAACCCGTTTCTTAACCCTTTCAGGGGCAGTGGTACGTATACGTACCACCATTTTGCTTTCAGTTTTTTCTGTATTTCGGACGTATTTTTCAGTGCTCCTATGCGTGTGAGTACTTTTTGGACTCTTGAGATGATAAGTTATAAGTTTTGTATAGAAAAGTATGCAAATTTATTTATTTATAAATAGTTATAAACAATTGAATCACAAAAAACTCGTTTTTCTTCGTAAAAAATCGTTTATTCTTGAACGAAAAACTCTAGAGCTCTGAAATTTTTTTTATCTATAGTCCGTGTCCAGCTCTATAATATATATTTTTTTCAAATTTTTTCGCACGCTAGTTTTATTGATAAAATTTTTGAAAATTTGAAAAATTGAATTTTTTTATATGAATTTTTGTGAATGAATTTGTAATTCTGACGTCAGATTCGTATTCAGAGACCCCGAAAACCCCTATATACAAAGTTTTATCCTAACCGGCAATAAAACCACGAATTGAACCTAAAATAGTCGTCATATTGGATCCGCCATCTTGAATTTTGTAATTTTGACGTCAGATTCGTATTCAGCGACCCCGAAAACCCTTATACCACTAATGACTTTAAATGTATGTACAGAAGAAAAATGTGCCCCTGAAAGGGTTAATAGGTACTTTTCCTTATATATATTTTTTATGCATACAAAATATTACGTTTAAAACTAAACAATTTTCTTTTTATAAATGAAATGCAATAGTCATTGTAATAAGCGTCGATGTAGTCTAATTAAACATAAACTAATTTTATATTAGCATTCTCCGTACTATCATTTAAGGTGGGTGCAGGTAATGTGGTCACCTTAAGGAACTTTTGGATCCTAGTAAATATATATCGGGCATTGGAGCTTCGGAAACTATTGAGACTTGTTATTTGAAGGCATCGATTCTAAAACGTCCTTAGCGCTCGGCTCGGGTTGCCGCTATATACAAATTGACGTCATGGTGACCATTTTATATATATACTTTGTTTGTACAATGTTTAGTATTTGAAAAAAGAAAAATAAAAACGGCAAAATTTTAAATCTTATTTGCACCACGTTTTTTAAACTTAACTCGCTGCAGCTCCGACAAATATGAACGGATCTTGCTCATTTTTTGAATAATCTCGTAAAATAGTCTAGCGCTGTTGATAAACTCATAGATAGTTAAATATTAAATATTTTTCTTTCAACAATTTAATTGCAAACCAGTGAGTTACCTTTTATATGGTTAAGTATATTCAACGAAAAAAAGTATCGAGGGAAGTTTAAGACTCAGTGAACTTTCAACGAGACATTTGTTTGTTAACATTTGAAGAAGTTTCTCAGAAAATTACAGATCAATTGGATGAAAAGTGGCAAAGATAGAGCGATTTTGCCAAACTTGCACGCTCCGCGCGATACATGACGCTCGCAGCGTATGTCAGTCATATAATGCCGTTTACTTGAAGATTTGCTGTCCTTTTTTTTTAAAAATACATACTTAATCAAATCATACTATTTAATACTGTCGATTTATAGTGTAGAAGTTAAGAAAAATAAGTATCTGATGAAACAATAAGAAATTAAATAAACAAAGCAAAGGCAAAATCAAACGGCAGTTATTCATAAAGTTGTTGAATTTTTAAATCTTTGTACGAAAGTTTTAGAAATTATTGTTTATTCTAAATGTTATATACACTAGATAATAAATGATTATAATAAAGCGTTCAAATGAAATTCACACACATTAAAAAGAATATTGCAGCGTAAATGAATTGAATAGTAAATTACAATCTTTAAAAATATAAATTTCTGGGAAACATATAAATTTCACAGATTTTTGACATTGTTCAGTAAATTAGAAACTTCAAATAACTAATACTTATATTTATTTATATTTCTACATTAAGATTTATTTACAATTTAGTCGCAATACATACAACGCGTTTCAAAAACATATTACTTTTTTTTTCCTTTTATTGTTTTTGTTTTCTTTTCTTTTTTATTAATTTTTAATTCTAATTTTTGCTTTTGTTCGTCGCTTACTTTTCTTCTTTTTGTTGAGACAACTTCCGTTTTTCGAACTTTTTTGTTACCATGTTCTTCTTTCACATTCTTTGTTTTACTGACAACAGTTTTAATAGAAGTTGTTTTTAAAAATTTTTCACCAAAATGTTGCCCATTAGTAGTACAAAATTGCAATAAATGTTTAAAATCCTTTTCTTTTTCTTTCGTTATTCCTACCTTTTTAGCTAATGATACTTTCGACAAATCTACTTCACTGCTGTTTCTTACTTTAATTGTAATTGGATTGCCATCATAATCGTAATAGAAATCAATTTGTCCGTTAGGAAAATATACAATTCTAACAACTTTGCTTATTTTAATTACATTTTTCTGCAAGTCTTCGTCTTTCGCAAACAGTTTTTCATAATCTTTTACTTCGCACTGTGAAATAGCAACCATTTCGAATGGAGGATTTCTAGAATTTTTTATTAGTTGCACATAATCATTTTCTGTTTCAATTCTTTCTTGCTTTTTTTTCTTACTACCATACAAACCGAAATTTCGGTCACACTGGCAGTAGGAATGCCCTCTAACAGGAAATAAATGTTGGATTTCTAATTGCAATTTGTAAGATAAAAATGAAAAGAATTTCAAATTAATGTAATTTCGATTTTGACCTCCTGCAGCATCAGAAAATAAAAATATTTTATCGAAGACGTTTAGTTGTAGTTCTTTTCTTATCGCATACTCAACCATATTACATACGCTGTTGGCGCCCTTTTTTAAAATCCCTTCAAGGAAATGGAACATGTAACTTCGATCACTATCGAAAATGTGTACATTAAACAAATACATCCAAACTAAACGACGAAAAAATTGAGAATTAACTGGTAGTTTTGGCAATGGCAAGTTTTGACCAAAGTCAAATTCACATTTTAGTACATTTACAGTGGACAACATTGAATTTTTTAAGTTTTTATACTTTTCAACTTGCACGATATGTTCAAAATACTCATTTTCTCGTCCTTTGTTAGTTTCATAAGTAAAACAAAGATCACATACATCAGTACGTGGCAGACCAATAGAGAAATTCACAAAATGATTAAAATAATTAAAATACGTTGTTTTATAAATAGGAATAGCTTCACTCCCTGTTACAGCTGCATAAAAATCCAAAAAGGAAAAATAGAGTGAATGTAATGTTAACGATGTATCAAGAAAATAGTAAAGCTTTGAACTTTCTCTAGTATAATGTGACTCAGAATGCAGAAGGCTTTTACAATGTTCCAGAATTAAAGTTTTGACATCTTCAGTTAGCTTTACCTTGTGATTATCTTGTTTTCCTCTATTATCAAACATCGTTTTGCCACTTACTATTTTTTCTTGAACCGTTTTTATTCTTCGTTCTCCAATTTGGAAAATACTGCAAACAAACTTTCGACAAATATCGATACTAGTGCTTTTGTAGTAACTATGAAATTGCCACTGTAAACGATTTAATTCTTGTGTCGATTCTTTTCTTACAATCATATTTTCTAATATTGTATTCTGTACTTGAAAATCTCCACTGCGCCAAAATTTATGAAACATACTTTTTTGCCATTCATGATCTACTTTTAAAAAACACTTTTTAGGACAACAATTTTTTATTTCTGTGAACGTCTTTTCAAGCATTTTCTTTCCACTAACTGATTCATATTCTAATCCCTATATAAAAGACGTTTGGAAATCATCATTTTATATATACGTATTAATGAAAAAATTTATTTTACAAAATTGATTACAGCTTCATTTTAAATGATTTGAAAATAGTGCATTTTGACACGGGTGTGGAAGTTGATTAACGCATGGGATGCATAAGTAATTAAAATAATTAACCTCAAATTCTTTATTTACATAATATTTCACAACAGCATAAAAATTTAGAGAGTTCTTCGTTTTAATTAATTTCGAGTTTTATATACATGTCATTCAATCATATTTGCAACAGAAATTCTTTTTTATAACACGTCTTACGATATTTTACTTACCTTATTTTTACAACTTTTATTAATAGTTTTTTTCCATGCATGCTCATTTCTAATTCTTTTACGTCCTATATTGATCGACATTATGCTTATAATTTATTTAGCAAGTAAAACGTTTTTTAAAAAGATTAAAGAAATTAACAAATTTGTGAATAAATGCAGCTTGTAAACGAACAAGAAAATCAGTGTGATTTCAATGCGAAACGAGTTCGACTTTGTTTTGTTTATTTCAGGATAACTTTTATCATGTTTCTTAAATTATTTCTTATTCTATGACTGACATACACTGAGCGTCATTTATCGCGCAGACCCGCTAATGTTCGCGCGCATCGTACAAGTTTGGCAAAATCGCTCTATCTTTGCCACTTTTCATCCAATTCATCTGAAATTTTCTGAGAAACTTCTTCAAATGTTAACAATCAAATGTCTCGTTGAAAGTTAGTTGAGTCTTAAACTTCCCTCGATACTTTTTTCGTTGAACATACTTAACCATATAAAAGGTAGCTCACTGGTTTGCAATTAAATTGTTGAATGAAAAATATTTAATATTTAACTATCTATGAGTTTATTAGCAGCGCTAGACTATTTTACGAGTCTATGCAAAAAATAAGCAAGATCCGTTCATATTTGTCGGAGCTGCAGCGAGCTAAGTTTAAAAAACGTGGTGCAAATAAGATTTAAAATTTTGCCGTTTTTATTTTTTTTTTCAAATACTAAACATTGTACAAACAAAGTATATATATAAAAAGTTGCCATTTTTGATCCTCTGCACGATACTATTTTTTAAAATTCATTTCCGTAAAATTGCAAATTTTGGTCACCATGACGTCAATTTTGATATAACGGCAGCCGGGCCGAGCGCTAAGGACGTTTTAGAATCGATGCCTTCATTTGAACCTTTAACTGTAATATCTTGTATGTTTGTTTGCAAACAAATTTACTCTCTTAATTATAACTGAAGAAGTTCTAGAAACAGGTAAGAATTGGCCACTTTATTAATAGTGTTGGTAAAGTGTCCAGCTATCTGTCCCAATGAAAAAGTCATGTAGTAAGTGCTTCAGAAAGTCAAAACTAGCCTAGCCGATGCTAACTTTCTGGGTTATTCACTATACCTACATAGCTTTTAAAACGAAGCAGCCACTGTGTTTAACTCTGTTGATTGCCTTTTACAATAAATTATCACTCCAGGTGTTTTAAGGGATTGCTTTAATACCTTGTAGCTAGTGGGTCCCAGCATCGGGGTCGCCTTGCTCCTCAAGATCTTTTGATACAACATATAGGTATACTGTAAAGGTTATGGCACCCTAGAATATCTCATAAATCGAGATCTCATCTCACCTCACATTACCTGCACCGATCTTAGTTTTTTAGCTGTCTTTCCCGTCAATTTGAAAAAAGCGGCTTTGAGAAAAATGCATTAAAATATTTAATTTATGCCCTTAAAATTTTTAATTTTTAAATGTGGTTTTGGAAACATATTCTATATATGATGTGCTATTGATTTATGCAAAAATGAAAAAAACGATTTTTTGATCTGCTACATCAGGTATCCCCTTGAGTAACAAGTATAAATTATAAACTGAAAGAAAGGATTTACTTGCGGCAAAGAATATTTCTTAACTATTAAGTTTCGTGGTTTTAAATACGAACAAATTTAATACTTAAGATGAGTACTTGATTCGCCTGTCATCGACTGACCGCCTGACTTTAAGGTTAACAGATTTTTTATGTTTATATGACCGTTATATGTCAGCATATTTAAGTTTTTGCCTGCCATGATAATATGTGTGCTGTGTGCATAGGATCTTTTAATATTTCAATACTTAAGATTTTAATGCATCGTTATAAGCTAAAAAACCGTCGAAGAACCTTTCATACTCTGCTCGTTTCTCTTTTCTGCGTTAAGTATATATTACACGAGTCTTCGATCCCACAAGTACAGGATTCTTTTGCTTCAAGTAATCTTTTCTCTCAGTGTAGCGACAAGAAAACGTATAAATATTTAATATTCTATAAATTTTATCTTGTATTGACATACTTTACGCTTTGAAATCAGGTGATATGGATAGCATCAGACCGGATCTGTTGCAGCGATTGGAAAATATCGATAATTGCACCGTCATACGTACACCGGATCAAAACCAAACCGACTACACAAAGGCGCTCATGCAATTGCAACTCTACGTGACGGCGAACAACATACATGTAATCTTATCAAATGATATGCGTACCACTAGCAAAATTTCACTTTTAGAAAAAAAAACATGACCGCTCATTACAGCTGAATGGAATTTATGTTCTCTCCGAATCGTCAGGCAGATTTGATCACATAATCGCTAACATCAACACTCTCTACAAGACTGAAAGTTTTGTGGACACTAACACAGAGGTATTTATTCTCTTTATATAAGAACCTAAACTAATTTAATTGAATAATAATTTTAAGACTGCAAATTTATAAAATGGAATCTTTTATTAGTTTTTTTTTAACTATTTATTAGTTTTTTTTTAATGTAATTAAGGGGATGTCGGAGCCAAAAGCAAATACCTACATTTATCTATATTTTTCGTTATTTCAACTCAACTTTTTGTTTTAATTCATGATCTCGACCATCCGGTGTTTGTAATACCTTAAGGAATACCAAATGACTGAGATAATCAATAAAAATTAAAAATTGAACAATAATAATGGAAAATAGGAAAATGTCGGTAAGTACGGATTATCATACTGGCGCCGACATCCCCTTAATAAGGCATCAGTGATGATTTTTAGTTAAAATGAGTCAAACAGGTAATACAGGTTGCAAGTAACTCTTTGACATGGCTTTTGAAACCAGGCAGGAATAAAATACTCATACCTGACACTCTGATAGCGCATAAGTGCTGGTGTGCTCTTGTACCATTCGGTAGTTCCAGCAGTCAAGTATCGACCACGGGACTACGTTGGAATTTAAGTAAGAAATACATTTTATAGTTTAGCTAATTGATAAATTAAAATATAAATATTTTTGTTTAACTATAATAAATGAAATTTACAAGAAACCAAACCACAATTAATGCTACGAGGGTCGTTCAAATAGTCCTTAGAAAATCCAAGAGATGGCGCTTGTAGTATCGAAAATGAATTTTTCTTAGTGAGCAGCACTACTAACTAGACAGCTGTTAACGTTTCAGCTCTATCCATCACATAGTTTCATTTTTATTGTCGATTGAAGTAAACAACTTTCGTTTATTCATAATAATGGAAAAAAGTGAGTTTCAAGCGGTGATTAAACATCTGTATTTAAATACACCGAAAGAAATCAAAGCTGAGTTGGATGAAGTTCATGACACATCTGCTCCTGTGTTTGCAACTGTTAATAGCACGGTACGTTCTGAGAATATTCCAGGAACGTTGATTTTGCAACTATAGAACGTTGCTATGAACGGTGACAAGAACGTCCTGGCAACGTTACTAGAACGTGAAAATGTCCGCGTTTGTAACAAAATGCACGTTAATAGAACATTCTTAACAGGTTGTAGGTATGTTGCCAGAACGTTGCTCTAGCAACGTGCTAAAAATAAATTAAGAAATCATTTTAAAGAATGAAATATGAAGGCATGCAGATATATAGTTCACCATTTTGGTAGTACCATCCGGATCAAAACACCAAGACTCAGGGACTAACGCTTCTAACTTTTATTTTTTTTATTTTGTAACAAACAATTTTAATTAAATTTTGGATTTCTCAAGCTTAGTCACTGAGTTTTGGTGTTATTATCCAGATGATACTACTCAAATGGTGAACTATATATCTTAAAGTCTTCATATTGTCTTTTTTAAACTAATTTTTTAATTTACTTTTAGTACGTTGCTAGTCAACTTTCTGGCAACGTACCTACAACGTGTTAAGAACGTTCTATTAACATTGCCACAACGTTCTTGTCACCGTTCATAGCAACGTTCTATAGTTGCAAAAGCAACGTTCCTGGAACGCTCTCAGAACGTACCGTACTATTTGGGGTTTACAATTGGGTAGATGAGTTTAAACGTGGTCGTACATCCACAAAAGATAAACATCGTTCGGGACGCCCAGTGAAAGTGACTACCCCCGAAATGATGAACAAAATCCACGATATGATTTTAAGTGATTGACGAATAAAAGTTCGCGAAATAGTTGAGGCCACAGGCATATCGCAAAGTACAGTCGCTTCCATTTTGCACGAAAAATTAGGTGTGAAAAAAATCTCGGCAAGATGGGTGCTGCGTTTGCTCACAGTGGAGAATAAACGCAATCGTGTGGTCGACTCTGAGACTGTTTTGGCGCTTTTCCGTCGCAATCCTGAGGAGTTTCTGCATCGATACATAACTGTGGGTAAAACATGGATACACTACTACACTCCAGAGACAAAGGAACAGTCAAAACACTAGATTTTTTAAGGTGAACGGGCTCCGAAGAAGGCAAAGACGGTGAAATCGACCGGCAAGGTGATGGCCACGGTCTTTTGGGATGTACGCGGCATCTTCTACATCGATTACTTGGAAAAAGGAAAGACGATCACAGGAGAGTATTATGCGACGTTATTGTACCGGTTGAGCGAAGAAATCAAGGAAAAACATCCTCATTTGAAAAAGAAACAGATCCTCTTTCATCAAGACAATGAACGGGTGCACACCTGCGCAGTTTCGATGGCCAAAATTATGAAATTAAAGTTCGAATTATTACAATATCCACCGTATTCACCAGATTTGGCCCTCAGTGACTCTTTCTTATTTCCAAACTTGAAAAAATGGCTTGGCGGACGACGGTTTACGGCGATCGAGGAGATCATCGCCCAAACAAATGCCTATTTTGAGAAGCTTCCGAAATCCTACTGTTTGGACGGATTAAAAAATTTGGAAAAACGCTTGCAAAAATGTATAGAGCTAAAAGAATATTATGTTGAAATACAAAAAAAAATTATTCAAAAAAACTTGTTTTCTATCTTTTTCTAAGGACTTATTGAACAACCCTCGTAATATTATAACGTAGAAAATTCTATTAATTATTGTATATTACAGTCGACTTTGATAAATATTTCGATAATTTAATATTTTTTCACACTTTGATAATTTCTTATCAATATTAAAATAAACTCGATAATTCGAAGTATGTATATTAATTTCTATAATTTGAAGTTTGTTCAAAACCAAAGTTTGTCTATTCCAATGTTAAACAGTGTAAAAAACTCTCATTAATTCTAATTTCTATGAATTACATGAATTCCACTCTCATTTATCTAGAGTCGACTGCATATCAATTACAAATAGTCAGATTTTTTAAATATTATTATACTTTTTTGTGAAAAAGTATTAAAGCTTGATTTTATAAAAATAGTAAAATGTATATACTTTTTTTATCGATAACCTTTGCTTATTAAATTAGTCGACCTTTGAGAATACGTATTTACTTTTAAAAAATTAATGAATGAATATTATATATTATGTGATTTATGTTTGTTTAATATTTCATTTGCAGATAATACTTGTATGAAATTCGGCGGTCTGGTGAGCACTTCTAACACTTATAATGGTAATCCGGAAGTCACAGTGACGACAAATGAGACGATCATTTGGTCCATGGGTATCGAGCCTTTTACGAAAACTTACAAAAATTCCGATGCTTCGTAAAGTCGTAAACTACAATGTACTTATACGCGCTTAAATCAAAAGAAATACATTTTTTAATTGGTTCTCAATGAATCTAGAATTATCGTCTTAATGTAAATAATAGACAATGATAAACAATAGACAATGATAAACTAATGCTTTAATAACTAATGAACTATGTGATATATAGTTAGGCATTTCGAATTTCTAAAGGGAATCAAATAACGAAAGATTAAAGCGCGTTCTATAATAGAAGATGTGTATAGAATTACTCCATAGATTTACCGATTATTTATATCATACTTTATTGCAAGCAAAACAATTTACTTTTGTGTTTATTCATAAAAGATATAATAATTATGGATTAATGAAGTACCTATATTAACAATTATAGGCTATTAATGAAGTTGTAAAATTTGCTATGAAACTATATACTTATTATAATAATGTAATGAATTTCCTACTTTTTTATTTTAAGTTATGTAATGAATTATTGTGCAGTTTTGATAAACTTCAAACTTATACTTATAACAAGAATAAAAAGGAAACTTTGATTGTTTTTGTCAAATTTTATTGCATCAAACTTATACGGATATATGAACCTATGAATCAAATTTGCCAAATATTTATTTATAAACATATTTTTCAAGATTTGCAAGTTGTATGTGTAATTTATGTAAATGTTAAGTTGTTTAAATTTTAAGATTTTTTTACAAATGACGTTGAAAAAGATTAATTAATGAAACAAATTAATTAATTAATGACAATTTCTTAAGGGGGATCCCTACCAATTTTAGGCCAAAAATTATTTTTTCCACTCTTCAAACTTTTCTTAATGTAGAAACGTGTCGCATTATTCATTTTTATCAAATTTTCTGTTTGAAAATGACATTATAAAGTACGAACTCACTAAGGTAAATGGGCTTTTTATTAACAAAAACAGCTTTTTCTACGGTTTATGTTTTTCTTTATTCAAAACTGATGTATTAATTTAGAATCTATTAATTATTTAAGGTTAAATGTTCGCGCTCTTATCTTATCTACTTGTCTAGCGTAATCTCTATTTGTATTATGTAAGTCTAAAGTGTCCGCTCAGGTAACTTCCGTACACATGGCCCTTTTGTTCGGCCTCTTTGATTTTCGCTGCACTCGAGATAAGTTTGTCTACTCTCGCCCCCTCTCTCTCTCTCTCTCTCTCTCTCTCTCTCTCTCTCTCTCTCTCTCTCTCTCTCTCTCTCTCTCTCTCTCTCTCTCTCTCTCTCTCTCTCTCTCTCTCTCTCTCTATTGTAGTGATAATAAAATTAAGTACATTTAAATTTGCTCCATTTTATTTCACCACCTACAAAAACATCAGGTTATGGGCTCAGGCACATCGACGGAGATCTGTAAAAGTTTCCGTTGCCGTACATGTGCACGTAAGTGGTGACGTGAATTGTGATTTTGGAGCACCAACATTTTTGAGAGAGCAGTACCATGACGAGCCGTACGAGTAGCGGCCTGGTAGTAATAATCGACAAATTGGTCGGCAGAAAAAATTACCGATCCTGGGCAGTGGCTATGCGAGCATATCTTTAAGTAGAAGATCTCTGGGTCTCACGATCGAAATTCCTGAGAAAGAAAAATCAAGAAGCGCGAGGCGGAATCATCCCAGCTGTTGAACCCGATATCTACGCATATCTTGAAGACGCCAAGTCGGCGAAGGAGGCGTGAGGTGCGCTCGCCAAAATCTTCGACGATCCCGGAATCAACCGCAAGGTGAATCTACTTATCGAAGTCTCAACAACCAGGTATGAAGACTCTAAGTCCATGGAGGACTATGTAGCGCGCATTATAAGTGCCTCTCAAATACTGAACACGATTGGCACGAAGATTCCGACAGATCTAATCGGACCATTAATATTGGCCTGCTTGCCGCAATCTTTCAAGCCCATGATAATGGCCCTCGCGGATTTTGTAAAAACAAAACTTCCTTAAGTAGACGGAAGTAGACAACAGAGGGCGCTACGGGTCGCAAAGACACTCTGGAGCTCGTCGAAATTCAAATGTGAGATGCTTCAACTGTAATCGCTTCGGCCATTTTGCGAATCAGTGTAGAGCTCCGAAACGCAAGAATCCAACCGCATGCACAGCCATAGAAGACGACGAAAGCGCGGACGAGGACATCGTGTGTGCGCTTTTAGCCTCGACACCGTTGGGGGATATTCACTCGTCTAATGTCGACGCCACTTTCGTCGACTCGGAGTGTACACTACCGGCTGGCAAAGCACTCCTCGCAATGATTTCCACGAACAATGTACGAAGTGACGAGTGGATTTTGGATTCAGGAGCTTCTGTACATATGTTCTCTAGCAGACAGAACATGACAAACATCACTGACCCTAAAGTGAAAAATGTCACAGCAGCTAACAAAACAAAAGGGCCAGTTTTAGGACAAGGAAATGTTTTATTGCAGTACAGTGGTCCGATAAGGAAATGTCAAGTGTTGCTGGAAAAAGTGCTTTATGTACCTGACATCTCAACCAATCTACTGTCAGTTAGTGCAATTACAAGAAAAGGTGGCAAGATGATTTTCTCTGGATCCACATGCCAGGTGTATAACAACAGTAATGTTCTAATACTAGAAGTCCAGCTGTCTGCTAATAATATTTACAAAGTCAAGCTTGAACCAAGACGACTTCAGGCACATGCGGCCAACTCCGAAATAGCTCTAAATGCTTCCATCGCTTCTGATATCCAGTTATGACATAGAAGGATGGGGCATTTAAATGCTGCGTATTTAAAACAGCTGTGTCAAACTGCTGTTGGTGTTAATTTAGGAGAAAATCAGTTATACAAATGTAAAATCTGCGTGGCTGATAAACTAGTGCAAAAGCCGTTTAAATTGAACAAGAAGCGTGCTTCTGGTATTCCTGAGCTTGTACACAGTGATGTGCGCTAGGTGGAAGAGTTATCAATTGGCAAGGCCAAGTGTCTTATTACCTTCCTGGATGATTACACTACAAGGACATTTGTATACTTCCTAAAGCACAAGGATGAAGTACCAGACGTCACTATGCAATATATCAAGTTTTCAGAAAAACAAACTGGCAAGAAACTTAAGAAATTTAGGACTGACAATGGACGTGAGTACTTAAACACCAAGCTCAGCTCAGCATTGGCAGAACTAGGAGTGAAACACGAGACCTCGATCG
Organism: Gastracanthus pulcherrimus; assembly: GCA_949152435.1. Classification (NCBI taxonomy): domain Eukaryota; kingdom Metazoa; phylum Arthropoda; class Insecta; order Hymenoptera; family Pteromalidae; genus Gastracanthus; species Gastracanthus pulcherrimus. Next base: position 48,119,034 of record OX424575.1, on the reverse strand, counting down.
CCTACCAGCCTCAACAGAACGGCAGAGCAGAGAGAGTAAATCGTCTTGTTCTCGAAAAGGCAAGATGCATGCTCGTGGAAGCAAAACTACCGTACAAATTCTGGGCAGAAGCGATATACACTGCTTGCTACCTGTCACATAGAAGCCCCAAGAGGTGTTCGGGTGGATATATGCCCGAGGAACTCTGGACAAGATGCAAACAAGATCTATCGCACCTCTGAGTCTTTGGCAGTAAAGCAAGAGCCTACGTTCCTGGTCATCTCCGAAGAAAAATAGAACCTACTTCAAGACCTGCTATCTTCATAGGTTACTGTTTAGACTTAGACGAATGGCTAACTTACCCTAGGTGGTAAGTTAACTGTGTTAATAACTATTTTTGACTTTGAATTTTTATGAAATTAAATAATAACAAATGAACGCTATTAATATAAATTAATGGAGTGAATTTTTAATAAATGTAATCAAAATTTTGTAGCTGGGAAAAAGCCTTGATAGGCACAAAAAACCCAGAATTTATTACTTATAAGAAGATACAGAAAATAATGTTAAGAACAAATAACGAAAAATGACACGCTTTGTCACACACGCACACTCGCCTTCGATCAACCTTCCTTCGTGAACAGTGTCCGAAAAGTAATTCGACCAACACCCGATGCAACTCGTTAGTTGCACCACGTGCCGGTCTGAACCAGACCTAGACGCCTGTTCACGATTTGTTCACGCACCTTAAAATTACCATGCACACATTCACGCACTTAATTTTACCGAATATTAGTTTTATATCAAATTAATAAATTTGTATGTGTGTTGAGATAAATGATATACTTGATTGATTGAGGTCGTAATGACCGAATGATTATTTTGCCTGATGGCTTTATTTATACGATATTGCCGCAATGGCCGATTTGTTGCCCGAGGGCGTTAATTTAACGATAATGCCGCAAGGGCCGATTTATTGCCCGAGGGCGTTAATTTGAACGATAATGCCGCAAGGGCTGATTTATTGCACTAAGGCGTTTGTAAAATGATAGTGCCGCAGTGGCCGATTGTTGCCCGGAGGCGTTATTGTTGTTTGTGTTTGCGCAATACGTTGAATTGCGTCTTGTGTTTTATATAAGAAAATACAAACGATCCGCGAGAGAACTTCTCTTTCCGTAGCCGGTGATCAACTGACGTTTACTCTCCACGTGTTTTGCGAACCCACATGCACGCGCGCGACAGATTAGTGTGAGAGATGCTGCCCTCTTAAGTCACGTGCATGTCAATTCGGTCAACGTCGGTTTCGGCGCAATCGCGGGAAGTTTGAACTGTGACAACGGAACAGTTACAGTGAGAACCAGAATGGATATAGGTTATGGAGCGTAGAGGATCAGAAGGTGTTTGTGGCAAGTAATGTAGAATTCTTTGAGACGGAGTTGAATTCATCGCTAACGCCAGCATATTTTCCAGTAGAGTCCTCAGATGCCCACGACGTACCTGCAATAGAAAATGTTAATCCAGACTTACCTGAAGAATATGTCGAACCTGTAAATAAAGAAAATATTTAATATTGTAATATGTAAAATATGTACTGTTAAATAAGTTAATTGAGGGGGCGTGATGTATTAATTTAGAATCAATTAATTATTTAAGTTTAAATGTTCGCGCTCTTATCTTATCTACTTGTCTAGCGTAGTCTCTATTTGTATTATGTAAGTCTAAAGTGTCCGCTCAGGTAACTTCCGTACACATGGCCCTTTTTGTTCGGCCTCTTTGATTTCCGCCGCACTCGAGATAAGTTTATCTACTCTCGCCGTCTCTCTCTCTATTGTAGTGATAATAAAATTAAGTACATTTAAATTTGCTCCATTTTATTTCACCTCTACGATAAAATCAAAAACATTCCGGATGCATTAGCTTTTCTCGAAACTTTTTGAAATTATTTGGACATATTCTTTTTAGAAAGAATGAAAAATAATAATTTCATTATTAATTATGGTTACTTGTATTCAATTTGGATGACAATACACAAATATTCTCAAAATGGTATAAAAAGTAAGTAGGAATTTTTCTACACTGTACAAAAAATTCTGTGTACATCAGGAACGTTGGCAATCTATCTCATTTTGACTAAAAGAAATAATTAACTTTTCGTTGTATATCAATATATATGTCGAAGCGTTGTTGGCCAAAGTCCGTAATGGATGATGTTTGACTCCTTACTTTGTCCAATGATGATTGGTCAAAATTAGGAATGGCCAAAGCCGTTGGGCAAAATTCATATCGCTGAATCTGTATTAGATCAAAGTGCACGGGAGTGCGCCATTAGGACTTAGCATGATTTTCAAAAATACATAAATCACTTAGAAAATGGTTCATTATTCGCAGTAAAGTATTTATCAGAAGTTTTCGACTCGAATTATTGAAAAAAATCATTATTCATGTATGCGATTATGAATTTCGCGCGAATTATTTCAAAGCGATTCCTATTGGCCAATCGATTTGTGACATCACGAAGGTATCCCTGTAATGTGTAATGTAATAATACATCTTACCGCACTCCTTGCTCAATCTACTATTTTCATTCAGAGAACGTAAAATATAAACTTTGAAAATGTGCAAAATGCGTAAATTTGCATTTTATGATTACCGAATCAAAAAGTAAAATTTTGTATGTATAGACATTGCAACAAATTATAAAATGTATAGTTATTTCAATCATTTTATTTATAATATTCACATTTACCGATGAAACGACACTTTTACACACTTTGGGACTGCCTTTATTGCGCCATTTAGAGAGATCCGTTAACGATCTGCAGAAGCTATTGTATTAGGTATGCAATCACGTATGTATTCTTCAGGTGAAAACATCAGTCATCGAGCAACTGCCACGAAACTTACATCGTGCTTAGAAACGTTTCTCGTATACAGTTGCCATTTATTTTTCTTAATTAAATGTAGTTATATTTATGAAAAAATTCACTAGTAAAATTTACTTTAAAAATTGTATCATTGAATTAAATTAAGTTAAGTTTACGCTATAATCAATTGAGCAATATGGCATCGCGAAAACGAAAAGCTCAATTTGATAGAAATAAATGTTTATATATTAATTGTAATAATATCCGCGCCAACGGTTATCATTTATTTGTTTCCCATCAAGCAAGAACTCTGATCGACTAAACGAATGAATAAAATCTGCTGGTAATTCTGCAATATTCTATTATAATTAAACTACAGCAATCAGGGATATTTAGTACATTACGATACGTGTGACCTAAGTGGCACTTTATTACACGGCGCGTAGTTAACGCCCGATCGAAGCGAGAGCGATACCGTCTCGCCGTGTAATAAATTACCAACTTAGGTCACGTATAGGTGTGACATAAGTGCGGACTTAGGTCACGCAGTGCTATAAAATACATTTTTGACACTGTGGTTCGCACACAACTCGGTTTCGCACATGCTGCGTAAAAGAAGCGTATGCTAAATCATGCTTCGCACTCGTCGTATCAAAAACTACGGTTCGATACATGTACGAGAATGTGATTTCAGCATGGTGTAACCTTTTCACACTTGCTTCATACAAGGCTAAAGCACATTCTCGCACTAGTATAGAAATGTACTATTACCGAACCTGTTTAGTGTAACGAATATATCACATTTTCACAAGTTAGTTAGACCGGACAATAAATTTTGTCGCTCAATCAAAGCATGATAAATCGTAATGTTCTTTTTAGTATACTTTTACACACTATTAAAACAAAAGCACGCACGTGAGCAGGTGGCATATGCGTGCACTCGATACCTATATTTTTTTATTTAACAGTATGTGAAAAAAGTATATTTCGATACTAGTGCGAGAATGTGATTTTAGCCTTGTATGATAACGTTTGCGCGCGAGAGAAGTGAATGTAAAAATGTCACACACCGTTGAAATCTCATTCTCTCACATGTATCGAACCGTACTTTTTGACACGACGTATATGCAAAGCTTGATCTAGCATACGCTTTTTTTTGGAAAAATATGTTTTTTTACTGTTTGTTTTTATTAGGATATGATGTGTGATTTTTGCATTTTGTCGTACAGTTTAGAATAGAAATTGCTTTGCGAACTTGTGTACGTAAACTAGTACATTTCGATACTAGTGCGAGAATGAGATTTGTCAAAAAGCGTATACTAAGTTGAGCTTCGCATACGTCGTGTCAAAAAATACGGTTCGATACATGTGCGAGAATGTGACTTCAGCCTTGTGTGACCTGTTTATACAAGCCCAGATAGCAGCCCGTGCCGAGCACGGCGTGCTGGCACGGCGTGACGAATTTGTGCCATCACTGTGCAGTCGCGGCGTGCTGTCCGATTCGGTGGCACGTCGTGACCGCCCTGTGCCGTCATCGTGCCGTCACGCAACATCACTTTTTTGAACTTTTAGATTCCAGCAGAATGACGGCACAGTGCAAGCCCGCCGTGTCGGGAAAATCGTGGCCGCAATGTGACGGATTATGGACAGCACGACGTGCCATCAATATAATTATAAAAATATAATTTAATTGCATATTTAAGTTATTATTTCTATTACAAATAAAATTGATAATAATAGTAATGATTTGTTAATTTATTTATATGGGGCTCAATTGGTGTAATTGAATAAATAAATAAATATAAATAAATAAATAATAGTATAATTTTATGATTTATATTTTTATTAATAATAAATATATTTGTTTATAATTGAATATTAAAATTGATTTACATTATAAATTTAAAGTCTTGAAATAATTTCTGTTGTTTGAAGTAATATATCGCATCCCGCCATTGCAGTAATCTCCCTGCTTTCATGAAGACTTGATCTTCAATTGCAGACGCGTGCAATAAGTGAAATTGTTCTTAATAATTATAGCGGTATTATTGTAGTTATTAATTATTGTAGTTATCTGTGGTGTAATTTGGAATTCTGAATTATATAATTCGACTGTGGCAAGTTTGTGGTGGATGTTCGAGAGGAAGTGCAGCTCGTCTTGTGGATCATCCTGGCGCGCGCACGTGCAATTGCAGTTCATAGTAAATAATTACTATCATTAATTATTTACATGCTGCAATTTGGATTTTCCAAGAGAACTGTGGCAACTATCTGGACATTTCAGAGTGAAGAGATTGTCTTGAGGATCACCCTGGCTGAGATGTAAAATTTTTTTATTTATAATTATTCTAATAATTATATTATGTTAATAAATAGGTTAGTTTTGACGAGGAAGGACGAGTGGCCAGGACGAGGAAGTGCGACGATGGATGCAGCAGGAGGGGTATCTGGGCTACGGTCCCCACGAAGGGGCACGAAGACGAGAGCTGCAAGGCCCAGGACGGCGTACTTGCGGCAGCAGCAGTGGCACGGTTAACCTCGAAGAGGTTATGTTTACATACAGCTTCCTACTGCATTCGTCCACTGCCAATATTATCAGGTGAGATTAGTGTTTAGTTTATCACTGTAATCTCCCCTTACTAATGCTGCGTTGTTTCTAGGTGTCTGGTGAGTGCTTCGGAGGTTAAATGAACACTCAAACTCTAAAATCCATGAATCTTCAAACATATGAAACCTACAACCCATGAACCGTCAAACCCCTGAACGCAAGACTTAGTTTTATAATTATTAAATTTTTCATTTCTTAAATATATCCTTTATGTTTAGGTCAACTACTTGATTTATCTTGGTGGTAGAAATACCGATGACTCTGACTTTGCAGTCAACACAGAGCTTCTGTGCAATGTTACTTGGCTTGGAGATAAGAAAAAAAATGTCACAAGACTACGTGATACCCGTTTTGTGTCAGCTTGTGAAGGTATATTGTTTTATATATTTTATTTTACTTGTCACACTAGACTTATTATATTAATTATGAATGTTTCCATTTTTGACCAGGGCCCTGAAAAGCCTTAAGCAATGTCTACGGCGTCTCGAAGAGATACGCAGAGACGTGCTACTGCCCGAAGAAAGAGATGAGGAGCAGCTGCCACCATCTCCGAGGAGAAGACGAGCTCCTGATGAAGAAGAAGAAGAAGAAGAAGAACATCAAGAACCCCTGCCATCCAGTCCAAAAAGAAGAAGAGTTTTTGAATGCGACATTCATGAAATTTGTTTTGCCGTCTGGGAATTCTTTAGTGTTATTATTACTTCTATTAAAATAAAAATAATAATTGTTTTCAGATGCCGTTGAGAGACGTTAGAAAATAACTCTAGAACCGATCCAGCACGTACTGAGAGACGACGTCAAGGAATAAAGACTGCCGATTCAGCGACTGACCCAAGACTGAGGTAGACAAGCTGAGGCTGGGAGCGACAAAAATGACATCGTTTTCAGACTTGCAAGCTGAGCTTCAAGGAGGGCCTAGCAAAGGTAATTTATTCATCATTCTATTATAACTTTCCAACCCATAATGCAATAAAAATCTTATTTTTTTGTTTGTTTTCAAAAGAGTTCATAACACTTCGAGCGCAGAAACGGTGTGCACCTGCCTGGAAGTGATAGCGATCTGCTGAATGGTTCCCAAGGTCATGCTGTTGTCGTACGAGCGCGTGGACATGCCTGCAAAACTCTCGATGACGCAGGGGCAACGAGAATGATGTTGAGTAGGAGGCTTCTTGCGAGTTGCAGCTCAGACAATCCCTGTTAAAAAATTGAAGCTGGATTTCAAGCTTGAAATTCAGCGATGAGGTTGAATCTGGTTTGATCGAACTTAAAATCCAGCTCGATTTCAAGCTCGAAATCAAACTCAAAAAATCCACCCTGATCGACCTACATTTCAAGTTTGATCAAGCTGGATTCAACCTCATCGCTGAATTTCACGTTCGATCGAGTCGGATTCAAACTCATCGCTGAATTTGAAGCTTGAGATTTAGCTTGATATTTTCAATAGGGGAACCTGCACACGGCCTGCACCATTATTTACGTAAATATTTTCAGGGACTATATATATATAAAATTTCTTCATATATATATATATATATATATATATATATATATATATATATATATATATATATATATATATATATATATATATATATATATATATATATATATATTCCACGTCGACCATGGAAGAAATTTTTTACATTTCGTTTTAAAATGTTTTTACTAGTTCAGAATAGTTAAAAAATGTATGCAAAAAAAATTTAGATTACAATACCCTAACTATGCAGAACTGTGGCCCTATTAAAAATAAAGTTTTTTTCAATTCTTAGAAACAGAGAAAACTTTAATAATTTTTAGCTCCAGATAGGTGCAATTTAGGTATTTACACATATACATTTTTATTATTTTTCTGTATATTTTTCTGTAAATTTTCTATAGAATATGCTAGCACTTTTTTTAGGCCCTAATTACCACGTTTCTGATTGATTTATAAAAGATATACCGTTATATAGTAATAAGAGCTTCAAAATGAGACCAGGTAGACCATGGACCGAGCTTATTAACCGAAGTAACAGAATTTTGAAGGAAATCTACATACAATTTGTATATCTATATATGAAGATTTATTTTATAAATGATATACCCTACATACATATAGATATATAAATTGTATGTAGATTTCTTTCAAAATGCTGTAACGTCAGTTATAAAGCTCGGTCCATGATCTACCTGCTCTCATTTTGAAGCTCTTATTACTACAAAATTTTGAGATTAAAATAAACTGCCGAAATTTTTTAAATAGCATATAACAGTATATATCTTTTATAAACCAATCAGAAACGTGACAATTGGGGTCTGAAAAAAATGTCAGCATATTGTACAGAAAATTTACAGAAAAAAATGCATATATATATGTAAATACCCAAATTGCACCTATCTCGAATTGATTTTTCTACTTTTCTAAAAATTTAAATAAACTTTATTTTTAGGGTCACGGTTCTGCAAGATTTGGGTCTTATGAGCTAAAATTTTATTTACATGCTTTTTTCACTATTCTGAACTAGTAAAAACATTTTCAGCGATTTGTAAAAAATTTCTTCACGGGTTTACGTGAAATATATATTATTATGAAATATTGAAATTCGTTCAGAATGAACTTTTACTACAGTTTCTCTATTAGTCTTGACGTTTCTTTCGCCTTTACAATACATCAGGAAAGTATAATACATTTTTAGGCCAATTTTTTATTTGAAAATTTTTATATATCAAATTTTTAAATTTTAAATCTCACCTGAGATCTTACCAGAGATCTCGTGTAAGATTTTGAGTAAAAATTCATGAGGTTTTCGCATGATATTTCACCTGAGATTTTTTGGTAGGGATATATAAATATATATATATATATATATATATATATATATATATATATATATATATATAATCATGCGAAATATCATGAATGTTTACTCAAAATTTCACACGAGATCTCTGGTAAGATCTCAGGTGAGATTTAAAATTTCAAAATTTGATATATAAAAATTTTCAAATAAAAATTGACCAAAAATGTATTATACTTTCCTGATGTATTGTAAAGACGAAAGAAACTTCAAGACTAATAAAAAAAACTGTAGTAAAAGTTCATTCTGAACGAATTTCAATATTTCATTAAGTGTACATATAATAACATGAGATTTTGGTATGAGATCTCAGGTGAGAATCTTACTTGAGATTATTCAGTAGGAGTATGTGAATAATCATAATTAAAGTATAAAATTATAATTAAATTTAAATATTTACGTAAATAAATGGTATATATATGTTATTATTGTATGTATATATCTGCTGCGGATTCCCGGAAAAACAACTCAAGTCCATTTTTTTTAAAATTGAGTTTTAAGCGATTTTAATATCTTTATATAGTATATTTTCAGATAAAAGTGCACAAAATCAAGAAAGTGTAAAAATAAGTAGCCTTATCTACTATTTATGATTTTTTTTACATTAGTTCAAATGGAAAATAAAAATTTTAAGTATTAGTATCTTCAAAACAGAAAAGTGGACTTATGTTGTTATTCTGCAAAACCATATATATATTATGTATTAACTTATTAATTTATTGTACAAAAATTAAATATTTAAAGTATATAAATAAAAAATTACAAATATAAAATACAGTATTTTTATTATGATAAAATTATACATTTAATATAAATAATATATATATATATATATATATATATATATATATATATATATATATATATATATATATATATATATATATATATATATATATATATATATATATATATATCGCCGTGCTGGCATATTGTCGGCAAATTGCACCGCACAGTGCTGACACGTTGCCGGCACGCGGGCCGCAGTACCAATCGCGCATGCAAATTGCGTCGGCAAAATGACGGCACTATGACGGCCCGCGTGCCAGGACCGCGGTCCTGCACCGTGCCGTCTCAGAAGCGGGGCAGGAATCCGTCACAATGCCGGACCGCGGGCGGCCCGCGGGCCGTCAGCGTGCCGACACAGTGCCGACTCAATGCTATCTGGGAGCCCAGATAGCAGCCCGTGCCGAGCACGGCGTGCTGGCACGGCGTGACGAATTTGTGCCATCACTGTGCAGTCGCGGCGTGCTGTCCGATTCGGTGGCACGTCGTGACCGCCCTGTGCCGTCATCGTGCCGTCACGCAACATCACTTTTTTGAACCCAGATAGCATTGAGTCGGCACTGTGTCGGCACGCTGACGGCCCGCGGGCCGCCCGCGGTCCGGCATTGTGACGGATTCCTGCCCCGCTTCTGAGACGGCACGGTGCAGGACCGCGGTCCTGGCACGCGGGCCGTCATAGTGCCGTCATTTTGCCGACGCAATTTGCATGCGCGATTGGTACTGCGGCCCGCGTGCCGGCAACGTGTCAGCACTGTGCGGTGCAATTTGCCGACAATATGCCAGCACGGCGATATATATATATATATATATATATATATATATATTATTTATATTAAATGTATAATTTTATCATAATAAAAATACTGTATTTTATATTCGTAATTTTTTATTTATATACTTTAAATATTTAATATTTTTGTACAATAAATTAATAAGTTAATACGTAATATATATATGGTTTTGCAGAATAACAACATAAGTCCACTTTTCTGTTTTGAAGATACTAATACTTAAAATTTTTATTTTCCATTTGAACTAATGTAAAAAAAATCATAAATAGTAGATAAGGCTACTTATTTTTACACTTTCTTGATTTTGTGCACTTTTATCTGAAAATATACTATATAAAGATATTAAAATCGCTTAAAATCAAAATCGCTCAATTTTCAAAAAAATGGACTTGAGTTGTTTTTCCGGGAATCCGCAGCAGATATATACATACAATAATAACATATATATACCATTTATTTACGTAAATATTTAAATTTAATTATAATTTTATACTTTAATTATGATTATTCACATACTCCTACTGAATAATCTCAAGTAAGATTCTCACCTGAGATCTCATACCAAAATCTCATGTTATTATATGTACACTTAATGAAATATTGAAATTCGTTCAGAATGAACTTTTACTACAGTTTTTTTTATTAGTCTTGAAGTTTCTTTCGTCTTTATAATACATCAGGAAAGTATAATACATTTTTGGTCAATTTTTATTTGAAAATTTTTATATATCAAATTTTGAAATTTTAAATCTCACCTGAGATCTTACCAGAGATCTCGTGTGAAATTTTGAGTAAACATTCATGAGGTTTTCGCATGATATTTCGCATGATTATATATATATATATATATATATATATATATATATATATATTTTTTTTTTTTTATATATCCCTACCAAAAAATCTCAGGTGAAATATCATGCGAAAACCTCATGAATTTTTACTCAAAATCTCACACGAGATATCTGGTAAGATCTCAGGTAAGATTTAAAATTTCAAAATTTGATATATAAAAATTTTCAAATAAAAAATTGGCCTAAAAATGTATTATACTTTCCTGATGTATTGTAAAGACGAAATAAACGTTAAGACTAATAAAGAAAACTGTAGTAAAAGTTCATTCTGAACGAATTTCAATATTTCATAATAATATATATTTCACGTAAACCCGTGAAGAAATTTTTTACATTTCGCTGAAAATGTTTTTACTAGTTCAGAATAGTGAAAAAAGCATGTAAATAAAATTTTAGCTCATAAGACCCAAATCTTGCAGAACCGTGACCCTAAAAATAAAGTTTATTTAAATTTTTAAAAAAGCAGAAAATTCAATCGAGATAGGTGCAATTTGGGTATTTATATATATATATATGCATTTTTTTCTGTAAATTTTCTGTACAATATGCTGACATTTTTTTCAGACCCTAATTATCACGTTTCTGATTGGTTTATAAAAGATATACCGTTATATGCTATTTAAAAAATTTCGGCAGTTTATTTTAATCTCAAAATTTTGTAGTATTAAGAGCTTCAAAATGAGAGCAGGTAGATCATGGACCGAGCTTTATAACTGACGTTACAGCATTTTGAAAGAAATCTACATACAATTTATATATCTATATGTATGTAGGGAATATCATTTATAAAAGAAATCTTCATATATAGATATACAAATTGTATGTAGATTTCCTTCAAAATTCTGTTACTTCGGTTAAAAAGCTCGGTCCATGGTCTACCTGGTCTCATTTTGAAGCTCTTATTACTATATAACGGTATATCTTTTATAAATCAATCAGAAACGTGGTAATTAGGGCCTAAAAAAAGTGTTAGCATATTCTATATAAAATTTACAGAAAAATATACAGAAAAATAATAAAAATGTATATGTGTAAATACCTAAATTACACCTATCTGGAGCTAAAAATCATTAAAGTTATCTATGTTTCTAAGAATTGAAAAAAACTTTATTTTTAATAGGGCCACAGTTCTGCATAGTTAGGGTATTGTGATCTAAATTTTTTTTGCATACATTTTTTAACTATTCTGAACTAGTAAAAACATTTTGAACGAAATGTAAAAAATTTCTTCCTTGGTCGACGTGGAATATATATATATAGTCTCTGAAAATATTTACGTAAATAATGGTATATTTCGGGAGCCTGCAGCTCCAGGAGGCTACGGTCACTCAAACGGACCAGTGTTTGAACCAGCTGGTCCTTGTGCAGGTTCCCCTATTGAAAATATCAAGCTAAATCTCAAGCTTCAAATCCAGCGATGAGTTTGAATCCGGCTCGATCGAACTTGAAATTCAACGATGAGTTTGAATCCAGCTTGATCAAACTTGAAATGTAGGTCGATCAGGGTGGATCTTTTGAGTTTGATTTCGAGCTTGAAATCGAGCTGGATTTTAAGTTCGATCAAACCAGATTCAAGCTCATCGTTGAATTTCAAGCTTGAAATCCAGCTTCAATTTTTTAACAGGGATCGCCTGAGCAGCAACTCGCAAGAAGCCTCCTACTCAATTCTCGTTGCCCCTGCGTCATCGAGAGTTTTGCAGGCATGTCCATGCGCTCGTACGACAACAGCATGACCTTGGGAACCATTCAGCAGATCGCTATCACATCCAGGCAGGCGCACACCGTTTCTGCGCTCAAAGTGTTATGAACTCTGTTGAAAAAAAACGAAAAAAATAAGATTTTTTATTGCATTATGGGTTGGAAAGTTATAATAGAATGATGAATAAATTACCTTTGCTAGGCCCTCCTTGCAGCTCAGCTTGCAAGTCTGAAAACGATGTCATTTTTGTCGCTCCCAGCCTCAGCTTGTCTACCTCAGTCTTGGGTCAGTCGCTGAATCGGCAGTCTTTGTTCCTTGACGTCGTCTCTCAGTACATGCTGGATCGGTTCTAGAGTTATTTTCTGACGTCTCTCAACGGCATCTGAAAACAATTATTATTTTTATTTTAATAGAAGTAATAATAACACTAAAGAATTCCCAGACGGAAAAACAAATTTCATGAATGTCGCAGATGTCAGAATTCTTTATGAACTCTTTTCAAACTCTTTCAGAATCCTTTTTTAACTTACATTCATAATTATTCTTAAAGTGTTCGAAAAAAATCCTTAGAAAAAATTCATTTTTTGCTGTCTGGGTAATAATCATAATAATTATAATGTTATTAGAATTATTCTCTTGTAATGTGAAAATTACCTCAATATTGCTATTTTTTCAAACAAAAATAAAAGAATTTTTTTTTTATGTGTGAGAGGGCCCCGTCCTCGCCCATCTCTGTGAGGCACAACCAACATTCTCTGCCCCTCCAACGCTTCCTTACATTTTTTTAAATTTAATTACGTAATTAAAAATTAAAATATAATTAAAAAATAAAAGATTAGTAAATTGATAATTGAATTTAGTAAATAAATGAACAAATAAATAAAATATAAAATGTAAGAAAACGTTCTATTCATATAAAAAGTCCACGTTAATTTCAGCAAGTGATAATATAAAAAGAATGCAAACTAATATAATAAGCGTGTACTTTTTATATGAACTTCCCTAAAAAGTAAAAAAATAAATAAAGTCGCCTTTATAAAACGCAAAGAAAAATGTAGCAAGCTAGTATTTTTCTTGGTGTTTTATAAATGCGTAGATGTCCGGAAATTCTTCGGCCCCATCCTCAGGCTGGCCGTTGTCCTCCATCATGGTGTTGCTGTGGTCGTCATGATCCTTGTTGTTCTCGGCGTCGCTTTCGATCTCCGTGTCATCGTCCGGGTAAGGTTCTGCACCTCCTCTGCCAGGTCGGCACTCCTCCAAATACTCCGCGGGGTATTCGCCAGAGTGGGTCCTTCCATCGAATTCTCCGTCCTCTGATTCCCTGATATATTTTATATTTTATTTTAAATTAATTTGATTTTGCTTCATCACAGAGGAAGCTTTGGGATGGTAATAAAAAAGTTTTGCTAAAATCACTATAGAAATATCTTTTGAGACAATAGGAATCAACATACACTATTTTTAGAAAATGTCTGTATGAATGTGTGTGCGTGAGTGCGTGCGCGTGTATGTGTGCTGCGTGTATGCATGCATGCATGCGTGCATGTGTGTGCGCGTGTATGTGTATGTGCATGCGTGTGTGTCCGTATGCTCGTATGTGTGTGTGCGTGCGAGTGAGTGAGTTAGTGTGTGCGCATGTGTGTGTGTGTGCGTGTGTGTGTGTCACACCATATTTTTTTGTAACACATGTATGGATTTTTGCGTTTTTTAAAAAAAGTTTTTAAATAAACGGGCAAAAAAGAAATTTTTTGGCGGGCAACAAAAATGGTTAACGGGTAAAAAAACCTTTTTACCCGCTTATCCGGACAGAATAGTACATTATTACAACAAGGGACGAAAGTAGCAGTTTTTCCCGCGGGCAGTAATCACCCGCGAAATCTACTTTCACATTGTAGGGTTTTTTGGAATGTTAGATATAACGTACCTATAACAATAGTTATAAAAGACGTGAAAAACTGTAATTTAATCTAAATATGTAATTTTAGTAAAAAATTATCTTTTGACAATCCATCAATACTAAAAAACACAGCTTTTTTAAGATATTGATTAAAAAAAGATAAGTAAATTTAAAATTAATTTCATATTGAAACAATCAATGAAGTTTGAGAAAGCAAAGTGCCAAGGAATTGCCAGCGGTTTTTTACATGTTCTATGATAATATTTAACAGGAGGCCACTTACCAGAGTTTATCAGGTGGATTCTGCTGTAAATGGTCGAAATTTTCTGTAGGTGCGTCATCTTCGTCGGGTATTTCATCCTTCAGGTTATCGAATCCTACATAGCTCCTTGGACTGGACAGCTGCTGATGATCATCCCTCTCCCTCTCGTCGTCTGAAGTTTCTTCTAAAACTCTTCTTCTTTTTGGACTGGATGGCAGGGGTTCTTGATGTTCTTCTTCTTCTTCTTCTTCTTCTTCATAAGGAGCTCGTCTTCTCCTCGGAGATGGTGGCAGCTGCTCCTCATCTCTTTCTTCGGGCAGTAGCTCGTCTCTGCGTATCTTGTTCTCTTCGAGACGCCGTAGACATTGCTTAAGGCTTTTCAGGGCCCTGGTCATCGAATCTGTGAATTGCAAGTTACTTGGCCTCGGTAAGATCATGGCATTTGAGGAGATGGCTTCTATAAGAAATTAATGAAACATTCATAATTAATATAATAAGTCTAGTGTGACAAGTTAAATAAAATATATAAAACAATATACCTTCACAAGCTGCCACAAAACGGGTATCACGTAACCTTGTAACATTTTTTTTCTTATCTCCAAGCCAAGTAACATTGCACAGAAGCTCTGTGTTGACTGTAAAGCAATTTTTTAAAAAAATTGCTGAAGAGTCATCGGTATTTCTACCACCAAGATAAATCAAGTAGTTGACCTAAACATAAACGATATATTTAAGAAATGAAAAATTAAATAATTATAAAACTAAGTCTTGCGTTCAGGGGTTTGACGGTTAATGACATGTATTTCTGATTAAATAAATAAATAATATTAATAAATATTTTTACATATTTCGTACTTACAACATCATTGTATGTGTCTTCATCGACAGCGTTAAAAGCTAGAAGATCTTCACGTGTCTTGAAGGGAAGGCAGTCTGGAATATCTCGTGCCGTTCTCTTCCTACTCTTCGACAGATCCTTTAACATTTTATGGCTTTCTCTGAAAAATGTGTTAATAATTAATTCTTAATCAAGTAATTTATGGTATTAAAATACATACAAGTTTATACATACTTAGCTAATTGTTCAACATGAGCCATCCTTGAATTAAGGTTTCTACGATAAATTGTAATATTATTATATATCATAAATAATAAAATGTATATATGTATCTGCGTATTGTTACGTACTGTAGGGCTTGCATAACAGCATTCTCAAATGGCGTAAACCTCGATGATGATGCTGTTAGAACATTAATTGGTATTAGTGATTAATATAAAATTATGAGTTAACGTGACTCCAGCGACATTTTATAGTAACAAAGACGTCATTGAATCTTTCCAAAAATCTTCATTAAACTTTTGATATAGATAAAGAAAATCTGAGGTCAACGACTTCTTTCAACTAGCTTTTAACACGTAACTTATGAGAATGAGCTGCTTTAAGTTATTATTAATAATATCAAGTTACGCCGACGTTTTCTACGTATTAATATAATATTTTGTTTGTTATAAACATTGAGAAATAGTTCACAATGCTTTAGAATAAAATTTATATAATATAATTGAACCAAAATTAAAAACGAAAATAAAACCTCCCAAAGCCCTCACTTGACACGGCACCCACCGCTGGAGCCACCTTAAGGGGGTGTCAAAGTCAATTTTTATCCTTCCTACCTTACCGACCCGAGAATTATAAAATATTGGCTTTAATTAAAAGAATAAGTATAATTATGAAAAACTAAGAGGTCCTTGCCCTCCGTAATACAATTATCTACCACTGCGCGAAGTTTGAAATAAAAACTTCGAAACCTCTACGAATGGCTTTGGAACGAAATTTGAAGGTTCGAGTCTAGACTAATATAAATTTCGTTCCAATGGCATTCGTAGAGGTTTTGAAGTTTTTGTTTAAAACTTCGCACAGTGGTAGATAATTGTATTATGGAGGGTAATGATGCCTTGATTTTTCATAATTTAGTTTATTTATTAATTGTAATCAATTGTTAAAGAATTTGAGGTTAGGACTGTCGGCGGGAAATTTGAATGGTTTGACACCCCCTTGAAGAATAAAATACCATTTTTATTTATTTGAATAACCTGCGTCCCCAAAAGCAGACATTAAACCAGCTGGTTCCTCTTGACGTAATCCTACCTGCGATCCGTTGAGCGCGAGCGAATGCTGCATATTCACCTTTTGTGTGCGTGAATTGCCGAGTATGGGTGTTTGCTGTTGAGTGGATGATTGACTTTGTGTAGGTGACTTGTAACGTGTAGATGGTTGTTCTTGAGTGTGGGATGATTGTTTATCGTGCGATTGATCCGGTGTGCGTGATTGCTGTCGTGTAAATGACTTGTCATGTGTGGGTGGTTTCTGTTGAGTGAATGATTGCTTTTGTTTCGATTGATTTGGTGTGCGTGATTGCTTTTGTGTAGATGACTTGTGAAGTGTGGGTGGTTTTGTTGAGTGTAGAATGATTGTTTTGATTGATCTGGTGTTCGTGATTGCTGTTGTGTAAATGACTTGCCATGTGTGGGTGGTTTCTGTTGAGTGGATGATGGCTTTTGTTTCGATTGATTTGGTGCGCGTGATTGCTTTTGTGTAGATGGCTTGTGAAGTGTGGGTGGTTGTTGGTGAGTGTAGGATGATTGTTTTGATTGATCTGGTGTTCGTGATTGTTGTTGTGAAGAAGACTTGTTGTCAAGTGTGTGTGGTTTTTGTTGAGTGATAGGTGATTGCATATCGCGCACTCGTTGGAGTATGCGCGGGCGAAAAGGCTCAGATGGCAGCCCTTCCTGTGCAAAATGTGATTTATGCACTGGACTTGGAGTATAGTCGCTTCTTGTTGATGTATGCGCTAAACTTGATAGCGATTGGGACGATGCTCTTATCGGAAGTCCACCCACTTGTGATAAATTCGACATGCCACAAGATTCTGCTTGCTGAAAGCGGTGGGAAGACGCAAGATTCGTCGAAGCTCCAGATCGCATCTTTTGCATTTGGTCGAAAATGTTTTTAGCAGCAACATCGGGTGACACTCCGCCACGATTTTTAGCCGGTCGTGAATACATCTAAAAAATAAATGTGGTGCCAGTAGGATGCTTAATAACAATAACGAAGATTCGCTTCGTAACAAAATTGATTCTATGTAAATACATTAAAACTTCACACATAAATACATACAGACAGACGTACATACATACATACAACGTTGCCGTAATGCCATATCACAGCAATATTTTGCAATATCGCAAAGTTAAATATCACGATATATCACTGCGATATCACGGGAACATTGTGATACGATTTTCGGCAGCTTTGGAGCAAGGCAATATGACGGCGATATTTTGCAATGCCGGAGTGTTGCATATCGCATCAATGTATCTCTGCAATATCGTCGAAACATCGCAATACGACGTTCCACAGCTGCAGTGCAAACCGATATTAGGGCAATATTCTAATTTCTTTTATTTTTCATCCGATTTGAACTTTAAACCACTCATTTGAATCGTTAAACAATTTAAAAACGATTAACCGTTGGAAATTAAAAAATCGACAAAATCAGCAAAGTTAGAGCCAATTGTTTAAAGTAAATGTGAATGAATTTATGAATTCATGAATTTATTCACATTTAATTAGTAACAATTTACCCATAACAATTAAGGCTCTAACTTTGCTGATTTTGCCAATTTTTTAATTTCCAACGGTCAATTGATTTGAAATTGTTTAACGATCAAAATAAGTGGTTTAAAGTTCAAATCGGATAAAAAATAAAAGAAATTAGAATGCACGAACATGTTACGATTTTCAATCGAAGATACATGGTTTTGCAATAACATAATTTCCATAAAAAAGTTTCTTTTTTGTTAGATTACACAAAATTTATTCATAATAATATAAAAGTCAATACATTATAAAATATTGAAATAAAAGAAATCTTGTGTGGTAATATTTTGTCCAAGGGAACCACCTTAACATTTCTAAAATAATCCTGAAATATTCCACAAAAGATTCAGTAAAACCATTTGATTTTGGGAATATTTCAGAAATTTTTCAGAAATATTTCATGTAATTTTTCTAGTAATAATGTTATAATTTATTTTATTATAATTATGTGTTTAAATTTATGAAAACAAAATTAAAATCTTATTGACATATATTTATTATTTATGATTCAATTTACTACGATTTCAAAATTTATTTTTTACAATAATAATGTAAATTTTAATTTAAAAAATGTAATAAAAATTGTTTTTATTATATTAAGAAATTTACAGGTTCGATGACAAAATTTTAATAATAATAAATAATCCTGGGCAACAAACTTTTGTAGGGAGTTCTGACCAATACGGCATTCGAAAACATTTACTCTTTATTTCTTCAAATTTTATGAATGAAATTTCTGAAGAAAGTGAGGAGCAAAGAAAAACTCCGAATGATGAAGAAGGACAATTAGGAAGATTGAATAAATCTTCCACTTTTCTGAAACGTTTGACAAGAATATAGCAATCATTGTTAGCAAATCGAATAATATTTTGAACGACACATATTGATGAATCTTGAAGAATAAATGTATTATCCGATTGGAAGATCGATAATACCTGAGATGCTCCAAAAACTACTTTTCTATATTGAGTGTATGTGGAATTATTTATTGCAGGTTCAGGACCAGTGCAATGTTTTCCAATGAATTTTAAAGAATCGTTATTAACGAGCTTTGCAACATTGACTTTACAATTTTCAGCTCGTCTTTTGGAAATCTGTTG
Organism: Gastracanthus pulcherrimus; assembly: GCA_949152435.1. NCBI lineage: Eukaryota > Metazoa > Arthropoda > Insecta > Hymenoptera > Pteromalidae > Gastracanthus > Gastracanthus pulcherrimus. Next base: position 48,099,693 of record OX424575.1, on the reverse strand, counting down.
TAAATGCTGATTGGGTTTTCTGCATAATTTTCTAAAATACGTCATGTTATTTTCGTATGGAAAAGCAGAAAAAGAATCCAAAGCCCCAAACAATCTTCCATCATCAGCAAGATGTAACAAAGCATGCGTATTATAGGACAAAAATTCAACACCATAAACATCTACTGATCTTTCTACAAATATTTCCATGCATTGCTGTGCTGTATCGACTGATTCATTAGTAGATACAGGATCTGCGAGGATTCTCATGGCTATATGAAACAATAGAAAGTGCATATAAACAGCTGAATTCACCAAACCATAAAAAATTGCAGGGCCACTATACAAAAGTATTTGTCGCTGTTCGGTAGCTTTGTATTTTCCATGCTTCTCAACATTTACAGGTTTCCGAGCAAAATCTGTGGGACAGTATTGCTTTACTTGTTCCATACGATCACTTAATAATTTTATATGAGCTGGAGATAGCTTAGCTGATTTTACAAACCTACCGTCAACTATTCCCTGAAAAATTTTTTCCATCACACCAAGACACGCTAGATGCATATAATCAAACACTGTACTTGAAACAAGATTTAAACCAAGAGCACCAATAGAGCATTCTGTTCCTTTATGATGATCAGAATCAACTCTCGAGGAATAATCTTCATCAGTTCGTTGTGTATGATCAGTACCACGATAAGCCATCACTCCACGACGAATGAATTCACCTCGTACACAACATCTGGAACAGGGAGCTTTAGAATTGTGCCCGCAATGACCTAGTACAAAAGCTCGAGCAGGAGCATCAGCAATAAAACACCTTAATTGTACTAATTTATTTTCCCCATTAAATTCTACACCATCTTGTAATACTGCTAACAGTTCATCAACAACTGGTTTGAAAAACTCTGAAGCACTTGTTGGTTTTTTCACACCTTTAAAAACACCAACAATCTCAGGAGCACTATTTGGAATATTGGCTATTCTAATTTGAATGGGCCACATAATAATTTTGCTTGCTTTATCCAGCGATGCCTCATCAGTACTAAAATCCACTTGCAGAATATCTGGAATCAGATCTAGAGGAGTTGACTGAAGAATGCGAAGAAAACCTTGTCTAACACCTAAATGAAGGTACTCCCCACCGGCTACTTGTACAGTAGGAGTAGAAAAATTGGGAGTTTTCAAAATTGTTCGTGGATCAACATGTAAACTTGCAAAACAACGATGCGTTTTAATATTCTGTAAGACAGCTTTAATTTGCTGATGAGACATATTAGTGTCTGTAAAAGCTAAAGCAAGCCGCTCTTCAAATTCTTCTATGCTATCTGATTCACACGAATAAGTAGACTCTGGATTAGAAACACCTGATGAATAAACAGATCCAACTGTAGACGCACTGTCTGATAGCATCGTCTCATCATCCTGCTCTATTGACAAATCATCTATAAGATTTGATGACTCACTTATCATGGGACCAACATTGTCAACAAGAAAATGATCTACTACACTGTTATCAAAATTTGCAGCTGACTGATCAGGCGTCTTAACAGGAATTTCAATTAAGATATCACTGTTTGCTCTATCAATCATACGCCTTACACGTGCTCTATGATCATAACTACACTGTTCTAATGGCTTGCGAGTGCGAATGCTTCTCACTTTATACATGATTATGTAACAATAATACTAGAGATTGTTAATTATTATAGTATATGTAGTATGAATCGAAATATCAATGTAATTACTAATAAAATTCTACAATTTCAAAATACTAATATCAATAAAGAAACCTAATAAGTCTATTTAATATTTATTACACTTAGCAACTTTTGATTTCAGAAGACAATGTAAAACAAACTCTAGTATTATTCAAACATGAAAACTAACCTATTTATTAACTAATATAATTATTAGAATAATTATAAATAAAAAAATCAATGTAATTACTAATAAAATTCTACAATTTCAAAATACTAATATCAATAAAGAAACCTAATAAGTCTATTTAATATTTATTACACTTAGCAACTTTTGATTTCAGAAGACAATGTAAAACAAACTCTAGTATTATTCAAACATAAAAACTAACCTATAATTTATTAACTAATATAAATATTAGAATAATTATAAATAAAAAAATCAATGTAATTACTAATAAAATTCTACAATTTCAAAATACTAATATCAATAATGAAACCTAATAAGTCTATTTAAAATTTATTACACTTAGCAACTTTTGATTTCAGAAGACAATGTAAAAAAAACTCTAGTATTATTGAAACATAAAAACTAACCTATAATTTATTAACTAATATAATTATTAGAATAATTATAAATAAAAAAATCAATGTAATTACTAATAAAATTCTACAATTTCAAAATACTAATATCAATAAAGAAACCTAATAAGTCTATTTAATATTTATTACACTTAGCAACTTTTGATTTCAGAAGACAATGTAAAACAAACTCTAGTATTATTCAAACATAAAAACTAACCTATAATTTATTAACTAATATAAATAATAGAATAATTATAAATAAAAAAATCAATGTAATTACTAATAAAATTCTACAATTTCAAAATACTAATATCAATAATGAAACCTAATAAGTCTATTTAATATTTATTACACTTAGCAACTTTTGATTTCAGAAGACAATATAAAACAAATTCTAGTATTATTGAAACATAAAAACTAACCTATAATTTATTAACTAATATAATTATTAGAATAATTATAAATAAAAAAATCAATGTAATTACTAATAAAATTGTACAATTTCAAAATACTAATATCAATAAAGAAACCTAATAAGTCTATTTAAGATTTATTACACTTAGCAACTTTTGATTTCAGAAGACAATGTAAAACAAACTCTAGTATTATTCAAACATGAAAACTAACCTATAATTTATTAACTAATATAATTATTAGAATAATTATAAATAAAAAAACTTTACATTTCAACCAGAATGATCCTCAAGACAATTTCTTCACTCTGAAAATTCCACGGTTCTCTTGGGAAATCCAAATTACAGCATGTAAATAATTAATGATAGTAATTATTTACTGTGAACTGCAATTGCACGTGCGCGCGCCAGGATGATCCTCAAGACGAGCTGCACTTCCTCTCGAACGTCCACCACAAACTTGCCACCGTCGAATTATATAATTCAGAATTCCAAATGACACCACAGATAACTACAATAATTAATAACTACAATAATACCGCTAAAATTATTAAAAACAATTTCACTTATTGCGCGCGTCTGCAATTGAAGATCAAGTCTTCATGAAAGCAGGGAGATTACTGCAATGGCGGGATGCGATACATTTCTTCAAACAACACAAAGCTCGTAATTATTTCAAGACTTTAAATTTATAATGTAAATCAATTTTAATATTCAATTATAAACAAATATATTTATTATTAATAAAAATAAAAATCATAAAATTATACTATTATTTATTTATTTATATTTATTTATTTATTCAATTACACCAATTGAGCCCCATATAAATAAATTAACAAATCATTACTATTATTATCAATTTTATTTGTAATAGAAATAATAACTTAAATATGCAATTAAATTATATTTTCATATAATTATATTGATGGCACGTCGTGCTGTCCATAATCCGTCACATTGCGGCCACGATTTTCCCGACACGGCGGGCTTGCACTGTGCCGTCATTCTGCTGGAATCTGAAAGTTCAAAAAAGTGATGTTGCGTGACGGCACGATGACGGCACAGGGCGGTCACGACGTGCCACCGAATCGGACAGCACGCCGCGACTGCACAGTGATGGCACAAATTCGTCACGCCGTGCCAGCACGCCGTGCTCGGCACGGGCTGCTATCTGGGAACTTTCAGATTCCAGCAGAATGACGGCACAGTGCAAGCCCGCCGTGTCGGGAAAATCGTGGCCGCAATGTGACGGATTATGGACAGCACGACGTGCCATCAATATAATTATATAAAAATATAATTTAATTGCATATTTAAGTTATTATTTCTATTACAAATAAAATTGATAATAATAGTAATGATTTGTTAATTTATTTATATGGGGCTCAATTGGTGTAATTGAATAAATAAATAAATATAAATAAATAAATAATAGTATAATTTTATGATTTTTATTTTTATTAATAATAAATATATTTGTTTATAATTGAATATTAAAATTGATTTACATTATAAATTTAAAGTCTTGAAATAATTACGAGCTTTGTGTTGTTTGAAGAAATGTATCGCATCCCGCCATTGCAGTAATCTCCCTGCTTTCATGAAGACTTGATCTTCAATTGCAGACGCGCGCAATAAGTGAAATTGTTTTTAATAATTTTAGCGGTATTATTGTAGTTATTAATTATTGTAGTTATCTGTGGTGTCATTTGGAATTCTGAATTATATAATTCGACGGTGGCAAGTTTGTGGTGGACGTTCGAGAGGAAGTGCAGCTCGTCTTGAGGATCATCCTGGCGCGCGCACGTGCAATTGCAGTTCACAGTAAATAATTACTATCATTAATTATTTACATGCTGTAATTTGGATTTCCCAAGAGAACCGTGGAATTTTCAGAGTGAAGAAATTGTCTTGAGGATCATTCTGGTTGAAATGTAAAGTTTTTTTATTTATAATTATTCTAATAATTATATTAGTTAATAAATTATAGGTTAGTTTTCATGTTTGAATAATACTAGAGTTTGTTTTACATTGTCTTCTGAAATCAAAAGTTGCTAAGTGTAATAAATCTTAAATAGACTTATTAGGTTTCTTTATTGATATTAGTATTTTGAAATTTTACAATTTTATTAGTAATTACATTGATTTTTTTATTTATAATTATTCTAATAATTATATTAGTTAATAAATTATAGGTTAGTTTTTATGTTTCAATAATACTAGAATTTGTTTTATATTGTCTTCTGAAATCAAAAGTTGCTAAGTGTAATAAATATTAAATAGACTTATTAGGTTTCATTATTGATATTAGTATTTTGAAATTGTAGAATTTTATTAGTAATTACATTGATTTTTTTATTTATAATTATTCTATTATTTATATTAGTTAATAAATTATAGGTTAGTTTTTATGTTTGAATAATACTAGAGTTTGTTTTACATTGTCTTCTGAAATCAAAAGTTGCTAAGTGTAATAAATATTAAATAGACTTATTAGGTTTCTTTATTGATATTAGTATTTTGAAATTGTAGAATTTTATTAGTAATTACATTGATTTTTTTATTTATAATTATTCTAATAATTATATTAGTTAATAAATTATAGGTTAGTTTTTATGTTTCAATAATACTAGAGTTTTTTTTACATTGTCTTCTGAAATCAAAAGTTGCTAAGTGTAATAAATTTTAAATAGACTTATTAGGTTTCATTATTGATATTAGTATTTTGAAATTGTAGAATTTTATTAGTAATTACATTGATTTTTTTATTTATAATTATTCTAATATTTATATTAGTTAATAAATTATAGGTTAGTTTTTATGTTTGAATAATACTAGAGTTTGTTTTACATTGTCTTCTGAAATCAAAAGTTGCTAAGTGTAATAAATATTAAATAGACTTATTAGGTTTCTTTATTGATATTAGTATTTTGAAATTGTAGAATTTTATTAGTAATTACATTGATTTTTTTATTTATAATTATTCTAATAATTATATTAGTTAATAAATAGGTTAGTTTTCATGTTTGAATAATACTAGAGTTTGTTTTACATTGTCTTCTGAAATCAAAAGTTGCTAAGTGTAATAAATATTAAATAGACTTATTAGGTTTCTTTATTGATATTAGTATTTTGAAATTGTAGAATTTTATTAGTAATTACATTGATATTTCGATTCATACTACATATACTATAATAATTAACAATCTCTAGTATTATTGTTACATAATCATGTATAAAGTGAGAAGCATTCGCACTCGCAAGCCATTAGAACAGTGTAGTTATGATCATAGAGCACGTGTAAGGCGTATGATTGATAGAGCAAACAGTGATATCTTAATTGAAATTCCTGTTAAGACGCCTGATCAGTCAGCTGCAAATTTTGATAACAGTGTAGTAGATCATTTTCTTGTTGACAATGTTGGTCCCATGATAAGTGAGTCATCAAATCTTATAGATGATTTGTCAATAGAGCAGGATGATGAGACGATGCTATCAGACAGTGCGTCTACAGTTGGATCTGTTTATTCATCAGGTGTTTCTAATCCAGAGTCTACTTATTCGTGTGAATCAGATAGCATAGAAGAATTTGAAGAGCGGCTTGCTTTAGCTTTTACAGACACTAATATGTCTCATCAGCAAATTAAAGCTGTCTTACAGAATATTAAAACGCATCGTTGTTTTGCAAGTTTACATGTTGATCCACGAACAATTTTGAAAACTCCCAATTTTTCTACTCCTACTGTACAAGTAGCCGGTGGGGAGTACCTTCATTTAGGTGTTAGACAAGGTTTTCTTCGCATTCTTCAGTCAACTCCTCTAGATCTGATTCCAGATATTCTGCAAGTGGATTTTAGTACTGATGAGGCATCGCTGGATAAAGCAAGCAAAATTATTATGTGGCCCATTCAAATTAGAATAGCCAATATTCCAAATAGTGCTCCTGAGATTGTTGGTGTTTTTAAAGGTGTGAAAAAACCAACAAGTGCTTCAGAGTTTTTCAAACCAGTTGTTGATGAACTGTTAGCAGTATTACAAGATGGTGTAGAATTTAATGGGGAAAATAAATTAGTACAATTAAGGTGTTTTATTGCTGATGCTCCTGCTCGAGCTTTTGTACTAGGTCATTGCGGGCACAATTCTAAAGCTCCCTGTTCCAGATGTTGTGTACGAGGTGAATTCATTCGTCGTGGAGTGATGGCTTATCGTGGTACTGATCATACACAACGAACTGATGAAGATTATTCCTCGAGAGTTGATTCTGATCATCATAAAGGAACAGAATGCTCTATTGGTGCTCTTGGTTTAAATCTTGTTTCAAGTACAGTGTTTGATTATATGCATCTAGCGTGTCTTGGTGTGATGGAAAAAATTTTTCAGGGAATAGTTGACGGTAGGTTTGTAAAATCAGCTAAGCTATCTCCAGCTCATATAAAATTATTAAGTGATCGTATGGAACAAGTAAAGCAATACTGTCCCACAGATTTTGCTCGGAAACCTGTAAATGTTGAGAAGCATGGAAAATACAAAGCTACCGAACAGCGACAAATACTTTTGTATAGTGGCCCTGCAATTTTTTATGGTTTGGTGAATTCAGCTGTTTATATGCACTTTCTATTGTTTCATATAGCCATGAGAATCCTCGCAGATCCTGTATCTACTAATGAATCAGTCGATACAGCACAGCAATGCATGGAAATATTTGTAGAAAGATCAGTAGATGTTTATGGTGTTGAATTTTTGTCCTATAATACGCATGCTTTGTTACATCTTGCTGATGATGGAAGATTGTTTGGGGCTTTGGATTCTTTTTCTGCTTTTCCATACGAAAATAACATGACGTATTTTAGAAAATTATGCAGAAAACCCAATCAGCATTTACAACAGATTTCCAAAAGACGAGCTGAAAATTGTAAAGTCAATGTTGCAAAGCTCGTTAATAACGATTCTTTAAAATTCATTGGAAAACATTGCACTGGTCCTGAACCTGCAATAAATAATTCCACATACACTCAATATAGAAAAGTAGTTTTTGGAGCATCTCAGGTATTATCGATCTTCCAATCGGATAATACATTTATTCTTCAAGATTCATCAATATGTGTCGTTCAAAATATTATTCGATTTGCTAACAATGATTGCTATATTCTTGTCAAACGTTTCAGAAAAGTGGAAGATTTATTCAATCTTCCTAATTGTCCTTCTTCATCATTCGGAGTTTTTCTTTGCTCCTCACTTTCTTCAGAAATTTCATTCATAAAATTTGAAGAAATAAAGAGTAAATGTTTTCGAATGCCGTATTGGTCAGAACTCCCTACAAAAGTTTGTTGCCCAGGATTATTTATTATTATTAAAATTTTGTCATCGAACCTGTAAATTTCTTAATATAATAAAAACAATTTTTATTACATTTTTTAAATTAAAATTTACATTATTATTGTAAAAAATAAATTTTGAAATCGTAGTAAATTGAATCATAAATAATAAATATATGTCAATAAGATTTTAATTTTGTTTTCATAAATTTAAACACATAATTATAATAAAATAAATTATAACATTATTACTAGAAAAATTACATGAAATATTTCTGAAAAATTTCTGAAATATTCCCAAAATCAAATGGTTTTACTGAATCTTTTGTGGAATATTTCAGGATTATTTTAGAAATGTTAAGGTGGTTCCCTTGGACAAAATATTACCACACAAGATTTCTTTTATTTCAATATTTTATAATGTATTGACTTTTATATTATTATGAATAAATTTTGTGTAATCTAACAAAAAAGAAACTTTTTTATGGAAATTATGTTATTGCAAAACCATGTATCTTCGATTGAAAATCGTAACATGTTCGTGCATTCTAATTTCTTTTATTTTTTATCCGATTTGAACTTTAAACCACTTATTTTGATTGTTAAACAATTTCAAATCAATTGACCGTTGGAAATTAAAAAATTGGCAAAATCAGCAAAGTTAGAGCCTTAATTGTTATGGGTAAATTGTTACTAATTAAATGTGAATAAATTCATGAATTCATAAATTCATTCACATTTACTTTAAACAATTGGCTCTAACTTTGCTGATTTTGTCGATTTTTTAATTTCCAACGGTTAATCGTTTTTAAATTGTTTAACGATTCAAATGAGTGGTTTAAAGTTCAAATCGGATGAAAAATAAAAGAAATTAGAATATTGCCCTAATATCGGTTTGCACTGCAGCTGTGGAACGTCGTATTGCGATGTTTCGACGATATTGCAGAGATACATTGATGCGATATGCAACACTCCGGCATTGCAAAATATCGCCGTCATATTGCCTTGCTCCAAAGCTGCCGAAAATCGTATCACAATGTTCCCGTGATATCGCAGTGATATATCGTGATATTTAACTTTGCGATATTGCAAAATATTGCTGTGATATGGCATTACGGCAACGTTGTATGTATGTATGTACGTCTGTCTGTATGTATTTATGTGTGAAGTTTTAATGTATTTACATAGAATCAATTTTGTTACGAAGCGAATCTTCGTTATTGTTATTAAGCATCCTACTGGCACCACATTTATTTTTTAGATGTATTCACGACCGGCTAAAAATCGTGGCGGAGTGTCACCCGATGTTGCTGCTAAAAACATTTTCGACCAAATGCAAAAGATGCGATCTGGAGCTTCGACGAATCTTGCGTCTTCCCACCGCTTTCAGCAAGCAGAATCTTGTGGCATGTCGAATTTATCACAAGTGGGTGGACTTCCGATAAGAGCATCGTCCCAATCGCTATCAAGTTTAGCGCATACATCAACAAGAAGCGACTATACTCCAAGTCCAGTGCATAAATCACATTTTGCACAGGAAGGGCTGCCATCTGAGCCTTTTCGCCCGCGCATACTCCAACGAGTGCGCGATATGCAATCACCTATCACTCAACAAAAACCACACACACTTGACAACAAGTCTTCTTCACAACAACAATCACGAACACCAGATCAATCAAAACAATCATCCTACACTCACCAACAACCACCCACACTTCACAAGCCATCTACACAAAAGCAATCACGCGCACCAAATCAATCGAAACAAAAGCCATCATCCACTCAACAGAAACCACCCACACATGGCAAGTCATTTACACAACAGCAATCACGAACACCAGATCAATCAAAACAATCATTCTACACTCAACAAAACCACCCACACTTCACAAGTCATCTACACAAAAGCAATCACGCACACCAAATCAATCGAAACAAAAGCAATCATTCACTCAACAGAAACCACCCACACATGACAAGTCATTTACACGACAGCAATCACGCACACCGGATCAATCGCACGATAAACAATCATCCCACACTCAAGAACAACCATCTACACGTTACAAGTCACCTACACAAAGTCAATCATCCACTCAACAGCAAACACCCATACTCGGCAATTCACGCACACAAAAGGTGAATATGCAGCATTCGCTCGCGCTCAACGGATCGCAGGTAGGATTACGTCAAGAGGAACCAGCTGGTTTAATGTCTGCTTTTGGGGACGCAGGTTATTCAAATAAATAAAAATGGTATTTTATTCTTCAAGGGGGTGTCAAACCATTCAAATTTCCCGCCGACAGTCCTAACCTCAAATTCTTTAACAATTGATTACAATTAATAAATAAACTAAATTATGAAAAATCAAGGCATCATTACCCTCCATAATACAATTATCTACCACTGTGCGAAGTTTTAAACAAAAACTTCAAAACCTCTACGAATGCCATTGGAACGAAATTTATATTAGTCTAGACTCGAACCTTCAAATTTCGTTCCAAAGCCATTCGTAGAGGTTTCGAAGTTTTTATTTCAAACTTCGCGCAGTGGTAGATAATTGTATTACGGAGGGCAAGGACCTCTTAGTTTTTCATAATTATACTTATTCTTTTAATTAAAGCCAATATTTTATAATTCTCGGGTCGGTAAGGTAGGAAGGATAAAAATTGACTTTGACACCCCCTTAAGGTGGCTCCAGCGGTGGGTGCCGTGTCAAGTGAGGGCTTTGGGAGGTTTTATTTTCGTTTTTAATTTTGGTTCAATTATATTATATAAATTTTATTCTAAAGCATTGTGAACTATTTCTCAATGTTTATAACAAACAAAATATTATATTAATACGTAGAAAACGTCGGCGTAACTTGATATTATTAATAATAACTTAAAGCAGCTCATTCTCATAAGTTACGTGTTAAAAGCTAGTTGAAAGAAGTCGTTGACCTCAGATTTTCTTTATCTATATCAAAAGTTTAATGAAGATTTTTGGAAAGATTCAATGACGTCTTTGTTACTATAAAATGTCGCTGGAGTCACGTTAACTCATAATTTTATATTAATCACTAATACCAATTAATGTTCTAACAGCATCATCATCGAGGTTTACGCCATTTGAGAATGCTGTTATGCAAGCCCTACAGTACGTAACAATACGCAGATACATATATACATTTTATTATTTATGATATATAATAATATTACAATTTATCGTAGAAACCTTAATTCAAGGATGGCTCATGTTGAACAATTAGCTAAGTATGTATAAACTTGTATGTATTTTAATACCATAAATTACTTGATTAAGAATTAATTATTAACACATTTTTCAGAGAAAGCCATAAAATGTTAAAGGATCTGTCGAAGAGTAGGAAGAGAACGGCACGAGATATTCCAGACTGCCTTCCCTTCAAGACACGTGAAGATCTTCTAGCTTTTAACGCTGTCGATGAAGACACATACAATGATGTTGTAAGTACGAAATATGTAAAAATATTTATTAATATTATTTATTTATTTAATCAGAAATACATGTCATTAACCGTCAAACCCCTGAACGCAAGACTTAGTTTTATAATTATTTAATTTTTCATTTCTTAAATATATCGTTTATGTTTAGGTCAACTACTTGATTTATCTTGGTGGTAGAAATACCGATGACTCTTCAGCAATTTTTTTAAAAAATTGCTTTACAGTCAACACAGAGCTTCTGTGCAATGTTACTTGGCTTGGAGATAAGAAAAAAAATGTTACAAGGTTACGTGATACCCGTTTTGTGGCAGCTTGTGAAGGTATATTGTTTTATATATTTTATTTAACTTGTCACACTAGACTTATTATATTAATTATGAATGTTTCATTAATTTCTTATAGAAGCCATCTCCTCAAATGCCATGATCTTACCGAGGCCAAGTAACTTGCAATTCACAGATTCGATGACCAGGGCCCTGAAAAGCCTTAAGCAATGTCTACGGCGTCTCGAAGAGAACAAGATACGCAGAGACGAGCTACTGCCCGAAGAAAGAGATGAGGAGCAGCTGCCACCATCTCCGAGGAGAAGACGAGCTCCTTATGAAGAAGAAGAAGAAGAAGAAGAAGAACATCAAGAACCCCTGCCATCCAGTCCAAAAAGAAGAAGAGTTTTAGAAGAAACTTCAGACGACGAGAGGGAGAGGGATGATCATCAGCAGCTGTCCAGTCCAAGGAGCTATGTAGGATTCGATAACCTGAAGGATGAAATACCCGACGAAGATGACGCACCTACAGAAAATTTCGACCATTTACAGCAGAATCCACCTGATAAACTCTGGTAAGTGGCCTCCTGTTAAATATTATCATAGAACATGTAAAAAACCGCTGGCAATTCCTTGGCACTTTGCTTTCTCAAACTTCATTGATTGTTTCAATATGAAATTAATTTTAAATTTACTTATCTTTTTTTAATCAATATCTTAAAAAAGCTGTGTTTTTTAGTATTGATGGATTGTCAAAAGATAATTTTTTACTAAAATTACATATTTAGATTAAATTACAGTTTTTCACGTCTTTTATAACTATTGTTATAGGTACGTTATATCTAACATTCCAAAAAACCCTACAATGTGAAAGTAGATTTCGCGGGTGATTACTGCCCGCGGGAAAAACTGCTACTTTCGTCCCTTGTTGTAATAATGTACTATTCTGTCCGGATAAGCGGGTAAAAAGGTTTTTTTACCCGTTAACCATTTTTGTTGCCCGCCAAAAAATTTCTTTTTTGCCCGTTTATTTAAAAACTTTTTTTAAAAAACGCAAAAATCCATACATGTGTTACAAAAAAATATGGTGTGACACACACACACGCACACACACACACATGCGCACACACTAACTCACTCACTCGCACGCACACACACATACGAGCATACGGACACACACGCATGCACATACACATACACGCGCACACACATGCACGCATGCATGCATGCATACACGCAGCACACATACACGCGCACGCACTCACGCACACACATTCATACAGACATTTTCTAAAAATAGTGTATGTTGATTCCTATTGTCTCAAAAGATATTTCTATAGTGATTTTAGCAAAACTTTTTTATTACCATCCCAAAGCTTCCTCTGTGATGAAGCAAAATCAAATTAATTTAAAATAAAATATAAAATATATCAGGGAATCAGAGGACGGAGAATTCGATGGAAGGACCCACTCTGGCGAATACCCCGCGGAGTATTTGGAGGAGTGCCGACCTGGCAGAGGAGGTGCAGAACCTTACCCGGACGATGACACGGAGATCGAAAGCGACGCCGAGAACAACAAGGATCATGACGACCACAGCAACACCATGATGGAGGACAACGGCCAGCCTGAGGATGGGGCCGAAGAATTTCCGGACATCTACGCATTTATAAAACACCAAGAAAAATACTAGCTTGCTACATTTTTCTTTGCGTTTTATAAAGGCGACTTTATTTATTTTTTTACTTTTTAGGGAAGTTCATATAAAAAGTACACGCTTATTATATTAGTTTGCATTCTTTTTATATTATCACTTGCTGAAATTAACGTGGACTTTTTATATGAATAGAACGTTTTCTTACATTTTATATTTTATTTATTTGTTCATTTATTTACTAAATTCAATTATCAATTTACTAATCTTTTATTTTTTAATTATATTTTAATTTTTAATTACGTAATTAAATTTAAAAAAATGTAAGGAAGCGTTGGAGGGGCAGAGAATGTTGGTTGTGCCTCACAGAGATGGGCGAGGACGGGGCCCTCTCACACATAAAAAAAAAATTCTTTTATTTTTGTTTGAAAAAATAGCAATATTGAGGTAATTTTCACATTACAAGAGAATAATTCTAATAACATTATAATTATTATGATTATTACCCAGACAGCAAAAAATGAATTTTTTCTAAGGATTTTTTTCGAACACTTTAAGAATAATTATGAATGTAAGTTAAAAAAGGATTCTGAAAGAGTTTGAAAAGAGTTCATAAAGAATTCTGACATCTGCGACATTCATGAAATTTGTTTTTCCGTCTGGGAATTCTTTAGTGTTATTATTACTTCTATTAAAATAAAAATAATAATTGTTTTCAGATGCCGTTGAGAGACGTCAGAAAATAACTCTAGAACCGATCCAGCATGTACTGAGAGACGACGTCAAGGAACAAAGACTGCCGATTCAGCGACTGACCCAAGACTGAGGTAGACAAGCTGAGGCTGGGAGCGACAAAAATGACATCGTTTTCAGACTTGCAAGCTGAGCTGCAAGGAGGGCCTAGCAAAGGTAATTTATTCATCATTCTATTATAACTTTCCAACCCATAATGCAATAAAAAATCTTATTTTTTTCGTTTTTTTTCAACAGAGTTCATAACACTTTGAGCGCAGAAACGGTGTGCGCCTGCCTGGATGTGATAGCGATCTGCTGAATGGTTCCCAAGGTCATGCTGTTGTCGTACGAGCGCATGGACATGCCTGCAAAACTCTCGATGACGCAGGGGCAACGAGAATTGAGTAGGAGGCTTCTTGCGAGTTGCTGCTCAGGCGATCCCTGTTAAAAAATTGAAGCTGGATTTCAAGCTTGAAATTCAACGATGAGCTTGAATCTGGTTTGATCGAACTTAAAATCCAGCTCGATTTCAAGCTCGAAATCAAACTCAAAAGATCCACCCTGATCGACCTACATTTCAAGTTTGATCAAGCTGGATTCAAACTCATCGTTGAATTTCAAGTTCGATCGAGCCGGATTCAAACTCATCGCTGGATTTGAAGCTTGAGATTTAGCTTGATATTTTCAATAGGGGAACCTGCACAAGGACCAGCTGGTTCAAACACTGGTCCGTTTGAGTGACCGTAGCCTCCTGGAGCTGCAGGCTCCCGAAATATACCATTATTTACGTAAATATTTTCAGAGACTATATATATATATTCCACGTCGACCAAGGAAGAAATTTTTTACATTTCGTTCAAAATGTTTTTACTAGTTCAGAATAGTTAAAAAATGTATGCAAAAAAAATTTAGATCACAATACCCTAACTATGCAGAACTGTGGCCCTATTAAAAATAAAGTTTTTTTCAATTCTTAGAAACATAGATAACTTTAATGATTTTTAGCTCCAGATAGGTGTAATTTAGGTATTTACACATATACATTTTTATTATTTTTCTGTATATTTTTCTGTAAATTTTATATAGAATATGCTAACACTTTTTTTAGGCCCTAATTACCACGTTTCTGATTGATTTATAAAAGATATACCGTTATATAGTAATAAGAGCTTCAAAATGAGACCAGGTAGACCATGGACCGAGCTTTTTAACCGAAGTAACAGAATTTTGAAGGAAATCTACATACAATTTGTATATCTATATATGAAGATTTCTTTTATAAATGATATTCCCTACATACATATAGATATATAAATTGTATGTAGATTTCTTTCAAAATGCTGTAACGTCAGTTATAAAGCTCGGTCCATGATCTACCTGCTCTCATTTTGAAGCTCTTAATACTACAAAATTTTGAGATTAAAATAAACTGCCGAAATTTTTTAAATAGCATATAACGGTATATCTTTTATAAACCAATCAGAAACGTGATAATTAGGGTCTGAAAAAAATGTCAGCATATTGTACAGAAAATTTACAGAAAAAAATGCATATATATATATATATATATATATATATATATATATATATATATATATATATATATATATATGTAAATACCCAAATTGCACCTATCTCGATTGAATTTTCTGCTTTTTTAAAAATTTAAATAAACTTTATTTTTAGGGTCACGGTTCTGCAAGATTTGGGTCTTATGAGCTAAAATTTTATTTACATGCTTTTTTCACTATTCTGAACTAGTAAAAACATTTTCAGCGAAATGTAAAAAATTTCTTCACGGGTTTACGTGAAATATATATTATTATGAAATATTGAAATTCGTTCAGAATGAACTTTTACTACAGTTTTCTTTATTAGTCTTAACGTTTATTTCGTCTTTACAATACATCAGGAAAGTATAATACATTTTTAGGCCAATTTTTTATTTGAAAATTTTTATATATCAAATTTTGAAATTTTAAATCTTACCTGAGATCTTACCAGATATCTCGTGTGAGATTTTGAGTAAAAATTCATGAGGTTTTCGCATGATATTTCACCTGAGATTTTTTGGTAGGGATATATAAAAAAAAAAAAAATATATATATATATATATATATATATATATATATATATAATCATGCGAAATATCATGCGAAAACCTCATGAATGTTTACTCAAAATTTCACACGAGATCTCTGGTAAGATCTCAGGTGAGATTTAAAATTTCAAAATTTGATATATAAAAATTTTCAAATAAAAATTGACCAAAAATGTATTATACTTTCCTGATGTATTATAAAGACGAAAGAAACTTCAAGACTAATAAAAAAAACTGTAGTAAAAGTTCATTCTGAACGAATTTCAATATTTCATTAAGTGTACATATAATAACATGAGATTTTGGTATGAGATCTCAGGTGAGAATCTTACTTGAGATTATTCAGTAGGAGTATGTGAATAATCATAATTAAAGTATAAAATTATAATTAAATTTAAATATTTACGTAAATAAATGGTATATATATGTTATTATTGTATGTATATATCTGCTGCGGATTCCCGGAAAAACAACTCAAGTCCATTTTTTTGAAAATTGAGCGATTTTGATTTTAAGCGATTTTAATATCTTTATATAGTATATTTTCAGATAAAAGTGCACAAAATCAAGAAAGTGTAAAAATAAGTAGCCTTATCTACTATTTATGATTTTTTTTACATTAGTTCAAATGGAAAATAAAAATTTTAAGTATTAGTATCTTCAAAACAGAAAAGTGGACTTATGTTGTTATTCTGCAAAACCATATATATATTATGTATTAACTTATTAATTTATTGTACAAAAATTAAATATTTAAAGTATATAAATAAAAAATTACAAATATAAAATACAGTATTTTTATTATGATAAAATTATACATTTAATATAAATAATATATATATATATATATATATATATATATATATATATATATATATATATATATATATATATATATATATATATCGCCGTGCTGGCATATTGTCGGCAAATTGCACCGCACAGTGCTGACACGTTGCCGGCACGCGGGCCGCAGTACCAATCGCGCATGCAAATTGCGTCGGCAAAATGACGGCACTATGACGGCCCGCGTGCCAGGACCGCGTTCCTGCACCGTGCCGTCTCAGAAGCGGGGCAGGAATCCGTCACAATGCCGGACCGCGGGCGGCCCGCGGGCCGTCAGCGTGCCGACACAGTGCCGACTCAATGCTATCTGGGAGGGTAAAGTGATTTTCTCGCACTACTATCGAAATTTATATAAATATATGTGAAAAATTAAAAATAAATTATAAGTCGAGGGCAATATTAAGAAAAATGGTAGGGATCTCCCTTACATTACTAGGCATGTCCCGACAAAAACGAGCGGAGTCAGCGTAAAAGAAACTTATCTAAGTCTAAACTTATCTCTACCTAATCTCTATACGCAGAAGTAAGGTAGGTAAAAAGAATTCCTTCGTGTACATAATAGTTAACTATAAAGTTAATAATATACATTTGTATTAGTTTTAAACCAAAAATTGGCTAATTATTATTAAAGCCAGGTACATAGTTTTTGTCCAGCTGTTTGACCATCCTTACCGTGGATTCGCAAACTATATGTTATAACTCATCAAACATACCTGGAAAAAAATCTGGGCATTCAAAATTTCGCGAGTATAAACAGTATTTTCACTTGAGATTTCAGTAAAAGGCAGTAGAGGTCAGTTCCAAAACACTATACTAAGTTACTATCTAGATAATGTTTATTAGATGTTTTGCTACTAGCAAAAAGTGTTTTTCGTTACTTAATTACTACTTTACTATTAGTAAAGAACATAAAACTTATTTGCAAAAAAGTTCGCATGTTAAGTGTAAGACTTAATAGGAGCAGTTTCAAAGCAAAATGTCAGTTCCGTAACACCCTATGAAAAGTATTATCAAAATAAAAGACATTTTCAATAATTTTCATAAAAAACTAGTAAGACGTGTACATAAAATACTAACTAGTAGTTTTTATCAATGGAACGGGAATATTAAAAACAAAACAAGAGAATAAATTGAAAATGGATTGCTAAAAAATTGGATACATTGAGCATCGCACGAAGTGGACGCTGTTGTGTCGATGCCGAGACTGCCGAAGTTCTAGCACTTCGGCGCACACGAAGTCTCGAGACACCGAACAGTTGCTACCTTATCTGGACCCGGACGCATTTGGCCCGCATCGCCGTCGGACGAAACGGATATCAAGTCTAAGGGCGGAGTTTTCCGGTCATAAACGTACGACGGATCTGTAATGACCCTGTTTGTCTCACGTACAAACAGTAAAAGCATTTTCCGACATTCGCTCAGTCCAACACTAGTAATACATAAAAGTCATAATACTTAACATAATAATTAACTCTTGTAAATTCAGGGGACTCAATGCAGGTTGGGGGTAAAAATCGACAATTTTCACTCATCCGCCGTTTTAGGCTGGTTCTACAACAGCGTGTTTGAGGATGTTCGAGCGTATTTGTGACAGATGGAATATCTAGTAATTTTCTAAAATACCAACTATAGAAAGTAAAAAGGAGCCAAAAAGAAGCAAATTCATCGTTTTGTTTTGGTTCTTTTTTCTTTCTATAGTTAGTATTTTAGAAAATTACTAGATATTCCATCCGGCACAAACACCCTCGAACATCCTCAAACACGCATAAACACGCTGTTGTAGAACCAGCCTTATGCTTGTTTTGGGCAAGTTACTTTGCTTCTATACAGCGGAATCGCACACGTACATGCAGTCTACTTCGAAGCTTGGATCATCAGGACATACCTATACATATTAAAGAAAAAGAAGCTGAATATATGTATGCAAATATGTATACAAATATGTTTTTCTCAATTTAACTGAATTAACCCTCAAGGGACGCATGTTGCACTAGTGCAACATTCACTTTTTTCGATTTTTTTAAATTGAATTTTCACGATATAAACTTAAAAATAATTGCATACTAAATCTATGGATCTGATTAAACTGGGCTATTTTACATCTCTTAGGGAGTTTATAAGTTATCTTACACTCAAGAAAAGCAAAAAAGAGCTTGTAAGTACTTAATTAAGAAAGGAAATTTATTGCAAAAAACGATCATAGATAGATCATAAATTATTCCTGCTTTTTTGCAGAATTTATCCCCGCAACGTTTTGATGGTCCCGCCCTTACAGGGTTAAAAATATACAACGCGCAAGTATATATAAAAGAAGGCGAATGAAAAAATTTTGTTAGATGTGTAGGTATACTTATGTGATGTGAAAAGTCTAATTTCCCGGGAAGGATCATATGCGTACGACTTGTACAGACGCGCACGTGACTTCATCTGTGAATAGAGTTCCAACCTAACCTATGATTTTTAAAAGAACCTTCAGAAGCTGCTGCAGCGCTCCACGGAACGAAGTGGACGACGGAGTGTGTACACACTACGAGACGGAGACGGTCACCGAACACCGAGACACACCGACGGACGGCAACGGGCCAGAAAATATACAAGTGATCGCAGTGCCAGTGTGCTACTGCGCAAACGGAAAAAACGAAACTCCACGAGCTGCTATCAGTGTGCTGTGTGTTGCTGCTGCGGGGGCAACGAAAAGCCAACACAAATATACTCGCATTGAAATCTGCTGTCGCGCGCGCACAGAAAGCCAGGGCCAAGCTTTATACCACAGCGACGTCGACAGACTGCTGATCTCACGATTCTCTCTCTCTCTCTCTCTCTCTCTCTCTCTCTCTCTCTCTGTCTCTCCCTTTTTTATTCCCCGCCACACACTCTGTCTCTGTCTCTCTCTTGGCTCTAACTCGCTCTCTCCCTCTTCAAACCCTCCATGTCTCCGAGACTCGCCGTCGTGTCCCTCTCGTCTTAGGTGGTGTGTCAAAAACTGCTAGGCTATCGTTGTAACATCCTTGAGAGAGCGAGGGATTACCACGTCCAGAAAGAGAGCCACCGCAGTGTTTCACCCACAGGCTTGTGCGCGCGTTAATTTGCCGTTATTCGCGCCAATTAAGTACTTATATGCCTTCGTAAAGTTGACGACCCTCATCAGCTATCTAACATGATCAAGTTATTCTCCTTGAAAAATGCCAAGAAGGATGGTGAATCTCCAAAAACTGGCACCCAGAAAAAGGCGTCTGCAGCTCAGCTGAGAATTCAGAAAGGTACATTCATTTTTATTGCAACAACCTCTACCTGTCTTTCGATGCTTGATCCCCGACGTCTTTGTTGCATCTATGTTACTAATATTACTTTGTGTTGTATATTTTCTTTTGTCTTTTCAAAATAACCTTGTGAACAAATGTTTTCTATTTTCTTGTTTTAGACATAACTGAACTAAATCTACCAAAAACTTGCGGTACAGAGTTTCCTGATCCGGATGATCTGCTGACATTCAAGCTTATCATCTGTCCCGATGAGGTTAGCTTTTATCAAATATAATCATTTTTAATAAGCATCATTTATTCATGATATTGTTCATTGCAGGGATTTTACAAAGGTGGCAGATTTGTGTTCAGCTTTAAAGTCGGGCCAAATTACCCGCATGAACCACCCAAGGTCAAGTGTGAAACCCAAGTTTATCATCCAAACATAGATTTGGAGGGTAATGTTTGTCTCAATATTCTGAGAGAGGATTGGAAACCTGTTCTTACCATAAACTCGATTGTTTATGGATTACAATACCTTTTCCTGGTAAGTTTACAAAATAAATTTAGCCTTTATAACATTTTTTTCATAACAGTAACATCATCTATATTTGGTCCGTCACATTTACTTTCCCACACATTCAAATATGGACAGTTATTTTAATACTATATCCAAATTTTAAATTCTTACTTATTTTGAAACAGATTTGAGGTTATATTTTTCCTAGATGAAATTACAAACTTTTATAAGAAAAGGTTGTTTTATAAATAAAACAAATAATTTTATAACATATTCTATTTTCTGTACATAATAGTATAAAGTAGTGTTCTTGATTAAAAAAAATGAAATAAACTTATTAGTAATGCTGAAGTAATTATCAGAAATATTTAGCTTATTATTACATATTGGGGAGAGCAGAGCTGATTGTACTTAATACTTTTTTGTTTTCGATTTTTAATTTTTATATTTTATTTTAAACTTGTACAGCAGGCTACTTTCAAGTTTCCAATCTAAACTAAGAAAAACAAGTATCTTTTTAAGCCTGAACCAGATTTTTAATGTTTTGTTTATCTTTAAAATTCTATACATTGCTTTACTTAAAAATTTGAATTTACAAACGTATTGAATTAAGCACAATGGGCATAGTCTGAGTGCTGGACTGACACATCCCCAGAAGGGGCCACTGGTTGGCCCCAATACCTACAAATATGAGTACATATTAAATGAAAAGTAGCAGTTTATCATGTCTTATTAAATTTTGCTTAATTTTTCTATATTGTTAAGTACTTACACATGCTAATCTATATGAAATACACAAGAGAACATGTACCATTAGCTTCCTGGCATAATCGAATAAGTCAACATTTTATATTTTAAAGATATTAATATTGAAAGTTTTAATTTCCATTTAAACTGATGTTTAAAAAATTCATAAATAGTACATATCGACGGCTCTTACGAAGACTAGCACATTTCAAACTGCAACGAAGAGTAACACTTTTTAGCACTTGACACGAAGAGAAGAACATTTGGAAATCTCCCACAAAGACTAGCACATTTCGCCATTCTCCCACGAAGACTAGCACAATTCGCCATTCTCCCACTAGCTCATTTCGCAATTTACCCATGAAGACTAGCACAATTCGCCGTTCTCCGACGAACACTAGCACATTTCTCAATTCTGCCACGAAGACTAGCACTTTTCGTATATAATATGTAAATTAAAGATGTACTGATAAACTCTCGGCGAATCGGGTCGATTCTTTTTTCATCGGTTTCGGATCGGGTATTAGACCCTTTTGGTACTCAAAAAATGATTGGTTTACTCGAGAAAATCAGGCTACTCGAATAAATAAAAGTAGCCTGAAAAAAATCGGGCGGCAGAAAATCACCAAATGTGCTAGTCTTCGTGACAAATTTTCAAATGTGCTACTCTTTGTGGCAAACGCCGCAAACGTACTAGCTTCGTAAGGATCATCAATATGGTCATTTATTTTTACACATTCAAATCGCCCAAAACTCAATTTAAAAAAAAATGAGATGTAAAACATAATATTATTTAAATATATATTTCAGAAATGAAAATATATGAAAAATCAAGAAATGTCATTTAAAAACTATCATAAATAACCTTTTAATCTTACATATCATTCAAAATTTTAGTATGCTAATGTCTTTAATGACTCATAGGTATTAGCTATTCTACAACACAATTTAACCTTAGAGATATTTACTTGTTTAAATAAGCCCTACTCTGGCCTATGTCGTAAGAGAGTCAATGCTGTGCTCAGCAGCAATTACTCTATCCCTTAATATTTTTACTTAGAAAGTTATATTTAAATTATATAGTAAACTCGATACAATAATAGCTTTTAATTCAAATTACTTTTGCATCAAGTTACTTATAACTAAAACTTTCTTATTGTATAACGTTTTAAATAAAAATATTTAGGATCATATTAATTGATGTAGGACACAGAAAGTAACTCTCTTACCCATTAGTAAGTGTAATAATTTGTTTATATTTTGATTCTTTACACATGAAAAGTGAACTGATTTCGTGTTTTGTATACACCAATACAAGGCTATAGACACTCAATCAAAATCATTATTATTTATCTGCATAATTAATGTAAGCAGAAATTATTTAATCATATTATTAATATTATTTAATTTTACTGGTACTAGTTACATGGGTATTTTTCATCAATCACGTACATTTTTATAGTTAATGGTTTCAAAAAGTTTAAATAAATCCTGTAAATGTATTTTTTATTACATAAAATAGAGGTGTATATGTATTTTAAATAAATAGTGGAATAGTTAAGGTACATTGCATTTTATAGAAGCTATAGACCAGTTTTCTTTGTGCAAAATTTCTGGCATCTGATATTTTTAAAGGAATAGTATTATTTTTTATAATAATGTAGGTAATTGAAAAAAAGTATGCTTTAAAACCTGTGTACAGAAAATGAACTAAATTTTTTCTAAAAGTTAAAAAATTATTGAATATTAAATGGCAGGTACATGTAACAAGATTTTCTCGCGTATTGCCAAGAAAATGGTCTATATTTTCTATAATATGCTATGTAACCTATCCATGACTATTTTTATTTAAAATATACACCTTTGAATTTCTTGCGATATAAAAAAATTTAAGTGTTTACCTAAGCTTTTTAAAACACTGACGTGTGTAGAAAAATTTACATGTTGGATGAAAAATACCCACATAGTGAATTTTATTATCAACAAAAATATTTTTAGATTTATAAAAATAATTATTATGTCTAGGTGCATTATATCACAATAATGTTTACTGTAGTTTAATATTGGAGCTTTAACTTTATGATATATAATTTAAAAAATACATGTAAAGTTAAAATACATTACATATGATGATTAGATTTATATCCTCTTTGTATAAACTAATTAAGCGAATCTTTGATTCAGTGTACTTACAAACATATTTCACTATAATATATAAACTTCTTGGCTATTTATAATGCTTACAAAATATTAATCTTTTAAAAATTTTTCTTTTTAGGAACCAAATCCAGAAGATCCTCTTAATAAAGATGCAGCGGAAGTGCTACAAAACAATCGAAGGGTGTTTGAGCAAAATGTAGCTAAAGCAATGCGAGGAGGTTACGTAGGACAATATTATTTCCAGCGGTGTCTCAAGTGATATACTGTTTCGTCTTTGCCAACATTATGCGCGCCTCCTCAAAGACTTACGATCAGAGGGAAGATATTAAAATATTGGAAAAATGCAGGGCGGCACAGTGTATTCGCCGTCGCCTGTGTGTCCACCTTATACATACTTACGTTCTTCACGTCTTGCCAAGCCTCCAAACATTTAATTCATCAAGTATTTTATGCTTTTGGCTAATAAATCTACTGAAACCTTCGGTATACATAGTTCTATAATTGAAATACAAATAATATGGGCCGAGCCCATATGTAGATTTATCGCATAACAGCTGAGGAGGGATTGACAGGCGTGTAGGAACGGGCTTGTATCATCGCTCCCTTGAATAGCTTTAAGTCGTTTCAATCGTTCGCGACACACGTGCAAATAAATAAAAATAAAAATTTCATTTTTTATTACACTAAGACCGTCAATGATTGTATTCCCTGGATCGCGCGAAGTTTAAGAGAGCAAGTTGCTCATTCTTTTAGTAGACTCCGATAAATCAATGGAGGATTCGCATAGTAATCCTTAATCAAAACCATCATTGATGATAGTCTATGCAAATCCTTCACTGACAAAAGTACAAATTAAAACACTACTATCTAAGCAAAACTTGGCACGAGTTGCATTTATTTCTAAACAGTCAATGGGAGTTAGAAAAATAAAACAATTCTTGCACTAAGGCAGTTGACATTCTTCATCTTGTGATTATAAGAGGTGTGTTAAAAACTATGCAAGTACTTTAATTCTAAGACATCCATTCTTGTTTATCACTTACAGACTTCCCTCTTCTTTCATATTTACCTCACGTATATTTGCTGCCTTAATGCAAGAGATTTAAATAACTAAAACAATCGTAATCGTCGATAATGTAAAATTATCTAATCTAATATTCTAATCTAACGATAATAAAGAAGTCTGTTTGCTAGCAATTGTTGCTTTACTTACTCACTTGTGCTAGTAGACATTTTGGCGTGTGGTTTGGTAAAATAATGAATAACAAGAGCTACATAGTAGACTGCATTTCCAGTTTAATATAATAATAATAATAATAATAATAATAATAATGAAGTTTTTTCACGAACTTCCGTCTAGATATTAAAGCACCAGTATGGCCGTGTGTGTCTTACCTCCGACTCGCATCTCATGTACAACATCGAGAAACTCAAGCTTTCGACTTCGCATAATTTAAATATCGTTACAAAAACGACGCTCGTTATTACAAACAAGAGTCGAGCTTTATACACTAGCTTATCCTTCACGTAGAAATAGCAGAAAAACAGTTTGCTTTATCCTCATTAATTTTTTCGATACGATACAGTACTGTATTTATGGAACTTACAAACTACAGAAGTGTCCTGGCCTGAGACCGACCTACAGTGATGTATACTGTATTCTTTCTTTAGGTCCCAACTTCAACATCATTTCAAGGCACTTTTTAACGTCTTTGTTACTTTTTACGTTCTTCAAAAAGATCCATCGACGACTAAAGCTTTCCAACCAGTGCTCGATTTTGCTTCCTAGTATTTTATTAAAAACAAACACAAAAAAAAAATTGATTTGACACTCACAACGATCTGGATAAATCAATAACTACTTAAGATTCTTGAGCATTTATTTTTTGTTTAAAGAGAAATCACTTGTACGAAAGAGTTGTCCATTTTTCATTAATCACAGCACAGAACACCTCTTCTTTGTACGCCGTTATCATTTCGGGCTCTGATACATACATAATTATTTTTATTCCATTATTCGCTTTAGTTCTCATACTCTTAATTGCAAATTTTTATTTAACCACCGAGAGAAGGAGCAGCACAACTCATTCTGCCATAAAAACACTTTCATAAAAATAAATCTACTTTAGTAGCACAAGCTCCTTCTCTCATTGGAAGATTCGTAATAAATGGAAAGCAATCTTTTAAAAATTATAAAATTGACCAGTAATAATGGGAGGACAGTTTTGTTGTGCAGGCTCTGCAATAGCTATATTGATTATCTGCGATGCATAAACTAGACAGCAATTCTATCAAAGACACGTGTTCTGACTGTTGATTATGACTATCGCAGAGGAAATATTTTACGCAAATCACACATGTTCATGGAGCAGGCTTTGTATATATGAAAAAAATATTTTTGGTTGCTTATTAAAAATTAGGTTTGGATATATTTTACATCAACAATTTAACATATTCCTTATTTTCTTCTCTTTTAACAAATATAGAGAAAATTGAAAGAGTTTTATTCTTTCTCCTTCGGAGTTGCAGTAGAAACGTCACTAGAACACTTTCGCATAGTAAAAGCCCCAATGATTTCGAAGATGATCTTCGTTGTCTGATTTCGTAATTTCATTTCATGATGTGGGGCATACATAGTTCATAAGAAATTTAGCTTGGCCAAAGATCATCGCACGTTGCATTTCACTATTTTAGATACATTATTATGGCTTAAAAGTCCAAACACTTGCTATTACTTTATGTAACTGGGTACATAGCATCACTGAGCGACAGCGAGTTTTATTTGGTACGGGTCGACATAACCGATCGACAGTGCAAGAGCCTCGTATTTAGATTAAAACGTGGACACGATTTTCTAGTATGTATACAAGTCCCTCCAATTGCCTTACTAATGTACATTTAATTTACACAAAAATAGTAAGTAGGAAATGCATAATTGTCTTGGAGGTGGTCATATTGCATTCGCGTGCTACGAGTGTTCGATTCGCTTACCTTACAATTTCTTTACTTACATTAAAATAAAATCGTTTACATTTTTTATCGGCCTAAAGGCGTTCCACCAAAATTAAACGAAGTGGGCACAGTCTGCGAAGTAAAAGCATAACCTGTAAAAGAAATAACTCATTAATTCAATATTAATACTAAAAACGTTTTCAAACCAAAAAATATTTTAAAATTTAAAAATAAATGAGAGAAATTAACCTCCACTCTGCTCAATTCGTTTGCTCTCTAATGCTGCTTTTCGTTGATCAGCCAATAATATAATTTCCGTTAAAGATGTCTGTTGCTCAGGTGTCAAGTGACTGGTTAAAGCACCATACCACGTTGAATCTGTCCTCTCAATATCTATTACAAAATTTGAAAAACAATAAAAATTAAATTACTAAATTAAAAGAATAAATAAATGTTTGGATACAAAATTTTATAAACACAAGTTTAGTCAGATTGATAGTGTAATATAATCAAGTAAGTATTATAGTATGCTACTAATGGTTTACTTTTTAAATAAATAAGTTGTCTTTGTAAAAAGTGAATTTGTCGTGTATAAGTGAAAGGTAAGAAATCAATAATATTAAACGGCATTTAATGTTTTATATTTAAATGACAACTCACTTTGCATAACTTCCTTGAAAACGATGTATTCGTCTTGGTTCGTATCATCCGAGTCGAGAGGTGTGATGTAACTTTCGAGAGCAGTTTCTTCGTTAGCCTCATATTCCGAATCATCGTCATCGTCGTCGTCTGATCGGTGATCGCCGTGTCCAGCCCCTATCGTACTTGTAACACCAAACATATGTTGACTTTGATTTTTCATTACTTTCTCTTCAAGCCTTTCCAAGTAGTCCTGACTAGCATCATCGATTTCATCCTCATCTGATGACAAAACTGCTAGGCCAAATTGATTTGTTATTAATTTTGAATAATATACAAATGCATTATAGCAAAATAATCTCAAACAAATTATACCTTCTTCAAGATCACTTTCATCATCGCCGTTATCATCATCCTCACTCTCTGCGACTTTTGCAGCATATGCTCTTTTCAAACCATCAAAGAGAAGAATTAATGATGGAATGATTTGTTGTGCACATTCATTAACTGCAGCTGGTCTTGATGGACCCATACTTATAATTGTACATAACCCAAGAACACAGAGCTTTCTATCGTGTAGTCTAGAAATAATGAGGAAGCAACTTAAATAATAGCCAGAGACTAGAAATAATTAATGATTTTAATATAAATGTAGAAGAAATTTCACATAATTATGGATTAATTTACCCTAAGAAGCAGTCTGTATCGTGAATCCATTGTTTAATAAAATGTGATGCGATTGGCTCTGTTGACTGTCCCAAAGTACCTTGCAGTCTATCCATGGTTTCAAGGCACAAAGTCGGGTTGTAATACAAAGCAGCAATAACAACTTGCAGACACATTGTCCTCAATTCCGAAGTTTTTACCTCACGCGTCAACCGTTCTAACACGAGTTGTATGAGTGGTGGTATACAGTTGTCGATATGGCCCTTGCACTGCAGGATTATTACTTCAAGGAGTTTCGCGGCATGACATTCGGGATCCTCACCGGCGTCACCGACCAGCACAGCCTTGCACATGTTAAACATTGCTAAGATATGATTTTCGTTGGATAAGAACGCGGGTGTGTCTACTGTGATGTAATTATGAAGAGCTGGCATCATATCCGTGAAGTAATCAAAGCCATCTTTTTGGAAAAGTTCATACATTAATTCTAACACTTTCCACATATCTTCGGATATCGATTTTCCTGTCAAATCGTATACAAGGGACAAAGCTTCTTCATAAAACTCTGAAAAATTAAATCATCAAAAATATGTTATATTATTTTTACAAAATTTGATGTAAATTAATTTTCAACTATATTTACCCATGACACTATGACTAAAAATATGAGCAATAACTTGTAAAACTATTGGTTGAACTTGAGCTATTATTAGTGGATGATTTTCCATTACAGATAGTAAAGTCTCAATAGTATTCAACAATCCCATTGCTGTAATAGCCTTTTCATCGCTGCCTTCATCAGTTTCTAAAACCTGACTGAATGTTGTGGCTAAGTGCTCGCACATTTCTACTGCAATCGGCATAAGTTGTTCAGGGTAAGTGCAAACAATTTTCTGCATTACGTTCGTCAAATCATCGTTTTCAGTTAATCTAATAATGTTCAAAAGCTCTAGTGTAATTTGTTTTATCCAAGGCTCAACATATTTTTGTGATTTATCTTGAGCTTGCAGCAAGCTCTGTAATGCAATCGCTGCTTCAACTCTGACAGGAAGATCTTGGTCATTTAAGAGAGCAGTTGTTGTTAGTCTAACAGCTTCTACCAATATATTTTCTTGCTTGAATTTGATTTCAGCAAAATAGTGTAACACCCAGCAAGCCTGAAAATATAATTATTTGCATAATATCACATAATTTTTACTTTTTGATTCAGAATGGTTAAAAATTCTATAAATGTATATACCCTCGTTCTCATAAAACCTTGTGGACTATTAAATTCAGGAAATACATATTGCATTAGCATTTTATCCATTTGATCTTTAAACATGTTTTTCTTCAATAATACATCAGCCAATGTTCCAACCTACATAAAGAATACAATAATAATTAATAATTTTAAGATAAAATTAGTCAAATATAAATTTTAAAGAAATTTTTACCATGTGTAAAGCTCCATCTTTTTGCCTTGGTGTTGTATTTGCACTTGTTAAAACTTCAACACAAAATTGCATTGTTTTTGGCAACATGTCCTTTCGCTTTTTGCATGCTGAATGCAGTAATGTTTGTGCTGCAGTTACAGGAGATACAAAATCTTCAAAAATATCTAGACAACCAAACAAACAAGAGTTATAGTATTTTCTACAAATATGTAACTATTATATACAAAAAAAGAAATTACCAAATTTAACTCTTATATATTCATAAGGATCAGAGAGGTACAATTCTTCGTCTTCTGCTGTGTAGGACATGATGGGAAATAGAACATCGCGAATAATTTCAAACATATGTGGTTTTAAAAATTTCCAGGAAAATGCATGACTCACTCTATAAAAAGTAAATCAATACATGTTAACAAGTAAAAAAATGAGGCAAAGAAAATAAATAAATACATTACCCCTGATCTATATAATTAAGAGATTGTTGTAAGACACGAGGTGAAACATAAATTTTCCTACGATACTGATCCAAAATTTTGAGCAAAACTTCAAGTATACCTCCACTAAACGTTTGTAAGTACCACTCTGAAAAGTCCTTATAGTCTTTGTTCACTGAACCTGGACTACCATACCTGAAATTTGATTTGTTTTATAAATCTATTGAAACGAAAATATTCTTGCTTAAAGTGAAAAAGTTACCTTTCAAACATTCTTTGAAGTATATGAAGTGCCCACTTTTTACACTTCCACCATGGCAATTCTGCCCGTTCATCCTCATCCAAGTCAGGATTGTTTGTTTCTGGTGGTACAGGTCTGTCGGCTACTTGACGAACAACATCCATCCACTGGGAGAAAACTTGTTTGGAAATGAGATCCAAAGGGAGAGTGTATTGAGTTAGGGCAAAGAATATTTTGAGTATTTGTTTCTGAAGAAGAACAGATTGTTCAGATGGATCAGGTAGCAGTCTCAATATCAGTTGGTAAATCATAGGTAACAGAAGATTCATTGCTTCGTGAAGTGGTCCTCTTTCCTCTGCCTTTTTGTACCTATGTAATGTCATTGACGCATTATGTTCAATATTCGAATGTTGTTTTCACAAAGAAAAAGAAAAAGAAAAAGAAAAAGAAAAAGAAAAAGAAAAGTAAATGTGAAACTGACTCGAAATTTTTTACAAATTGATAGAGAGCCAGGAGAACGCCGGGCCAACAAGAAGCATCAGGATTTTGTAGGTATATTGTTATCTTGTCAACTATTTGTGTCCATCTTCCAGGGAAGTCATGCCTGACAATATTGGTAATGCACACACCTAATTGCAACCTGATAAAATAAGAAAAATACGAGACATGAGGGTCGCATCTCATTTTCAAGCAAAGCAGGCAATGTGTACCTAATGAGTTCGGGAGCGTGCACCGTGGCATCAACAATGGCATCGCGAATCATGGCTCTATCCTGCTCGTGAATACTAAATGGCACAACTCCATTTTCAGCCTCCTTATCCGCCCAATTGGTAATAATGAAATTCTTCAAGTAAATGACACCTGAAACAGAGAGTCATAGAGCGTAAGCGGAGTTGATTCCAAGTGGAGATGATGGAGGTAGGTAAGTGAACTGACCAGCTTGTCTGACAGGCATGTCGACATCGTTGGACATGATGACCTGCAGGAGGCCAGGAGCGAAGCCAATGATTTTGTACATCTGAAAAGAGAAAGTGCTTGGTGCAACCGAAATGTCGAGACACGGGCATTGTTCGAGGCCGGAAGACGGGGGGAAGAAATATGTACCTATGTATTCGGCAAGAGACGGCGAGGAAAAAAGGAAAAAACGTGGACGGTGCGGGAGCGCGCACAGCGGGCAGGAGAAGCTGGCCGAGGCGCGCGCGCGGCCGCGAGCGGGAGCAGGCCGCGCGTGCCTGTGCGAGGTGCGAGAGCACGTTTTGTCCGAGGGTCGGGCACGCGCTCGCGGCCGCGCGCGTGCGAAAGCGGGTTAGGTTTTTGGGCAAGGAGCGCGGATGGACGGGTATTTGGCGCACCTGGTTGAGCTGCTCCTCGGCCTGCTTCTGCTGGGCCGGGTCGATGGTGGCCCGCAGGAGGTCCGTCAGCTTTCGCGGGTCCATCCTCGAGGCGCCGGGGATCCGGGGACGTGAGAGCTCTCTGCGCGCGTCCGCAGCTCGATCGGATGATCGGATCGCGATCCGCCGTTGGCTGGCTCTGCTCTGCTCTGCTCTCCGCGAGGACGGCGGCCACTGCACACGCACTCGCACACACGCGAGCAAGAACGAACGCGGAAAGGACCGCCTTCGGCTCGGGCTCTCTCTCGCTCTCTCGCTCTCTCGCTCCCTCGCTCTCTGTCCTTGTCCCTCGATATCGCGCTCTATAGACAGACGCGCCGCTGCTGCCGCTCGCCTGCCTAGTGCCTGGCTCTCCGGCCAGTCCGGCCAGTCCGGCCGTCTCTCTTGGGGCCCCGGGCACCTCGCCTATATAGTATAGGCTTCAACCGCGGAGCGCGCCAAACAGAGAGGAGCCACGCATCTCCGCGTACATGTCACGACGGCACTCCAACACTCCAACTAGTCCAAGTCCAACAAACGCTCCTACCGCGCGCGCACGCTGCACAATTTCACCCGGCGCCAATTACCTACTGCTCTCCGGATCACGTGACGCATCATGGCGCCTCCTTTTTATACCTAACTTGCACGACAAAAAAGACCAGACGATAAGTTTCGGACGGCCAGCTCAAGATGTCTTGTTTCACGATAAACCTGGCCTATTTCTCTCTATACATCTATTCATAATAACAACAGCAATTTCATCATAAACGTATACTGTATATCTAACATATGGATCCTCCTAAGTAGTAAACGTCACGACATGGCTAGACATCAGTTAGGTATGCTATCAACGATCAGAAGAATCATGAGAATTATACGTATCATGACGTGTATCAAAATTTATATTGTCGAAAAACTTCATTAATACGAGCTACTATTTGACCTATTTGAAAAAGAAAATCATTCATTACCTGTTTTTTTAGATAAACTTAAATACATTTTATCAAAATATAACAGAAAAATACGTTTCTCCAAATTAAATGGTTGTAATTATTTTTAAATTTCCACATTTGTCCACATCATAACTATTACAAGTAACAATTCCCGAGTCGATCTTCTTGGCTCCCAAAACCTTGCGGTAGGTCAAGAGTTATACGGAATTCCTAATAATTTTTAATTTCAAAAAGAAAGTTTTTTTTTCTATTATATTTTGATAAAATATATTTAAATTTATCTAACATCCGTATAATATATGATGAATGATTTATTTTTACCTTAAAAGGTATTAACAATTAATTTTGAAATTATTGGAGTATGTTATTTTGGTGTACCTTAAGGTAGGACCAAAGATGGGCAAGTATTCGACCTCAACATGTTTTCGAATACATTTTTTAATTTTGCAATGAAACCTTCGAAACAAGGAAAATTCGAGTTTTCACAGGTCTTATATGACAAATAAGTACAATATGGACCAGTTAGAAAAGTATTCGAAAAAGTATTCGTCAAATACTTTTATTCGAATACTCAGTATTCGAGAAAAGCATTCGATGAATACTTTCGACGAATACCCAGTATTCGAAATAGGTATCCGTCGAATACTATTTTCGAATACTTTTTTATATTTTATTATCTAATGATTTATGACTATTGGTTCGTGTTTGTTTTTATTTCTGTGGTTGCTCTGCATAATCGAATGAGTCTACTTGCTATGTTTTTGAGATATTGAAGTTATTTTTATTATTATTATTATCCATTTAAGTTAATGTTAAAAAATCATATATACTTGATATTAAAAATTTAAAAGTCTTAACACAATCGTAAAGAGAACCACAGTTGTCACGCATGATTATTATTCAATATGATGCTAAAAACATCTTCACGTTCACAGTCAATCGTGTTCACAGTCTTTTTTAAAATTTGCGCAAATATTATTTACTTTCAATAATATAATCATGCGTGAGAACTATGGTACTTTTTACGATTGTGCTAAGACTTTTAAATTTTTAATATCGAGTATATATATTTTTTTAACATTAACTTAAATGGATAATAATAATGATAACAATAATAATAATATAAATCGTTAGATAATAAAATATAAAAAAGAATTCTAAAAAAGTATTCGTCAGATACTTTTTTCGAATACTAACTATTCAAAAAATACTATTCGACTAATACTTTTTCAAATACTGAGTATTCGAATAAAAGTATTTGACGAATACTTTTTCGAATACTTTTCTAACTGGTCCATATTGCACTTATTTGTCATATAAGACCTGTGGAAACTCAAATTTTCCTTGTTTCGAAGGTTTCATTGCAAAATTAAAAAAGGATTCGGAAACATGTTGAGGTCAAATACTTGCCCATCTCTGGGTAGGACTGTGGTGAAATAAGAAACGTTTTTGCGCATAACATTTTTAGAAAAAGCTCTGAAAAAAATCAGTCACTTCCTTGTTTGGCCAATAAAAGAAACTATTGACAGAATTTAAAAAATTGTCTTATACTTCCTTAAGGGGACAGGCTTGGATTAAACCCAAAAGAAGATTTTTTTACGAGTCCAGAAAACTTTTTATGTTTAAAAGCAATCATTCTAAAAATGTTGTTACTATCAATACTTAATAATATCTCAAATTTTACCGTTATAAAACTTCAAAATCTTGATCCTACGCGTGATAATAAATCTATTTTCAATACCATATTTATTAAAAGACCTTTCTTCCTCACGCGATTCTAGGTGACATAATGAAAGAAAATTTCCTTTTCACGGTTATTCGACTCCTTTTGATATCTATTATAAAAAGAGTGGAACACTTTTTCGTTAAAATTTTTTTTCTTATTTTTTTCGTTAATCCAATCAATCTTTTAATAGTATATTACGATACATGTGACCTAAGTGGCCCATAATTGCACGGCGCGTAGTTAGCGCCCGAGCGTAGCGAGGGCGATACCGTCGCGCCGTGCAATTATGGACACTTAAGTCACGAGTATCGTATACTATTTTGTAGCACGAGTGACATAAACCCGCCACCGACATCGGGGAGGGTGTATGGTGCGGGGGTGGGCCGGGCGGGGGAAGAGGGGGGGTTTCGGGGGGGCGAAGCCCCCCCGCATAAAAAAAAATAAAAATATAATCCAAAAAACATAAAAAATAAATTAAAGAAATTAGAAATCGTATAAACAAATTATTATTTAACCAAAATTCATTAGTTAATTAATAATCAATGTCAACTATTATACATTGTTTGAATAGAACCTTATATAAATAAGATATTTTGTTTTTTGAAAAGATAATAAATGTTTATTATTACCAGTTAATTAGAATATATTTATTTACCCTAATTGAAATTTTTTAAATTAAATTTTAATAAATTTCTAATATTAATCATGAAAAAAATTAGTACTGAATTTTAAATTGAATTTCAGATTGAATATTCAAAATACGCGCCAAATTGTCATATACAATCAGTTGAACTAACCTCTAAATTTGAAGCATTATTTTAAGGATTTATAATTATTCTCTGATTCTTGACATGCGTATTTACCAGCTTTACTACTTCTTTTTTCTATTATTATGAACGAAAACGTTTATTTTGAGTGTTTTTAGTTTTTATTATAGGATAGTAGGGATCTGTGGCCTATGTGAATTCATTATTACACTGTGTAATAAAGCGCCACTTAGGTCACGGATAAGCGTGACCTAAGTGCGGGTTTAGGTCACACAGTGGTATAAAAAATATTAAAATTTTTTTTTCAAATAATCGATTGGATCTCCCAAAAAAAATAATAGAAAATAATTTAACTTAAAAGTGCTCCGCTCGTTTTGTAATAAATGTCAAATGGAGTCGAATAACCGTCGAAACAACAAATTTCGTTCATTATATCACCTAGAATTCGTTCCTATTTTCACTGCGCATTATATTATTTATTGAAAATTCACAATTTCTATCCATTTAATGGTGTTGCAAAAATGAAGAAGGAAATAATTATACAGTTTGATCGGTTCAGTTCACTAAAAACGAACTGAGAAGAAGACATGGATATTAACAAAACCACAATTTATTATTTACAGCTGTAAATAATTACAAATGACCGATCGCTATTTACCTACCGTAAGTGTGCACATACAAGCGACCACTTGAGATTTTCGATAATGGAAGTTTAACTTATTATTATAGTATCTAAACTATGTATTTTCGTAAAATGAAGTCAAATAAAGATAATAAATAGATGTGTTAGAAAATATATGTAATATAGAGCCTCTGTATGCAACACAATATCAATTGTTACGTATGAATGGAAGACGAGGTAGGCAGCGAAAAAAGTAGACGACGGGATTCGAACCCAGGTCCCCAGTGTGCGGGTCTCGTGCTCACACCACGGAGCTAACGTCTACGATACAGGACAAGTGCATCGTAGTCCGACTCCACTTATCGCTGACTCGTCTCATATGCTCGCGCTGCAAGCGTTGCACACGTATGTGTCTGTGACACAATAAATAACATTTCTACTTTCTTGTTATAGCAGTCTCCCGACCCTTCCGAGACTTTTTGCTGAATGGATGTAATGTCCCTCAAAAACCTGAAAACAGAGAAATAAAATAAAACATACCATTAATTTATGAAATATGTATTCAGCTCTATCAGGTTTATTTATTGTAGAATTCTACACCCCTTATATACGTTTAAGATCATCCTTTAAAGAATGCGGACTGCCGTATACGAAAAGCAAAGCGTTTCGATTTTAGTGGTGTTTATTTATCGGGGCTTGATTCGAAAAGAATGAGTTCATCCAGGGAATGCTGTGCGGTACGGAATTATGAATAGTATGTTATATTAAATCTTATTTGTAATTTCTGAAATACAAAGATTGTGAAATACAAGTATAATTCTAAGTTTCGACTCGATAGGGTCAATAGTTTGCCGATGTTCACTAAAAAAAATTAAGATGTGCTGTTGACATTGATGGCCTAGTGAAAATTTAAAAATATTAAAAATCTATAAGACAGTGTGTAAAATCATGAGAAATCCATGAAAAACTATAAATTTCGGTTATATTTGGAACAGGATGTAAAAGAATATTAGGATATAACGCAATTTCTGTCAGAGTTTCTCATAGCTTCTCAAAGTTTCACACATTTTATCACAATTTCTCAAAGTTCAATTTTTATATATATATATATATATATATATATATATATATATATATATATATATATATATATATATATATATATATATATATATATATATATATATATATATATATATATATATATATATATATATATATATATATATATATATATATATATAAGGGAATGCAACGAAAAAAATGTCAGTAAATGTGAAAAAATGTGAAAAACTGTGAATAATTGTGAAAAGTTGTGCAATTTTTATGAGATACATGAAATAATTCGTAATTACCCCAGATTTATAGACTAGTGATTGATTAAATGATTTCCATAGTTAACGTTACGAATATTTTTTTATTTAAAAATACGCAGAGCTATGAACAACTGTCGGATTATTGGGCTTAAGCGTTCGATCATTGGTACGTTTACCCAGGGGCGGCTGAGCAGCTTTTACTAGCATGGGGATGAGAAGTCACCGGGCATCTCCGGGAGGGGGGGGGGGGGTAGTAAATGAACTGTTCAAAAATCGTCTTACTATAGAAAATTTATCTAAAGCAAAAGTAAATTTCCTTAAACTGTTTTTACAAGTAAAATCATTAATAATTGTAATCAAGTCTAACTTTTCAACTTCATCTCTGTATATATTTAATATTGCAGTGCTGTTAAGCCTTTTTTGTACCATTTGAGCTCTTAAATAAGTTTTCTACGTTCGTAAAGAAGAAAAAGATCTTTCGCATATGCACGAGAATCCTGGAATTACCAGTAACATTTTAATAAGTTTAACGTACTCTGGCACAAGACATGACATAGAAGGGTTTTACATTACAAAGATCAGATAGCATCCGATTTTTACTTAAGAGGATACGTCAGACCTATTTTACCGACGGGTATATAAAAATAAAATTTTCGATTATCGGAAAAATTACGCATCAGAATCGATTTTCTTTTTAGGGATCGCTTTATTTGGACCAAATAAACAACGGAACACTTAAAATTTGAGGTAAATCATTCGATTTCTCAATAGGAAAGTGAAAGTTGGCTTTGAAAATTTCAAATATCGGTAGAATCTTGCTTACGAATCTACCCAAAAACCCTATGAGTGATCACATGCATTTTGTATGCCGTTCAAGGCAGAATCTAGGGAAGAAGCAAAACTGGTGATTATATCTTTAAATACACGTAAGTAACAAAAAAATATTAAGTTAATGTTATTTTATGTGTATACAATAACAGAAAAAAAAAATAATAATAACCAATAGCACTTTTCGGAAGTAAAATTGTCCGTTCTTTCCGATTCTGAAGTCAGAATTTTGAAAATTCCGTTGGAAAATTTCAAAATGGCGGGTTTAGGCAAAAAACCAATCGATTATAAAATGGCCGCTTGGGAAGAAATGGGTTAAATAGTTGAATTGAAGAATAAATATATCTGTATTGTACTGACAAAACTGCAGCATAGCTTGTGAGGCATGTAAAAAGATACCTAATTTTAAGTGTTTCGTTTTAGTAAACTAATTATAAAGAAAACGGATTTTTTGTCATTCTATCGAAAAATTCATGTATTTGCAGAAAAGATAAAAAATTGATTGCTTATCAAAATAATCGTTATTCTTTCTAGTTTCTTTGCATGCAATAAAAAAGTGGGTCGCGCATATGACGCTTGGTTTATTTGAACTTAGGATTCCTATAGTATTTTGTTTTACACATACCGCGTATTTAGGCTTGTCGTTTTATGAATTTTTTTATTATTATTATACAGAAAAGGAGGCCGTAGTTTTTTTAAGTTTATAAGTAGCTCTTGGGTTTTTTGGTTTACGATTTACCGTTCAGATTTTGTTGTTTCCCACATAGCATGAAAGGTTCCCAGCGAAAGATTCAAGAAAGATTGCAGTAAAAGCTTTCCTTAAGCTTTACGTAACTAATATAAAAGTTTCAGTAATATTACATAAAAATATTCCACGAAAGCTTCCTGCAATATTTACGTAAGATAACGCGCAATATTCAAATTATCGATTATGAAATATTACGTGTAATCTTCCAAAAAGCTTTCCGTATCCTTCTAATAAATATTCCCTTTAAACCTTACTATAATCTTTCATGAAAGATTTAGGTAAGATATAATGAAACGATTCCGAAATCTAACGTGAATTTCTCCTACAAGCTTAATGGAAAAATTACGGTAAGCTTTCTTGAGATAATAAAAAGTTATATTTTTTACAATCTTTCAAACAGCTTCCCGTATTCTTCCAATAAATAATCCTTCTAACCTTACTAGAATCTTTCATGAAATACTTAGGTAAGGTATAATGAAACGAATCCGAAATCTAACATGAATTTTTCCTGGATGCTTAATGGAAAGATTACAGTAAGCTTTTTTGAGATATTAAAAAATTATATGTTTGACAATCTTCCAAAAATCTTTCCGTATCCTTCCAATAAATATTCCCTTTAAACCTTACTATAATCTTTCATTATGAAAGATTTAGGTAAGGTGTAATGAAAGGATCCAGAAATCTAACATGAATTTCTCCTGGAAGCTTAAGGTAAGATTACGGTAAACTTTCTTGAGATATTAAAAAATTATATTTTTGACAATCTTTCAAAAGTCTTCCCGTATCCTTCCAATAAATACCCCTTTTAAATCTTACTAGAATATTTCATGAATGATTTAGGTAACCCTAGTGTGAGAAATCTATTAAATCCTATTAATTCCTTTTTCCAAATATGAAAAGATCCTATTTGCGAATAGGATGTATATGCAATTTTTGTATTGGTGAATAGGATTTAATAGATTTCTTACACTAGGGAAGGTATAATGTTCCGTCGTAACACATGTATTGCTTGCATGTGCGTTGTGTGAGTGAGCTTCTGACTGAGTTCGCATGAGTGCGTCGGAGAGTGGTGTCGCTGGCCACGGCGACTCTCGACCTCGACTGCGGCGCGTGCGAACTCACGCCAGAAGAAAGTAGTAGTCAACGACGACTGGCAGCATGCGGATCTCTCCCGCGATATTTCCGCAGGTTTATGCGTTCGCTTATCGTACTATCAACCTACTAACTCATCTACGAGAATTAACGATTCTCTGTTATAACGTAACTACTAACAACTAAGACGCAAACCAACGTATTGCGCACAACGATTAGTCGATCCAACGGTCGACTGCCATCTTGGCATAACGCCTTCTTGGCATTAACGCCTTCTTGACAACAACATTTTTTATTAACAAACTGTGTGAATGTGAATGTGGTGTGGGTTCGACAATCATCGCGTGTTTTATATGTTACGACTTGTTCTGTGTGCGGCGTTACTCCTTACAAATTTTCCAATTCATTGTTTCATTAAAATAGTTCTGTGTTTTCAATTTAATAAATCAAGGTTTTTTATGCCGATTAGGCTTTTTCCCATAAAATTTCTTCATTTAAACCTCTATAAATATACAATCATCAAAATGAACAATTAAATAAATATCAAGGTAATAATTATCAATAATAAAAAATTCAAGATTTAAACCTAACAAAATTTCATCAAAATTGAACAATAATAATTTAACACAGCTGTCGATGCCACCTAGGGTATGCCAGCCTTTACACGTAAATTCATATAATGGAAGGATCCAGAAATCTAACATGAATTTCTCCGGGAAGTTTAATGGAAAGATTACGGTAAGCTTTATTGAGATAATAAAAAGTTATATTTTTTACAATCGTCCAAAAACCTTCCAATATCCTTCTAATAAATATTCCTTTTAAACCTTACTACAATCTTTCATGAAATACTTAGGTAAGGTATAATGAAACGATTCCGAAGTCTAACATGAATTTATCCTGGAGGCTTAATGGAAAGATTACGGTAAGCTTTCTTGAGATATTAAAAAGTTTTATTTTTGACAATCTTCCAAAAAGCTTCCGGTATCCTTCCAATAAATATTCCTTTTAAACCTTACTAGAATCGTTCATCAAAGATTTAGGAAGGGGCCTGCGGCGGCTCAGTCGGTAGAGTGTCGGATTCCCACGCCGGTGACCCGGGTTCGAATCCTAGTCTCTGCCGATTGATACAAGCACCTCTGTAAAAATTACATGTGCTTTGTTTACAAACACACCGCAGACCCCCGTCGTCGATTAGCACCACATGGAAGCACAAACATGGCGACGTTAAAAAAAAAAAAAAAAAAAAAAAGATTTAGGAAAGGTATAATGAAAGGATTCTGTAATCTAATATGGATTTATCCTGGAAAGTTGATGGAAAGATTATAGTGAGCTTTCTTAACAGATTGAAAATTGTATGATTTGACAGCTTAATTGGCAAGAAATATTGCATTAAGGTTACTAGGCAATGGTTAATGCCGAAATCCGCGCTCTCGTTTTTCTTTATTTTAACATAGAAAGGAAGCAGATACACATGTATAATTGTAACCAATGTTTATTGATATATAATTGTCGAAAAAATGGTCCTCTGAGTCGAAAGAATCTTACAAAGGTTGATACAGTCTGCGCCGTATTTTCGTGTTTCCTCTCTATTTTTTCCTGATTCCAAGAGAACGAATGTCTCTGGCGACTTGAAGAAAATGGAGGATATTGAAACTCGTATGAAATAATCCATAAAAATTCGAGCTTTCCCGAAAAAAATGATAAAGTTACAATTTTTTGTCTAGTTAAAAAAACGCTTTTTCATCGAAAAAATCGCCCTTTTTCGTCTACGAGTTCAATAACTCCGTTTCAATCGTTCTGATTTTAGATTCAGCCTTATACTACGGATCTTGCAAAGAAAAATAATACTTGCAGAGTCAAAAAAAATTTTTTTTTAAGGACGATATTAGGGAAAAATGATTAAAGCTCACGAAAATTCGCCGCAGCTGATTTGACATTTTGTAAGCTTCTATGGACTCCATAGGATAATTTTTTTCATCATTTATATATCAATTCGTTGACATTGGTGAAAATTATACATGTGTCCCTGCTGGAAATAATTTATGTGGACAAATGTGCGAAAACGTGACAAAATATGTGAAAAAATATGACAAATGTGAGAAAATATGAGAAAATATGAGGAAATATGAGAAAATGTGCATAAGTATCTGATATCGAACAGTAGCGTGCCGCATATTGTCGCATATTTTCACATTTTTGCACGTTTATGTACATTTTCTCATGTTTTGGCATATCTTTTCACGTTTTATCACGTTTTCACATAGAGATAGAAAAAAAAATTGTACATAATAGATTCAGTGTGCATATTTATTCACGTTTTCTTACATTTATCCACATATTTTCATATTTATTCACATTTGCTCACATTTTCTTACATTTATTCACATTTTCTCTCATTTTCACACATTTATTCACATTTTCTAACATTTATTCACATTTATTCACCTTTATTCACATTTATTCATATTTTTGCACAAAATCTATTTGTGTGAAGGGTATATTTTCATATATTTTCTCCTTTAACATTTATATGAACTGTTTTGGAACTTAAAATATTGATTATTCTCGAACAAAGCGTCCGACAACTCATAGTTTTTTATGAAACAAATTATATTATTTAAATAAATAACGAAAATGGTATGTGGGATAGTAGGAATCGCTGTCGGTAATCAACGGCCTCTTAATTGTACTATTATATGATTTCTGCATTACTTAATTTAAATTAATTGACATGCACATAGTTAATTAATCTTTTGCACATAAAAGAGAAGTTATGTCTATGCTTTATATACAAAAAACAATATTTTATTGATATTAGAATTTTACGTAACATATAAGGACGATTCGAATTGTCTTTCTTAACTACCCGCGATGGCGTAATCGGTAGGATGGCAGGTTCCGGAGTACAGCGTCCCGGGTTCAAATCTCGTCCAAGTACAAAATTTTTTCATGTATTAATAAATGCGTTATTTCTGTATAATTCTATAAGCGTGTATAATGTAAGCGAAAATAATAATATAAAAATGTGTAAAATAAAAAAACAGTTACAACAACAGCTTTACAATAATCTGTTTCTGAACCTTTCGAAAAAGCTTTCCAAATGATTCTCTGAACGGTTGCGGTAATCTGAAATGAAAGCTTCCTGAAAGCATCCGTAGCAGTCCTTGACATGACTTTGAATTTGACGCGGACATTTTGTGCTTCTAGGAAGTTTTTATGAAAGCTTTCGAAAGAATCCAGAACTTTCTTGAAAGCTTCCATAAAGCTTCCAGAAACCTTCCATGCTATGTGGGTTTAGGAATATTAATTTTCATTGTTGCTCCTCTTTTTCAAGCATGGGGATTTCCCCACTCACTGGGGACAACTCACTCACATCCCCATACGCTCCGCCGCCCCTGCGTTTACCTTAGGGTATTTGCAAAAATGCGATGTACATCTCTGTTATATTAAGTCAAACAAGAATTGTTTTCTTATTTTTTATTTTTATACCAAATATACTATAAAATAATTAAATTAAACTATTTAATTTTAGATTTCAATAATGATATAAAATAAATCCTTTTTTACTATAAAGTTTTGTTATGATATTTCATTTAAAATACTGACAATTCAGGACCCCGTAATCTCCACCGTTTTTTGTACCGAACGCGTAAAAATAATAATTTTAAG
The DNA here is from genome assembly GCA_949152435.1 of Gastracanthus pulcherrimus. NCBI lineage: Eukaryota > Metazoa > Arthropoda > Insecta > Hymenoptera > Pteromalidae > Gastracanthus > Gastracanthus pulcherrimus. Next base: position 48,056,500 of record OX424575.1, on the reverse strand, counting down.
TGATTCTCTCTCTCTCAAAGGCTAATCCTCGTAAATCATAAGGTAGAAATTTAATAATTATAACGAAAAAAAGATTTTATATCTGTATTTTTTCAATGTCTGGGCGTTAGGGGTGAAAAGAATACACCTTTACCACACAGCACACAATCTTACAGTAAGGTTTCAACAAGGTTTCATGCAAGGTGCGAAACTTTTCATAAATCTTTCAATGAAAGCTTTTCGAAATGTTGTTATGTCCGTTCCAAGTACTTGCAAAAATATTTCATGAAACATTTTCGGAATGTTACTCAAAAGGTTACTAGTGAAACCTTTTAAAAATGTTACAGAAACATTTCAAAGTGGATTCCCACGCAACATGAAATATTTCTGGAATGTTTGTTATTCAGATATAATATTTTTTAAATATTTGAAAGGTTTCTGAAAGATTTTGTGAATGTTGCATGAAATATTTCATGAAATATTTCTAAAATATTATGGAAATGTTTTGGTGACACAACCCGAAAGCTCTATTCACATTACTACAATATTCCACGAAATATTGCTAAAACCTTTTGGAAATATTTCTTGTACGATTTGTAGTACATTGATTTATTATTATTATTTAACATTATTAGATAATATACATTACAAACACGTAACATATTTTATGATTAAAACTATTTTTTGTAACACAAGCACGATTTTCACGGTTATCTGTTCCTATTAAGCGGGTCTAAAGGACCACTTTTCAGACCGGCAGGCGCTAATACGCATAAGCGGACGCAAAAATAATATTTTGCGCTCGCTAAAATTCTTCAGAAAATTGCTATTATATATATATATATATATATATATATATATATATATATATATATATATATATATATATATATATATATATATATACCGAGTGTGGACTGTTGCAGATCTGCAACCACACGAGGTCAAAAAGCCCACTTTGCCCTTGGTGCACACCATATTTTTTGTAACGCATGTATTTTTTGTAATATTTTTTGTAATACATGCGTTACAAAAAATATGGTGTGCACCAAGGGCAAAGTGGGCTTTTTGACCTCGTGTGGTTGCAGATCTGCAACAGTCAACACTCGGTCTAAAAAAGCCCACTTTGCGCTCTAGGTACACAATATACTATTATTAAAATATCTGAAAAAATAAGAGAATTAAAAAAAATAATGTGACTGGGAATCGAATCGGCGACCTGCTGCGTGACACTCCAGCGCTGTAACCACTCCGCCACGGTGGAACTTTAATAGTATATTATGTACCGAGGGCGTAAAGTGGGCTTTTTTAGACCGAGTGTGGAGATTGCAGTGCGAGTCGAAGCTGAGCTAGCACGACCCGAAGCCGAGTGCGTTTGCGAGCCGAAGACGAGTACTGCAACCACACGAGGTCAAAAAGCCCACTTTGCCCTTGGTGCACACCATATTTTTTGTAACGCATGTATTGATTTTTGCGTCTTTCTACCATATTAAGCGGGGCTAAATATATACTTTTATTTTACCGCCGGTCTAAAAAATTGTCCTTTAGGCCCGCTTAATAGGTACAGAAAAACGCGAAAATCGTGCTTGTGTTACAAAAAGTGCTTTAAAGAGATTTTACTTATATTTTACAAGTAATAGTTACAATGATCCGTGTAGTATATTATATTATATTGTATCGTATTTGGATGTTATAAAAATAAATCCTGCATAATTTATAAATAATCAGTATATTTAAAAGAAATTATATTATATTATCTATATTTCTACTATGCTGGTAAAACAGAGTTCTGTATTGTACCTACTTTTTCTTGTATGTCTTCTCTGTACTTGACCGAATCCTAAGAAATGTTTGAAGAATCACAAATTTACAACAAAGAATGTAATAAATATTATTTTTTTATTTAGAAAAAATTATTATGTAAATTTTAAATTATTATATATTTTTCATTATAATAAATATAATTTTAATGTTTTTATTAACATTTTTATCTTCACCTAGTTGAGTAAAAATCTATTCTAATATATTAAATTATGCAACAATAGTTAATAAACATGTAGTAAGGAGATAAATTGCTATAGCTGTAGATTTTAGATATGACATTTGTTTCCTCCTGAAGGAAGTTTTACAATAGTTTGTCCTATTAAAACGTATTGAAAAAACATATTATAGAAATTAAGCGCATTGAAGGAAAGATGTACAACTGATTTTTTGTCTATTTCTAGAAAAATTTAGAAAATTTAGAAAATCAATCTAAGGGAGTTCTATCGGTACTCCGTGGGTCAAATTCGTGTTTGGTCGTTTTTGACTTCCGTGGTAGGCCAAATCGTGTACTTAAATGCTTGAGTGAGCGTGAAAAATTTTATTCGTTTGCTTATATTAGCTCTCAAAATTTGTGATTTAACAATTGGATTTTTGCATTATATTTATAGAATATTAAATATATATTTCTCAAAATTTCGTCGAACTCAGAATAGCAATTTTGAGGTCAAAATATACTCGTATACAAAATTTCAGAGTATTCTGAACACTAATTCAAAACCGATAGTAATCCCTTAACTAAATTTTTTCCTTTTGTTCTGGCAATTCAAAATATTTTGCATAAAATAGGGCATTATTAACATGTTAAGATAGATGCAGATGTAGCATTTATTATCTCTATTTGTTATATCCAATAAAAATTCTCGAGGAAAGAAAAATAAAGCTCTTAATATTATTGTTTATTTACCATAAACCATAGGAGCAATATTTTATGAATCGAATTCAAACTTTAATCTCCAAAACACAGTTTGGGCTGGCAATATGAAAAACAAGTGCAGAAAATATCAAAATCAAAAGTTTAGGTTAATATGTTATTAATACCAATGTTACCTATAATATCGCTTTTTTACAAGATTTTATAAATTCTATAATACTCGTACAAAGTATATTTAGTCTTAACTTTTCTATTCTCGGTTTTACGATTCATAAAAAATTTCTCTTATATTACGGCAAATGAGCGATAACGGAAAAGTCTTTCAATTCAAAATAAATTAGCCCCACACCTCTTAAAAAAATGTTAAGAAAACACAAAATATTATGAACTGGCTATGTTAAAAAACAAAAATGTAGTTACGCTCGTAATGTTTATTGTTGATTTTCTAAATTATATAAGTATTTGAAAGACCCATATGTGCATCTATATTCGTCAGAAATACTTACTTGCAGATTCCTATATTACCGGCTCCACATTTTTATAATTTTGTTCATGCTGTGCGGGCCATTTAACAAAAATTATACTCACTTCCAGTAAAACGTTATCAAATGTAATATATATTGATACATTCGTTTTGGTAAAATAAAATTAATATAAATTAACAATTAAATTAATTTAACTATATATCTGAAATTTTCTATTTGTTCAGTATTAACTTTTAAAAAATGTGACACAAAAAATATAATAATATTTAGAATATTATTTAATTTGTATGTGAATCAAACCATTTCAATTTAAAAATTATTATTAACTTTTTTTTTATTTATATTATTAGATATTGCTTAAATATTTCTGTATGATTATATATAATCATATAATATATGTTATGATATAATAAGCATCTTAATACCTGTAAAAATTTTATTTATATCTAATTATATATCACTATATGTAATTGTATACAAAACATAGCGTGGCCCTGATCTGCACACCACTTATACATATTGCATGATCAGGCCCTATTCAGGCATCTGATCAGGACCTTATCCGACTCCATAAGATGTTTAGATCATATAGTTTTACCAGAACTTAATATTTATTCTACTCTCAGAAACGTTTCTACAAGATTCCTTTTGAAACACAAAAATAGGCATTTAAGGTTTCTGCAAGGTTTCTGCAAGTTTTCTGCAACGTTTTCGAAACTTTCATAGGAACGTATTACAACGTTTCCTGCTATGTGGGCTTGATTATTATTTTTGCATTTTTTCTTTATTTTTCTCAAAATAACTGTAGTGTTTTTTGGAAAGAGAAATTGATGCAGAATTAATATACGTGGTATTTTGTACATCACCAAATTTGATGATTTTGTTTGGTCAAAATTTCTGTTGAGACACCAATGAAATTTTAAGTTGAGCGCCTAAAGCAATTTTGTTAAAAATTTACCATTATAGTTTTAGATGTATCTTTTAAGATAAAAGAAGACTTACATTGGTACTAAAATTTAGTTACGAGAAAAAAAAATGGATTTTTTTACCAAATTTGAGACTCTTATGGGATTTAATATGTAATTTTCTATAACTGAGTTATAGTGTCATTCTAAAACTTCTTTTATCTTAAAATATACATCCAAAACTATAGTTGTAAATGTTTTAACAAAATTGCTTGTGGCGCTAGTACCTAATTAAGAACCTCCCAACAATCTTCCAGTGTACTTGCTAAAGAAGTTTATTAAAAGTGTTTGTAAAAGTTCGAAATATAGTTTCTGCAAAGTTGACCGAAATGTTTTTGAAATGTTTCGGTAACTCTTTTAATCTTTCTGAACCACATGATCGGAAAATATTGTCGAAACACTTAGAAGACTTTACACAAAACATTTCAAGAATAGTTCCTGCCAGGATTTTTGAAATATAAATGAGAATAATAAATCTGTATTAAGAACCTCCCGAAAATCTTCCAGCGTACTTTCTAAATAAGTTTCTGAAAAGTTTCTGTAAAAATTAAAAATATAGTTGCTGCAATGTTGGCCGATATGTTTTTGAAATATTTCGGCAAATCTTTTATCTTACTAAACCGCATAATCGAGAATCATTGTCAAAACATTTCAATAACATTTCATGGAATATTTTATGAAAGGTTTTTATAACATTTCATGTAACATTTACGAAAATGTTTCGTAAAGGTTTTGAAAATATTTTCTTGAATTCTTACAAAACATGTCCAGTAGACAAAAATAACCTACAAAAAATATTTCTGAAACATTTTAGAAATGTTTTCTGAAATGTATTTTGTTATAATTTTATGAACATTTCATGAAATATTTCTGCAAGGTTTTGTAAATATTTCATAATTTTATTTCAGAAAGGCTTTGTCAAACTTGTTATAATGTTTACACAAGCTTACAGTAAACTTTCTTTGAAATGTTTCCTGAAACATTTCACTGTAACATTATTTGCTGTGTGGGTTACGTTAAATCTGTAGTAAGTAGATAACTGCTAGAGTTGGTAAGACTTACTAAGAAATGTACATATGGGATATTTACCTAATAATGGAAGCTTACAATATTCACATGTTATCGATATTTTAAAAGCTTAAGGTTGAGTTATGTAGCAAAATAAAAAACTTTTTCTACTGAATTTTTCACTTTTTTAAATTTTACGTATATATTTAGTATATGAAAAGAAACGTTTGAGCAAATTTTGAAATGTTCTTATTGAGGTGAACTGAAGTTATTGCAAATAATGCACATATTTTCAAAGAAATGTGTTCATTTTGCTAAAGTGTCTTGGGCACTACGTTTCGAGGCCAACATTTCGAGAAATTTATATCGTTTTTTAGTACCAAAATACATATAGAACAATTACTTTCATATACATATTTTATTAGTACTCGTATATAAGTTTTCAGCTGAGCCGGTTTCGTTTATTTCATTTTTTCTTATATACGTGGGAGGCTACCGTAGCCCAACCCACCCATGGTGCGGTAGCTGACGTTCACGAAGTTTCATTACATCATCATATGAAGCATATAAATCAAAATTAGCTGAGCCGGTTTTGATCTCACAAATCTGTCACTGGCTCCCGGACTAACGCGAGCAGAATCTACGTAAGTCGTCACCATAACTTTTGCTAAAATCAACTCTTGTTTTTTACAATTAATTATTAACTAATCATTAACTTATAAACAATCTGTTAGTCTTATTGAGTGATTATTACAAGCCAGTGCCAATTTAAACAAAGTCTTTTAATTTCAAATTTTCCGCTCAAGGTACACTTCAGTATTTCGACGACTCTCGATCCCACCAAAAATCGAATATCGCTATCTTGAACCGAATAGGCGTAACACCCAACAAAATTACCTAACCAGAAAGTTTATATTAGGTATTTTCACGTCTGACGTCATTTTTGTTGTACTACCAGGTTTCTCGATATTTGTTTGGCTAATGAAAGCTAGTAATCAGGCAGGTACGCGTTGCTATACCCCCAGCTTTCTCGTCATCTGATTGGTTTGATGTCAGACGTGAAAAAGCCTAATAAGATATTTTCCTTCTTTTGTTATAGAAGAAAATGTCATTTTATGTTGAAACAGTTATATCACGGAAACATATGATGAAAAATCATTTAAAACATTTGAGGTTATATTAATTTGTAACATAATAGAATGTTTTGTAAAATTTTCGAGTCTTGATCTTCTTTTTTTGCCGAAAACAAAATCAATTTGTAAAATAAATTACTTTTTCTCTACAGCGGTAACTAGTAAATAGACAGCATTTCATCTTTAAAATTAAATTTTTCAAAAAGGGACTTAACTTTTTACTTTCTCTTGACCTGTATATTTTCCCAAATCGTGGTGTTTTTTAGTGTCCGAGATATAACGCTTCGCATTCCATTGCATAAACATAATTATACACACTTTTTTACTAAAGACCATAGCCAGATAAAGTATGAGATTTTGCCGTACGGTGTTTTTGGCTAAGATTTTGCACAGATGTTAGGCATCACTAAGAACTACTTCAAAACTAGGACATAGCCTGGGGCTAATATCTTGGGAAGAATAAAAAAACTACTTGAAACAAATTTTCAGCCCTTAAGACCCCTATATAGGTTATGTACGGACTATAATATTTTTGTCAGTTTTTTTACCTTTCTTCGGACATTTCGCATTAATCTTTTTTAAAACAATCAGGTATGTAAAGCTGCTGTTCCATAGGCTTATAAATAACCGAAATGGCAATGCCGAAATTGACAAGCCGGAATGGCGTTGACCAATCAGAAGACATAATGAATCGACCAATCACAGTCAAAGTTGCGATTTTTAGGTTAGAGTGGTATAAAATCATTTTTTAACATACCTCAGTGTAAAGTTAGTACTTCTTCCCCGTAGAGTCGGAAAACAAGTGCTAGTTACTTTGATTCCCTGCCTCCACTCTAGTCCTCTGCAGCGCTACGCGCACGAACCGCGCGTGCGCCGGGAACTAGAGTGAGGTTAAAGAGTAAATATGTCCATCGCCCATCATCCGTCGCCCATAGCCCACCATCCATCGCCCATCGCACATAATCCATCGCCCATAATCCATGGCCCATCATCCATTGCCCATCCCCATCATCCATTACCAATCGTCCCCCTGGTAACAAAAGCAACGCCATTTCGCCGCAATTTTGTTGCAATCGTGCATGCATTCATAAAAATTGCAGTAGCTGACGTGCAGTCTGCTTCACAATTCGACTAGGTTTCTGCTGTACGACAATTGCGGCAGACGCGTGCAGCAGGATTGCAGCAAACGTGCAACTGACAAGTGCGACTAAGGGGGATGAAATAATGCACTCGCCCCTTTAGTCGCACTTGTCGGCTGTACGTTTGCCGCAATCGTCGTGCAGCAGAAACCTAGTTGAAATGTGAAGCAGACCGTGAGTAGGTTTATAAGTACGCGACTACTTAATGTGTTTGAAGTACTTTTAGTTAAATTCAGTAAATTCAAAGATAGGTAAAAGAGTTAAAACAAAACATATCAGCAGCTAAATTTAATTTCGATCATCTAAAAGGTCGTTTATGGAAATATAAAAATTTATATGATAAATTATTATCATATTACAATATTAGAAAGGATATATTATTTTAAGTTATTTTATCTCAATCTACTTAAATTTAACGTCATTCTATGTTTCTTTTCATCTAAGAATATCTCCTTTTTTCTACGTATTTGGCCTATTTTTTGGAATTTTTCGTTATTCTTATGTGATTTATGTGCTATTTTACGGTATTTTACGTTATTACACGTTAATCTATGTTTCTTTACATCTAACAATTAGAACCTTCTCCATATCTCCCTTTCTCTACGTGATTGAGGCCCGATTTTTGGAATTTCTCGTGAGTTTTACGGGATTTATGCGCTATTTCACGTTATTTTACGTTATTTTATCTTATTTTACGTTACTTTTATGTAATTCTACGTTTCTTCACATCTAGGAATCAGAACCTTCCCCATATTTCTACGTAATTTTGGCCAATTTCTGGAATTCATCGTGAATTTTACGCGATTTCTGAGCTATTTTATGTTACTTTTACATTATTCTAGGTTATTCTACGTTACTTGTACGGGATTCTACGTTTCTTCACATCTACGAATCAGAACCTTCTCCATATCTCCCTTTTTCTACGTTATATTGGTCTACTTTTTGGAATTTTACGTTATTTTCTCGTGGTTTATGCGCTGCTTTACGTTATTTTACGTTATTACACGTTATTCTATGTTTCTTATTATCTAAAAATCAGAACCTTCTTCATATTTCCCTTTTTCTACGTAATGTTGACCTATTTTTTGGAATTTTTCATGATTTTTACGTGGTTTATGGTTATTTTAAAGGGAAATTGCTTTAATATTTTCCAAATGCAAGTTGCAGCCCGAGTAAAAATGACTTATATATAATTATATATAAATTTTATCTCTATATAACTGTATATAATTATATATAAATTTTATCTCTATATAACTGTATATAATTATATATAAATTTTATCTCTATATAACTGTATATAATTATATATGATTATGTATAATTATATATAAATTTTGTCTCTATATAACTGTATATAATTATATATAATTATATATAAATTTTGTCTCTATATAACTGTATATAATTATATATAATTATATATAAATTTTGTCTCTATATAACTGTGTATAATTATATATAATTATATATAAATTTTGTCTCTATATAACTGTATATAATTATATATAATTATATATACGTCGTTTATACTCTAATAATAAATTAATACAAAATTAACATAATAAATAATTGTTTTTTTTTAAGTTTATTGATGTTTTATACGTGGCAATATAATAAATTATTAAAAAAACATAAAAAAATAAAAAATTTGTTCTAAAGTGGATTTGAGCATAAAACCTCTAGGTGGCAAGCCATTACGTTATATTAGGGCTGCGTCTACATAGATGCACTCGGGTGCGCACTTCGGCGCGCGCTTGGGTGCGCATCTATGGTGACACATATAAATTTACTATTAATAGTCACTACCCAACGAAATATTACTACGATTGTTTCGATTTTTTACTCGATCGAGCATCATAACCTTAATTCTGATATTTGTCAACTTGTTAAATTTAAAATAGAATTAACATTGTTATAATTTTTGTATTCATTATAATATATTTGCATGTCAGTATTAGGAATTAATAATAAGTATTTGGTAACATACGGTTTGTTTATGTAGATATATTGTAAGATTTATTAGTCTAATGGATTTGATGATTAAAAATTATTTTTTAATAAGCTGTTTGAGTTTATTATTTGTTTGTGGAATATGTTAATAAAAAAAACAGAAAAGATGTAGATAAAGTCAGACAAAACTACATTTAACTCTTCCAGTACACTTCCACACATCTGAAGTTCATTAATTAAAGATTGAGACTATAATGATTGATAATTGACGATTGATCTATTAAAAAATCAAATTAAACGTAGAAACATTTCCTTGGGTAGTGACGATTAATAGTAAATTTCTATGTATCACCATAGGTGCTTATCCAAGTGCGTGCCCAAGTGCGCACCCGAGTGCGTCTATGTAGACGCAGTCTAGATAGATCTCCCGCGCGGGGCGAGGAAAGGAGAGTCCCCCTGCACCGCACACCGGCTCCCCTCTTACCGCGCACCTCCTCGCGCAGCTAACAAGCTAGTGTTTTTATTTACGTTTTCGAAAAAAAACGCGGGCGCACGCGAAGCAAGCGGTCGTGCCTCTATATGCTCTCTCAGTGTTATTTATTACTAGTGAAATTCGTGCCTCCGAGTGTCCTTCCTCTTCATTTCTGTATCTTTTCTTTTATTTACTCTTCTTCTTAGCTTTAATAATCGATCCTGCCCCCTCCGCCTAACCTCAAAGAGGCGACGAGGGGCCCCCGGCCCTCTCTTTTGCCAATCTGTCCTGCCAATCCTTCGCTCATGTCAAACACTTTTGCTACCTTCGGCTCTCCGCCCACTAGCTGCAACGGCACCATCACCTCTACCGGCAAAGAGAGCAGCAACGCATCATAGCAACCACAACAACAGAGCAACACCACATCTCCAGCCAAGGTTTCCCTGTATTCTCCTCATAATCACGGACCCTTCTTAGTCTTCGCCGAACCAATCGATACTAAACTGGTTAAAGGCCATCTGCACCTCACTACAGTCGGCAGATTAGTAGTTGCATCATATAAAGGTAACATCGCTTCCATCTCTGCCTCGGGCTCCCATAAAATCTCAATTATCCTCAAGGACCGTCAAACAGCCAACCATCTCCTCTCGAACCAATCCTTTTCTATACATAACCTTCGCTTTTCAGCTCCTGCCCACCGCCTCAACAGACAGGCCATCGTCAGAGACGTTCCCCTCGAGCTCTCTAATGAGGCCATACTGGAAGAGCTCTCTTCCGTACCCAACATCCACATCTTCAAAGCCGAAAGGCTCAACCGCAGGATCACCATCCCTAACTCCCCCTCACAGCTTACTCCTTCCAAAACTGTTCGCCTCACCTTCGATGACCAACATCTTCCTGATTACGTCCACCTCTTTTATGTTAGATACCCTGTTCACGTTTATGTTCCCCCAATTAAAATGTGCTTTAATTGTTTTAGGTATGGACACCTCAAGGATCAATGCAGGAGTAAGCCTGTATGCGAAAGGTGCGGCAAACTCGCGCACCCTCCTGAAGATCCTGCCCATCTGCGTTAACTGTAATCTATACCATCTCCCCAAGGACAAGTTCTGCCCCGAATGGAAATTCCAGCACGTGCTAAGTACCCACGCAGCTTGTCATAACCTCTCTCTTACTGAGGCCCTTCCTCACGTCATGCGGTCTAATCCTCCTCAACACAACTCTCGCTCTTACCCCAACTTCAAACGACCTAGCCATCTTCCCTCTCTCATGTCTACTTCTCCTTTTAACCCCTTCAGCCCTTCCCCACCCCCATCTCCAAGACCTCTCTCTCCCCTTTCGTCTACAATCTCTCACACTGACCCCTCGCCTCGCCCTTCCCACGCCTCTGTTGCACACCAATTCAGACCCCCTCTTAACGTCGCCTCCTCGCAGCAAAACCTCGGCGCTAAACCCAAACGCATGCCTTCTCACTCATCTCCCCCCAAATTCCTCTCTTAACCACCTGGTTTATCTCCTCGTCTCCAACCCAGCAGCCCTTGCACATCCCCACACTATCAACTAAACGATGCCAGCCACTCTCTGACACCGAGCGGTCGCCCTCCAGCCCCCTCCCCTCCTCTTTTGTCACCAGACTCTCTCAACTCCGTCTTCTCATCTGCCTCTCCAATCGACTTTGACGAAAACTCTACTGTTAACTTCCTTCTCAACGTTATCTTCTAATCTCTCCTTCCCTTCATTGTTTCCTCTAGTCGCTCCGTCATTGCCGCTAACGTTTCACAAATCTGCTCGCGCTTCCGCCTCTCTCCTTCTCTAACCCCTAACAATGGCTCCGCCACATCAGCCTAAAAACCTTCGCTTTCTACAATGGAATTGCTTATCGTTTAGGCAACGCAAATCTCAACTACAGGACATTTCTAAGGATTTCGATGTTATTCTTCTCTGCGAAACGTGGCTTAACCCCGGTGACTCTGCCTCACTTAAAGGTTTCGTTATTGCTCACAACGACAGACCTGCGGGCAGAGGAGGTGGTACAGACATTTGCATTCGTAACACCATCCCCTTCAACTCTGTTAATACCTACAACTCTTTCAACAACTTTGAGTCTAACGTTATCTCTCTCCACACTGCCCAAGGAGAGCTCTTGTCGTCTCAATATACAGACCCCCCAACTCACCCTTTGACTACTCTCATCTTCATAACTTCCTCACTTCCATCTCTTCCTACAATTCTATCGTGCTTGCTGGTGATTTCAACTGTCACAACGTTGCCTGGGGCAGCAGGTTTACCTGCAGCCTGAGGGAGCATCTTTTTTCCTCTTTCACTGACCACAACCTCCTAGCCATTAACCGTGGTTCTCCCACCTATCTCAACAGGCGCAATCCCGACAACCCTTCCTGCATTGACCTTGCTTTCGTCTCACCCCACCTCTACTCTATCTCGTCGTGGTCTGTTCCCTGGCATCCCTGCACCTACTATTTCCTTCCGCTCTCACCGCCCGAATTACCGCCGTATTTCTCCGGAGGGCTGGATGGGCTTCAGGGACTACCTGTCCAGCTTCTCTCTCGACAAACTCCCTGCGGATTCTTCTCCTTCCGATAAATACGAAGCTCTTACCTCGGCCATTCTCCACTTCATCAACATCCTCCTTCTCGCTCCTCTAAAAAACATCCCAAACCTCCAGAACCTCCCTGGTGGAATGCTCTGTAGCCGAGTCCGTCAGAAAGGTTGCCCTCCGAAGCTTCCGCCATAACCCTAATCTTTACTCAGAACTTTTATCCGCTGAAGATCACGCTAAAGCCAACTTTTACAAAGTCAAAAAACAATCCTATCAAGATACTTGCGCCTCCCTTACTCCTCACTCTAACCCTAAACACTTCTGGAGTCTGATTAATAGGTTGAAACATCGTAACCTTGGCCCCTCTGACGCTCGCAACAACATGGCGAACATCGAGAGGCAGAAAGACTTAATTCCCTCCATTTGTCCTCCCTCTTGCTTCTATCCTAACTTTCCTTCAGTCTTCACCCCCCCCCCCCCCCTCAATCACCACAAACCTCTTCTGTCAACCCTTCTCGCATTCAGAACTCAAAATTTCCATCAATAAATGTCTAGTCAAGCTCAACTCGGCTCCTGGCTTGGACAGGATCGATAATCTCCTTATCTCCCACCTCCCTAAGCACATTCTTGACTCTCTTCTCTCTCTCTCTTCAACGATATTTTCATGAGGGGCGAATTTGCTCCCTCGTGGAAAGAATTCATAGTTTTTTTATCCCTAAAGGTAACACTGGCAAATTTCGTCCCATTTCTCTCGCTCAATCCCCCCTTAAAGTCTTTGAAAGATTGATCCTTCGAAGGCTCAACTGGTGGCTTTCGCAAGCGCAGATCCTTCTCCGACAACCTCTCTATCTATACCTGCTCTATCTACTCCAGTTTCGCCAAAAACGCTTATACTGTAGCTCTTCTACTCGACATCAAGAGCGCCTTCGACGGAGTCGACCCTGGCATACTCGCTCATATTCTTCGTGATTTAGGCCTTCTTTGGCAAATATGCAAATTCTTTCATAACGTCATGTCTTCCAGAACCACTTACTTCAACATTGGCGGTGAGATCCAGGGCCCCTTCGAGACGCTCCAAGGTGTTCCCCAGGGCTGCTGCAGCAGCCCTACAGACTACAACATCTACACACACAAACTCCCCGAACACATCGACCCCAACTGTCAATATCTCTGCCTTGCCGACGACGTCACTTTCTATGTCTCCTCCCCCAATCTCGATTTTTGCCTCTCTGTTCTCCAAAATAGTCTTAACAAGATCGTTAAATATTTTCACTCCCTAGGTCTCCCCATTGCCATAGAGAAAAACCAACTCATCGTTTTCACACGCAAATCCACCGACACGTCCCATGCTTCTCTCACTTTCGGCGACAAAACCATCAAATCTTCACCCCGAGTTAAGCTGTTAGGCGTTATTTTTCACTCCAAGCTTCTCCGTAAATCCACTCCGCACATTAACCTTACTCGCTCCCTCTGTGGCACTTATTGAGGCGGGCACTCGCAATCCCTCCTGCAGATCTACAAAGCCGTCGTCCTAGGTTCCCTACTCTACGGCTCCATAGTCCTCCTCCCGCGTAACAAATCACTTCGCGATAAATTAGGGGTCGTCGCAGAGCCCTCAGAGCTTGCCTCGGCCTTCGTCGCTCCACCCCCAATCATATAGTATATGTAGAATCCTGTGAACTTCTCCTCTCTTTACGGCCCAAGACACTAGCCTACAGATTCGTCCTTCGAGCCTTTGCTATTCAGACCAATCCTACATTAGTATCTCTAGAACTCCTTCTCACTATTCTCAATAATCGCAATATTCTCAACTTGCTTGAACTTCCCGTTCTCCGCGCATTTGCCCGCTTCAAAAGGTATCGTAATCTTATTCACTCCTTGGATGTTCTTCCATGTTTCACTTATTCCCTCGACTCCCAAATCTTTTTCCCCCGCGTCATACTCGACGAAGGTCGCACCATCAAACGCTCTCCCAACCCTGTCAAAGAATGCAGACTCTTCTTTTAAAACCCTTCTCTCCTGCTCTATTGCCTTCTACACAGACGGTTTCAAAACCAACATAGGCTCCTATGTTGGCTTAGATATACATTCCCCCAATCTCAATCTCGATTTCCAATTTAGAATTTTCTCCCACGCTTCTATCGCCTCAGCCGTAGCTCTCGCCATCCAACTAGCTCTTGAGTATATCGAAAATCACAACATCCTCAACAGTACCATCTTTACCGACTCCCTAAGCACTCTTTAAGCTATTTCTAATCTTTGCGATTACATCTCCTCTCCCATCACCTGCATTTTCAAAATCAAAAAACTTCTCGAACATCTCTCCTAGTCCAATCGCACCGTACGCCTCGCCTGGATTCCTAGCCACCTAGGAATTCCCGGCAACGAAAAGGCCGATCTTCTTGCGAAGCAAGCCTCCAACGCTGGCACTACTCTCAACTTCCCCCTACCATATTCGGACTTCTTCCCCCTTAGTCAATCGCTGTCCCAATCCGCATTTAACAATTACCTCAACCATTACCGTACTTCTACTGGCTGCTTTTACTTTTCATACTTCCGCCTTGATTCCCTAAAGCCTTGGTTTCACTCTCAAATCCTAAATTGTTCTTCCATTGCCACCTTCTGTCGCATGCGTAGTAATCACTACAGCCTAGCACTTAGCCTCTTTAATAAAAACCTTGTAACCTCCCCTCTCTGCCCCTGCGGCGAAGATCTTAATCACGTTTTCTGGGCCTGCCCACGCTTCATCCCTCAACGCTCTCGCCTTTTACGCTCCCTCGCTAAAGTCAAACTTTTCCCCCCTTCACTATTTCCTCCTTCCTACACAAACCTCGCAATGATTTAATCGAAATTCTCCTTCGCTTTATATCTGACTGTGATCTTCACATTTAATCTCCGCTTGCTTGTTCTCTCCGCCCCTCCGGCCTGCTCTGCTTCCTGCTAACTTTTCTTAGTCCCTACTAATTCTGGCGTAGTAAATTTCCCTCACAGGAAACTAGGGTTGTTCCCTAGCCTCTCCCTGCTGACCTCCCCTCGGGTCCGAGTATCCCCCCGGACCCGAGGGGAGGGCCTCGGAGACGCTCCTTTTTCTTTTTTCTGTTACAGGTTGCAGATTTCCATTGGATAAAACTATGGGTTCTGTGCTTCACTTTTAGGTTCCAAAAGTCGATCCCCAAAGTTTCATCAAAATTCTCGACCCGGACTCCGTGGTCTCCCCTTATAAGTTTATTGTCAGTTTACAAGCTGCTTTCATAAGAGCCCGTATATAAGAATCAAACTTTGAAGTCAATCATCTTTAAATCGGTAATGGTTAATGCTTTCAAATTTCACATGCCATCGTAAACTTTGTAGAAGATTGACATATTAAATTTTCAGAAACATCTTATCATTTTGATTTCACTATCGAACCTCCTTAACCACTAACCCAACAGTCTTGTTGTAAGATATCAGTATATAAAATACATCATAAGGTGTACCGGTAGGCACCTTATATATAATTATATATTGTTATATATAGTTATATATAACTATATATAAACGGACTTAGAAATTTATTCAAAAGAAAGTGTAATGTATATAGTCAGTAAATAAATGAAAAGCTAAGTATAGTTATAGTATTTGGTTATATTTACTCGTATATAAAATGTTATATATAAACTTGTATATCTGTGGGTTCCTGGAAAAACGACTTAAGTCCATTTTTTGAAAATTGAGTTTTGAGCGATTTTGGTATACTTACATAGTATATTTTCTGATAATAATGCAAATAATTCGAAAAGTGTGAAAACAAATGACCAAAGGTATCTACATTTTTTATGATTTTTTATGATTAACTTATGATTTTTTTTAACATTATATATATGTATGTATATATATATATATATATATATATATATATATATATATATATATATATAGCAGTAATATAGCAGTAATATAGCAGAGATATTCTTGTAAGACTTCGCAATGATAAATTACAACGCAAGATTGCTGGAATAATTCTACAATATTATATTGTGATAAATCGTATCGTAATATACGTATAGTACATTACTGCAATATTATTATGTTACATATCACATTGCTATATTACATCAATATTATTACAAGTTTACAGGATGACATTTCTCGATGCATGTCACATTAATATTGCCAAAATATTTCTACAATATTTCACTGTAACAAATCACAATGAAATACGAGGTCTGTCCCAAAAGTATCCGACCTACGTTCATATCTTCGCGCGGAGAGACTCAGGCGACCTCTGGAGGGTACGAACGTCACCAGCAACTCCTAACCTTCTCGTCAGTAGCCTGAGATACCGTTGAAACGCCTTAGTTCCCGCGCAGCGTGTATTTGTTTACAACGACTTTTTTGTGTTCGTCGCAATTTGCTTATTGCTAAAAATGGCAGAACGAACCGAACAGCGAATTTGCATAAAATTTTGCTTTAATCTCGGTAAAAGTTGAGCGGAAACTATTGAAATGTTGCAAAAGGCCTTTAAAGATGAGTGTATGGGCAAAACACAAATAAAAGAGTGGTATAGGCAGTTCAAAAGTGGCCGCACATCTGTTGACAGTGATTCTCGTTCTGGTCGACCTTCGACGGGAACATCGTCGGATAATGTCGAGCGTGTACGTGTCGCAGTTGAACAAGATCGTCGTTTGGCTGTGAGAGAACTGGAAGATGAACTTGGAATACCAAAAAGAACTGTTTGGCGAATTTTAACCGAGAATTTGGGAAACCGGTGACTGGCTTCTTCATCACGACAATGCTCCAGCGCACGCATCAAACCTTGTGCAGCAGTATTTATTGAAACACAGTGTTGCGCAGCTCCGCCAGCCTCCATACAGTCCTGATATAGCTCCCTGCGACTTTTGGCTATTTCCTCGATTGAAAATGCCGCTTAAAGGACATCGATTCGACAATAAACAGACTGTTGAAACTAATGCGACGAATGCACTAAACGCGATTCCGAAGTCTGACTTTCAAGAGTGCTTTAATAAGTGGAAACATCGATATGAGCATCTTGTTCAGTCAAATGGGGACTACTTTGAAGGATGCCACCCCCCGGATGACGAAGAATAAATCAAGCGCCGAGAAATCGAGGTAGGTCGGATACTTTTGGGACAGACCTCGTATATGCGAAATATCCTTTAATATTGTTATGTGACATATCGCATGGAAACATTATAGTAGTATTCGTGCAAGTTTACAGACTGATATTACTCAATGCATCTCACATTAATAATGCCGAAATATTTGTATAGTATTACACTGTTCCACAGCACACTGAAATATATGCGAAATATTCTGTAATATTATTATATGACGTATTACCTTAAGAGAAGACCGTATCTAATGTCCTTGTCTAATTACATTTTTGCTATTTATTCAAATAGTAGTTTATTAATTGAAAAACTAAGAGTCGTCCCCAATTCTTCGTAACAGAAGGAATATTTTGAGACATAAAGAAGATTTAACATTTTTTCCTTCCCGAGAATACTTCGAAACGCGAAAATTGAGGTTAGGTTTTGCCTTTCGAACTATTCTCGGAAAGGAAATAATGTTAGGTACTCTTTTACTCTAGTGGAAATAGCAACTGTGAAAACTGTGAAAAACTATGACAAAAATGTGAGAAAGTGCGAAATAACGTGAAAATACACATACTTTTGGAACCTCTGTTACAAAATAAATATGCACATTTTTTCACAGTATTTTCATAGTTTTTCAAAGTTTCTCATACTTATAAAAAACACGCGTTTTATCAAATAAAACTTCCACAATTTTTCACATTTTTTCAGTTTTTTAGAGTTTTTTATCTTTTCTCACAATTTTTTTTTATTGCATTCTCTTATATAAAGGAAATTACAACTGTGAGAAATTGTGATAAAATGTGAGAAACTGTGAAAAACTTTGAAAAACTATGAGAATCTGTGATAAAAATTATGAAATATTCTATAATTATTTTTTAAAAACCTGTTCCAAATGTAAGCCCAATTTCACAGATTTTCACGAAATTCTCATGGTTTTGCACATTTTATCACACTTTTGTCATAATTTTTCACTTTTTGAAATTTCCACTAGGGTAGGTCTCAAAATATTCCTTATTTTACGAAGAATTGGGTGCGACTCTTAGGTTTTTAATTAACAAACTACTATTTGAGTAATTAGCAAAAATGTGATTAGACAAGAGCAGTAGATACGGCTTTATCTTAAAATATTACAGCTATATTCATGCAAGATTATACTGAACGACATTCCTAGATGCATTTCAAATGAATACTGTGGAAATATTTCTACTATATCATATGGCAATAAATCAGACATCATTTGTTTAACGATAACATTTTAATTCTATCGTTTTATTTTACCAGAAATAATTAGTCAAGGTTTACGTAAAAACAAATCGAGATAAACTGATTATTGCCATTGTACATTATTTAAAAGTTAATTTTCTCAAGATTGCCGCTAGATGGCGCTTTGGCGTTTTCTCGCAAGAGCACGGAGAGATAAATATTGTAATTACTACTAAATGGGGTTTATAGGATTAAGTACAGTGCAAGGCGGGTAAATCGGAACCGATATAACTGGATACCTATTTGGACTGATTCCTCATATAGTGTAGTAATCAATCCTCCTTGGATAATTAAATAATATTGAATAATTATTCAATATTTGGCGTATTTTATATATTATACGTGTATTCCTGAAGAAAAATGGCTTAGTATTTAAATAGTTGTCATGAAGTCTATGTGTATACGCATTTTGTTAATATAAAAGCATGAAAAGCGAATTGGAGTTTACGCGAAATTTTATTCACTCCTATACAGGTTAGTACTGAGTCCTAACCTGGGTAGTACTCTCAACCCATTTTACTCTTCGTCTCCGAATTCCTACCCTAGTATAGTAATCATTACTAACTTTTTCGCTCTGTGTGCTAAGATTCGTCTTCATTTACTATATAAGGACGGTTCAAACATTACAATAATGTGTGTCATCCCGAAGCTGCTGCATATAAACGATTATTGAAAATAATAAAAGGTGCAAAGGAAAATATATAAACTTTCGATAAAATAATAATAATATTGCTGGAAAGTCACTGAAATATTACCCAGTATTTCCATTATTATTGTGAAATGATAATAATATTCCTGCAATATCACTATTTCCCGTTCTCACCGCAACCACTGAACCCATAATAATATTGTTGTGATGTTACTGAAATGTTGCCTGATTACCTCCCACACAGCACACAATCTTACAGCAAGGTTTCAGCAAAGTTTCATGCAAGGTTTGAAACCTCTCAGAAATATTTCAATGAAATCTTTTTGAAATGTTGTTATGTCCGTTCCAAGTACTTACAAAAATATTTCATGAAACATTTTGAGTATGTTTCACAAAAAGTTATAGAAATATTTCTTGTACGATTTGTAATACATTGATTTATTATTATTATTTAACATTATTAGATAATATACATTACAAACACGTGACATATTTTATGATTAAAACTATTTTATTAAAATATCTGAAATACTGCTGCGTGACACTCCAGCGCTGTAACCACTCCGCCACGGTGGAACTTTAAAATGCTTTAAAGAAATTTTACTTATATTTTACAAGTAATAGTTATAATGATAATTCCGTGTAGTATATTATATTATATTGTATCGTATTTGTGTATTATAAAAATAAATCCTGCATAATTTATAAATAATTGGTATATGTAAAAGAAATTATATTATATTATCTATATTTCTACGGTGCTGGTAAAACAGAGTTCTGCATTGTTCCTACTTTCCTTATATGTCTTCTCTGTACTTGACCGAATCCTAAGAAATATTTGAGGAATCACAAATTTACAACAAGCAATGTAATAAACATTATTTTTTTATTTACAAAATATTATTATGTAAATTTTAAATTATTATATACTTTCTCATTGTAATAAATATAATTTTAATTTTTTTATTAACGTTTTTATCTTCACCTCGATGAGCAAAAACCTATTCTAATATATTAAATTATGCAACAATAGTTAATAAACATGTAGTAAGGAGGTAACTTGCTATAGATTTAGATTTTAGATATGACGTTTGTTTCCTCCTGAAGGAAGTTTTAGAATACACTCTAAACCTAAAAGAATAAAAATTGACGTTAAGAAGAATAAAAGTATCATTTTATTCTTTTAGAAAAATATAAAAGTGTGATTTTATTTTTTAGAGAATTTGACAATGACTTTAAAAGATTAACAATTTATTCTTTTCGTAAAAAATAAAATTCGTTATTTATTCTTTTAAAATGGCGGGGTGGTATTTTATTCTGTTATAAAGAATAATTTCTTGACTTTATTCTTTTGTAAAGAATAGAATTCATCATTTACTCTTTTAAAAGAATAAAAGCTGAACTTTATTCTTTACAAAAGAATAAATTGTACAATTTAATCTTTTAAAGTCATGGTCAAATTCTCTAAAGAATAAAATCACACTTTATACTTTTCTAAAAGAATAAAATGCTACTTTTATTCTTCCTAGCGTCAATTTTTATTCTTTTAGGTTTTGAGTGTAGTTTTTCCTACTAAAACACATTGAAAAAACATATTATATAAATTAAGCGCATTGAAGGAAAGATGTACAACTGATTTTTTTGTCTATTTCTAGAAAAAATTAAAAAAATTTATAAAATTAATCTAAGGGAGTACTATCGGTATTCCGTGAGTCAAATACGTGTTTGGTCGTTTTTTACTTCCGTGGTAGGCCAAATCGTGTACTTAAATGCTTGAGTGAGCGTGAAAAATTTTATTCGTTTGCTTATATTAGCTCTCAAAATTTGTGATTCAACAATTGGATTTTTGCATTATATTTATAGAATATTAAATATATATTTCTCAAAATTTCGTCGAACTCAGAATAGCAATTTTGAGGTCAAAATATACTCGTATACAAAATTTCAGAGTATTCTGAACACTAATTCAAAACCGATAGTAATCCCTTAACTAAATTTTTTCCTTTTGTTCTGGCAATTCAAAATATTTTGCATAAAATAGGGCATTATTAACATGTTAAGATAGATGCAGATGTAGCATTTATTATCTCTATTTGTTATATCCAATAAAAATTCTCGAGGAAAGAAAAATAAAGCTCTTAATATTATTGTTTATTTACCATAAACCATAGGAGCAATATTTTATGAATCGAATTCAAACTTTAATCTCCAAAACACAGTTTGGGCTGGCAATATGAAAAACAAGTGCAGAAAATATCAAAATCAAAAGTTTAGGTTAATATGTTATTAATACCAATGTTACCTATAATATCGCTTTTTTACAAGATTTTATAAATTCTATAATACTCGTACAAAGTATATTTAGTCTTAACGTTTCTATTCTCGGTTTTACGATTCATAAAAAATTTCTCTTATATTACGGCAAATGAGCGATAACGGAAAAGTCTTTCAATTCAAAATAAATTAGCCCCACACCTCTTAAAAAAATGTTAAGAAAACACAAAATATTATGAACTGGCTATGTTAAAAAACAAAAATGTAGTTACGCTCGTAATGTTTATTGTTGATTTTCTAAATTATATAAGTATTTGAAAGACCCATATGTGCATCTATATTCGTCAGAAATACTTACTTGCAGATTCCTATATTACCGGCTCCACATTTTTATAATTTTGTTCATGCTGTGCGGGCCATTTAACAAAAATTATATAAATTAACAATTAAATTAAGTTAACTATATATCTGAAATTTTCTATTTGTTCAGTATTAACTTTTAAAAAATGTGACATAAAAAATATAATATTTAGAATATTATTTAATCTGTATTTGAATCAAACCATTTCAATTTAGAAATTATTATTAACTGTTTTTTATTTATATTATTAGATATTGCTTAAATATTTCTGGAATATTTTCAGACGTGGTTCTTTGCTATAGCTATATATGATTATATAAAATCATATAATATATATAATGATATAATAAGCATCTTAATACCTGTAAAAATTATATTTATATCTAATTATATATCACTATTTGTAATTGTATACAAAACATAGTGTGGCCCCGATCTGCACACCACTTATACATATTGCATGATCAGGCCCTATTCAGGCATCTGATCAGGACCTTATCCGATTCCATAAGATGCTTAGATCATATCCTAGTTTTACCACAACTTAATATTTGTTCTACTCTCATAAATGTCTCTAGAAGATTTCTTTTGAAACACAAAAACAGGCATTTAAGATTTCTGCAACTTTTTCGAAACTTTCATAGGAACGTATTACAACGTTTCCTGCTATGTGGGCTTGATTATTTTTGGATTTTTTCTTTATTTTTCTCAAAATAACTGTAGTGTGTTTTGGAAAGAGAATTTGATGCTGAATTAATATACGCGGTATCTTGTGCATCATCACCAAATCTCATGATTTTGATTGGTCAAAATTTCTGTCGGGACACTAATGAAATTTTAAGTTGAACACCTCAAGCTATTTTGTTAAAAATTTACCATTATAGTTTTAGATGTATATTTTAAGATAAAAGAAGACTTAGATTGGTACTAAAATTTAGTTACGAGACAAAGAAATAAAAGAAATGGATTTTTTTACAAAATTTGAGGCTCTTATGGGATTTAATACGTAACTTTCTATAACTGAGTTATAGTGCCGTCCTAAAACTTATTTTATCTTAGAATATACATACAAAACTATAGTTGTTGTTACGGCCGAGGTTTAAATTCTCGCGCCAAGCGGCTGTTGGAGTGGAAGGGTCGTCATGCGAGCTCTCGAGTGAGCGGACGTGCTTTTTGTGCTCTCTCAGTTTTTTGCGATTTCTCAGTGAAATAAGTGCCTTCGAATACTCGTGCGCGATGTCCGTGCATCCATATTCTTTTCTTTATCCTTCACTCGTTATTCTTTTTGTATATTTCTTTCCTCTTTTGCTTTTCCCACTGCACTAATCCTGCCCCCTCCGCCTAACCTCAAAAAGGCGTAGGGGGGGCCTCCGGCCTACCCTCTCGCTATTTCCTCCTGTCACTTCGCATATGCCTCACACTCTCACTGCTACCTCCTTTCCGCTCACTCTCACTATGTCTCACCAAGTTACTCAACAATTTTCTTCCCTTCCTCCCAGTCCTCTTGGCTCTCCTTCCGCAAACTCTTCTTCGTTCACTCACTCTAACCACACTACACACACCACATATTCCGAGAAAACAGCTGCTGAAGCTCTCTTCGCCTGCAGCCAACAACTACCTTACAAATCTCCAAATCTTTCAGGCAGCAACTGCGACATCGATCTTATGGACTTCACCAACGCTTCCCTAAAAAGAGGAAGAGAGAACAACAGCACAGCTCTCTCCTCTTTCCTGGACCAATCTCACTCTGAAGGCCACCCTTCCAAAAAAGGATCCTTTACCGACCAGCAGTCCCCTGCAAAGGCACCTGCTGCTTCGCTCATCGTCACCGTCACGTCTTCTGCTTCCTCTACCACCAACACCACCAGTGGAACCGCATCCGCCTTTAAAGACCCCTCGTTAGCTCCTGCGTCCAACGCTGACAGCAACTCTCCCGACAACTCCAGTGTCAACCCTGCACACCACTCGAAAACTTCTTCTTCTGCTTCTAACAAGGTTTCACTTTACTCTACTCACAACCAAGGCCCCTTCATCGTCTTCGCTGAGCCACTGGACTCGAAGCAAGCCCCACGACCTCTTCACCCCACCACTGTCGGTAGACTAGTGGCTGCCAAATATCAAGGTAATATCATCTCTATCACCGCCTCAGGGTCCCACAAAATCTCCATCACCCTCAAGGACCGCGAGACAGCCAACGAGCTTCTTTTGAACAAGTCCTTCGCCTCACACAACCTGCATTTCTCTGTTCCTGCCCACCGCCTCACCAGTTAAGCCATTATTAGAGATGTCACTCTAGAGATCTCCAACGAGGACATTCTTCATGACTTATCCTACACGTCAGATACCCTCATCTCCAAGGCCGAAAGGCTTAACCCCAGAATCACCCATCCTAACTCTACCACCGAACTCGTTCCCTCCAAGACTGTGCGCCTCACCTTCGAAGGCCAACTCCTACTTGACTACGTGTACCTGTACTACATCAGATACCCCATCGACATTTATGTTCCCCCTGCTAAAATGTGCTTCAACTGTTTTAGGTACGGACATCTCAAGGACCAGTCCTGTCCTGAATGGAAATTCCAACACACGCTGCGGCCCTATGCAGATACTCATAACCTCTCGCTCGCTGAGGCTTTCCCTCACGTTATGTACACCAAGCCCCCTTTACACAACTCTCGTTGCTTTCCCAACTTACGACGTTCTAGCCACCTCACGCCTTCCATGTCTCCTCTTTTCAACTCCCCCCCCCCCTACTCTCTTCCCATCAATCCCTTCCCCCTCCTCCTCGCTTTCGCCCTCCCACGCCTCCGTTGCACGTAATTTCAGACCCCCCCTCCAAATCACCTCACAACTAAACCGAGGTGCCATACCCAAGTCCCTTTCCCTTCACTCCTGCTCCCCAATCTCCCACTCCCAAACCCCAGGCTTCCAACCCCGTCGCCAACGCCCCCCCCCCCCTCCCCACCTCCCTCTGCTCCTAGCCAGTCCTCAACGCCAACACCTTCGACAAGCACGTTTCCACACGCAACAGGCGCCCTCCGCCTCCCCCCCCCCCTTCGTCCTAATTATCTCCTACCGACTAATTCTCTCCTACTGACTAATTCTCTCCTACCGACTAATTCTCTCCTACCGACTAATTCTCTCCTACCGACTAATTCTCTCCTACCGACTAATTCTCTCCAGTCCTCAGACACTACTAACTCCGCAAACGCTTCTTTCCTTTCACCCGCCACTGACCAAAATCCTATTATCATTTTCATTCTCAATCTCATATTTCAAACTCTCCTGCCCTTAATCTCTTTCCTTGGACACTCCGACGCTGCTTCTCAAATCGCAAATGCCTGCTCGAGCCTCCATCCCTTCTCCCTCTTGACCCCTAATAATAATGGCTACTGCACATCAGCCTAAACATCTTAGTATTCTCCAATGGAATTGGCTCTCCTTTAGACAGCGCAAATCCCAAATCAAAGACATTTCCAAGGACTACGACGTTATTCTTCTCTGCAAAACGTGGCTCAACCCCGACGACTCTGCCTCGCTCAATGGCTTTGTTGTGGCCCACAAAGCCAGACCGGCGGGCAGGGGAGGCGGCACAGCCATCTGCGTTCGTAATAATATCCCTTTCAACCTAGTCAAAACCTACAACTTCGAATCCATCGCTGTCTCTCTCTCTCCACTTCCCAAGGCGAACTTCTTATCGTCTCTATCTATAGGCCTACTAATTCACCCTTCGACCACTCCCACCTTCACCACTTCTTTGCATTCATCTCCTCCTACAACTCTATCTTTCTGGCAGGCGATTTCAATTGCCACAATGCCGCCTGGAGCAGCAGTCACACCTGTGACCTGGGGGACTATCGATTCTCCTCTTTCACCGACCAGAACCTACTGGTCATCAACCGCGGCACTCCCACCTACCTCAAAAGACGCAACCCCGACAACCCCTCCTGTATTGACCTCGCCTTCGTCTCCTCCCACCTCTACTCCATTTGCTCATGGTCTGTCCTAGAAGATAATCATCTAAGCGACCATTACCCCATCTCCTTCCCCATCGGCATTACTTCCTTCCACTCTCACCGTCCCAATTACCGCCGACTCTCCCCGGAGAACTGGTCTGCTTTTGAGGACTCGCTCTCCAATTTCTCCCTTGACAATCTCCCTGCAAACTCCTCCCCTTCCGTCAAATATGAGACTCTCACCTCAGCTATCCTCCATTCCATCAACGATCTTGTTCCTACCTCCCGCTCCTCCAAGAGAACTCCCAAACCTCCCGAACCTCCCTGGTGGAACAAATATTGCTCCGCAGACGAGTCCGCCAAGAAAACCGCTCTCAAAAACTTCCGCCGCGACCCTAATCTCTATCACGAACTCACTGTTGCCGAAGACCACGCTAAAGCCACCTTTTACAGATAATGCAAGAAACAGTCTTTCCAAGACATTTGCGCCTCTCTCTCCCCCCACTCCAACCCCAAACACTTCTGGGATTTGGTCAAGAGGTTCAAACATCGCAACCTCGGCCCTTCCGCAGCTCGCAATAACATCGCGAACGTCGAAGCGCAAATGGACCTCATCCCCTCCATCTGTCCTCCCTCCTGTTTTTATCCTAACTTCCCCACAGTTTTCACCCCCTCTCCCCCCACTTTAAATTTCTTCTGTGAACCCTTCTCCTATTCTGAACTAGAAATCTCTGTCGATAAATGCCTCGCCAAGTCCAACTCGGCCCCAGGCCTTGACAAAATCGACAATCTTCTTATTTCCCACTTCCCTAAACACATCCTTGTCTTTCTACTCTCCATCTTCAACGATCTCTTCATGAAGGGCGAATTTCTCTCTTCCTGGAAAAAATTTATTGTTTTCTTCATTCCAAAAGGCAACACCGGCAAGTTTCGCCCTATCTCTCTCGCTAAATCCCTTCTTAAAGTCTTTGAAAGGCTAGTTCTTCGTAGGCTGAACTGGTGGCTGGAGAGGTACCAAATCCTGCCTCCCCTCCAGTTTGGCTTCTGCAAGCACAGATCCTGCGCTGACAATCTTTCCATCCTCACCTGCTCTATCTATTCCGGCTTCGTTAATAACGCCTACACTGTAGCCCTACTTTTTGACATCAAGAATTCCTTCGACGGTGTCAACCCTGGCATTCTCGCTCACATTCTTCGCGACTTAGGCCTTCCGTGGCAAATCTGCAAATTTTTTTATAACATTACCTCTTCCAGGTTCATTCATTTTAACGTTGGCAGTGAGATCCAGGGCCCCTTCGAGTCACTCCAAGGCGTCCCTCAAGGCTGCTGCTGCAGCCCTACAGGTTACAACATCTACACGCACAAACTTCCCGAAAACATCGACCCGAACTGTAATTACCTCCTTCTTGCCGATGACGTCACTCTCTACGTCACCTCCCCTAACCTCGAATTCTGCATTTCCGTTTTACAAAACAGCCTTAACAAGATCGCCTCCTACTTTCTCTCCCTAGGTCTCCCCATTGCCCCCGAAAAAAATAAACTCGCTATCTTCACACGCAAACAAACTGATACATCCAAAGTCTCCCTCACCTTTCACGACCAAACCATTAAACCCTCACCCAAAGTCAAACTCCTAGGGGTCATTTTTAACTCGAAGCTCACCTGGTCCCCTCATCTCAACTCCCTCCTCAAAAGATGTACTCCTCACATCAACCTCACCCGTTCCCTCTGCGGCACCTGGTGGGGCGGGCATCCTCAATCTCTCCTTCAAATATACAAAGCCTTCGTCCTGGGTTCCTTCGACTACGGCTCTATTACACTCCTTCCGCGCGAGAAATCTCTCCGCGATAAACTAGAGGTGGCGCAGCGCAGAGCCTTCAGAGCCTGTCTGGGTCTCCGTCGATCCACCCCTAACCGTATAGTATACGCAGAATCTTGCGAACTTCCTCTTTCTCTTCGTCCTAAAAAACTAGCCTATAGATTCATCCTTCGCGCCTTCGTCATTCAAAACAACCCTTCGCTAGAATCAATCGACTCTCTTTTCACCGCTCTCAACAATCGCAATACCCTTAATCTCCTCGAGCTCCCCGTCCTTCGCGCCTACGCCTGCCTCAAAAGGTACCGCAACCTAATCCTCTCCTCTAAAGTCCTTCTATGCTACACATATTCTCTCCACTCCCAAACCTTCTCTCCTGACGTCACATTAGACGAGGGCCGCGCAAACAAGTGCTCTCCCAATCCAGTCGACGAATTTAGGCTCTCCTTTCACAACCTCCTCTCCTCCTCTGTCGCCTTCTACACCGATGGCTCCAAGACCAACATTGGCTCCTATGTTGGCTTGGCTATCCACTCCCCTGATCTTAATCTCAACCTTTGCTTCAGGATCTCTTATCACGCCTCCATCGCCACGGCCGAAGCCCTCGCTATTCAATTAACTCTCGAATACATCGAACAACACAAAATCTCTAACTGCTTCATCCTCACAGACTCCCTAAGCACCCTCCAAGCCATTTCAAGCCTCCACGACTATATCCCCTCTCCCATCTCCTGTATACTTAAAATCAAACTTCTTCTCAAACGCCTATCTCTCTCCAGCTATACCATCCGCCTAGCTTGGATTCCCAGCCACATAGAAATTCCCGGCAACGAAAGCGCTGATTTCCTTGCCAAGCAAGCCTCTAGTACCGGTATCACTCTTGACTTTCCCCTCCCATACTCAGACTTTTACCGTCTCGCTCACTCACTTTCAAACTCCGAATTTAATAACTACCTCAACTTTTACCGCCCTAATACTAGCTGCTACTATTTCTCCAACTACCGTCGTGCCTCTTCAAAACCCTGGTTTCACTCCATGCTGTTAAACCGTACCTCCATCACCACTTTTTGCCGAATGCGCAGTAACCATTGCAGTCCCGCTCTTAGCCTCTTCAGTAAAAACCTCGTTACCTCGTCACTCTGCCCTTGCGGTGAAGCCGACGAGGACCTCAATCATCTCTTCTGGGCCTGCCCACGCTTTAATTCCCAACGCTCTCGCCTTTCCCGCTCCCTCGCCAAACTCAAACTTTCCCCCCCATTCATTACCTCCTCCTTTCTGTACGAACCTCGCTCTGACATAATCAAAATCTTTCTTCGCTTCTTATCTGACTGTGACCTCCACATTTAACTCCCGCCTTGCTACCTTCTCCGTATCTTCGGCTTGCTCCCCTGTTAACACTCCGCTTGTTATTTGTTTTTTCATGGCACATCTTCCTCACAGGAGATCGGGGCTTGTCCCCAGTCTCTCCCTGTTGCCCTCCCCTTGGCCCGGGGTCTCCCCCGGACCCGAGGGGAGGGCCTTGGAGATGCTTTTTTTCTTTTTTTTTGTTTCAGGTCGCCGGCTTCCCGAAATTCGGATCATTCATCATTTGAAATCTCCCGTCTTTTTCTACGCATGTGTCGCATGCTACCGCTTGTTGATGGCCGTACAGACCTCTGGCGCCACTAACCACAAATAGAATAGAATAGTAATATTTTCCTCCACTTTTGAGGATGCGCAAGGATATCAAAAAACTCCTTGCTCGCACGGTTTTCGCTCTCTTCCGCTCTACTCGCGGCTCTATCCAGAGCACCTTCACGACCGTGCGCGAAACACTAAAATTCTCACCACGTGTTGGCTTTTTTGAAATACAATTTATCTTTTCCTTTTACACACACATAAATACATAGTCAAGTATTATTATAATTAATTGTTAAAAGTTGAATTAACGACGTGCAATAAATGCTATTATTGTTATTGTTACAAAACTAAGTGTACTTTAACATTCACTCGCCTAACGCACTCCCAACTCCTTACGGGCGCAAATTTACCAGGGCAATCGGTGTCTCGCTGCACCCGCTCGACGTTAATACCGTGCTCGAATATCGAAATAAAAGTTCAGCCAGTTAACGCGAGTGAATTTAAGTACATCGATTATCTATAATAGTGCTACCCGATTCAGACTTGAATTCCGCGCCGAAAGACTCCCGAATCTGTGCGACGAAAGTGACTCTCCGGGTGCGCAGTGCTTTTTCTAAAAAAAAGTGACAATAACGGACCATATTGAAAATCTGTTTGTACATTCGTTTTGACCTGTGGAATATCATTTGAAAATTCGAGCAGAAATTTCGAAACGAAAAACCAAGGTCAAGGTCGCGTGATTTATATCACGCCATAAGCTCGCAGACGGTAGCGCCGCGAGAGCGAGAAAGACAGAGTCTACCTTTACCTCTACTCCTCTCTCTCTCGCCCGCCTTGTCTCCCACCACGCGAGCTGTAGGGCACGCGCGCCGGCTTGCGCTCTCCGCAACAGCCTCTAAGCAGTGCCCGGCATTACCGATGCAGCGGCCGTACTTGTCCACGCTGACGTAGTACGATATTGTCCCACGAGAGGCGCGCTAGCTGGACAAATCGAGGCCGCTCATCCCGCGGAAGCCGTCGAGCTTTGGTGCGTGGTCTGGAGCGTGGTTTGCCGGACCACGCTGCAGCTATAACCTCAAAGCTGTATGCTCTCTGGGAGGATTATTTGCAAAACAACTGGTTACGTTGTACTGGAACTAAGGGACTGCAGCAATAAATCGAATAAGTATCACAGTCTATTTCGCCTTTAGTACTGCTAAATTGCTATCGCCTTGCTGTTGCTGCATTTTCCTGCTTCGTAGTTTTAATAGTTTTTCTTGCTACATTAGTTGCTAGTGGCTCTTTGCCATATTGGGTGATTTTGCTTATTAGTGTAATCTCGTACTTATACTATCTGAATTTCTAGCCTCAATCATGGTGGACAAGAATATGCTAAAACAATTGTCAGAAGGGCAGTTGATACGCAATTTCATCCAAAATACTGACAGGAGTGCTCCAGGGACCCTTACACTGTCAGTGCTAAAGGGGAGAGAGGCCTTATTGGAAACCTACTGGTCCAAGGTTCTCAATCGTCATGGTGAGATGGAAGCTCCTGCGGAGATGGATGCTACAGACAGCTATTGGGCAGACAACCTCATTGACACTTACGAAGAGGCCTACATTCTGGTCAAGGCAAAGCTGGACCGCAGGATCGCAGTCTTGCAACCACCAGCTCTAGATGTCAAACCTGCTACGTCGCAACCAACCTGGAGTGGCGCCCTAGCCACATCTTCGCTTCCCAAGCTCTCGCTGCCTAAATTCAATGGAAAGCAGCTTGAGTGGGAGACATTCAAGGAGCGTTTTAGTGCAATGGTGGTAAATGTGCCCTCGCTCTCCCACGTTACCAAGCTACAGTACCTGTTGTCGTGCGTTGAAAGTCCGGCAGCCAAACGGCTCAACAACCTAGAGATGATGGGTACAAATTTCGCTGTTGCTTGGACGAGTTTGACCAAGCGCTACGACAACCAGAGAATGAGGTTGTCCGCTCAGCTGTCAAGGATACTCAGCCTGTCCACCATCTCGCACAGGTCCTCTAGCGAGATTACTCGCATCTTGGACGAAGTTGACGAGGCAATCCGTGCCCTCCGTTCCCTGGAGAGACCGGTAGATTCTCGAAAACCGAGCCCGTTCTCTGGAGACTGCAAAAAGTGGCCATAGTGCGCAGTTCAAGACTCCGGTAGTGAAGAAGCAGCCGGTCAGGAATCAAACTGTGTCTGCTTATCACAGTTCTTCGACCACAGCTTCAGCTAATCAGAATCAGCGGGCAAGAGGTGGGTGCAGTCTGTGCAAAGGCGAGCATTACGTCAGCTACTGTCCAGCGTTTCTGAGGGCAGACTGGGCGAAGAGGCGGGAACATGTAACAGCAGCTAATTTGTGCTTATCTGCTTGTCCAGAAAGTACGCAGCAGTCAAGTGCACCTCCAAGGGTCGCTGTTCAGTGTCTGACTGCGGCGGCAAGCATCATACCCTACTGCACGTTGAGAAGCCAGCTGATGGAGGCAGGAGCGAGGATCAGGAAGCATCCTCACCGGGCCCTTCTTCAACCTCAATATACACGACTCAAGTAAGTGGTGTAAATCAGTGCGAAGGGTCAAGTTCGTCCAAAGCCAGGAGCAAAATCACTTTAATGCCTACCGCCTGGGTCATTCTGGAGTCCCTCGCTGGAACCTCAGTGCGAGTGAGAGCACTGATCGACCAAGCTTCAGAAGGCTCGTTCATCACAGAGAGAGTTGCTCAAGTGCTCTTTCTGAATAGAAGAAAAAGCTCAGTTTCAGTGATTGATGTCGGTGGACAGGTTAAGGGTCAAGTTCGTCCAAAGTGTGACATCGTACGTATATATACAGTTAAAATATAAAAAAATATAAATTATTAAAAAAAAACTTTTGACCATCTTTTCACACTGTAGCCAGCGTGAATCTAGCTTCTTCTAAGCAGACACGCTGGCACAGCGAGGGTACATCTGGCAAGTGTCGCTAGACGCGCGCACGTGCGTTCTACTCTCCCCCTATCCTAGCTGGAGGATAACATAAACATCCGGCTATATGCAGCCTTTGTCGAGCGGAGAAATACAGGCAAACATATTATTTCGAAGTCGATAGCTTCTAAATATAGTTTTAAATATTCTGTAATAATAATAATATTTACACCTAAGACGATAATTTTAAGCGTTTAAATATGAATATTTATTCATTAACTACAAATTACATTATAGTCATTTTTGAAACCTTTTTTTTGAATTTAAGTAAACATAAATTAATATTAACTTTACTTTCATTATTTATTCTCATTATTACTGCCATTTAATCTTATACTATTTTAACCATATATAATACTACTATAATTGTAGTATGAGTTTTATAACTATATATATATAATTAGTAAATATTCTCACAATATTATGATTAATGATTTTTTATGAAATAAGTATTACATTTTAAGATCGTCTAGCAAATAAGAATATAATAAACATTAATATTTTAGATTATTATTAATAGAATCAATTGTAAAATGCTAAAGATAGAGAAGGACCAAGAGAGCAAGTGAGAGAGAAGATCTCCCTTACGTCTCTAAGGAAAAGCTCACCCCACCAACAAGGCCCGAGCGCGAAAGCCTACTTGCGCGCGTTTCTTTAGCGACGCCCTCTGAGGACCTATTTACCCTCACCCTCTCTTCTTTTTTCTCTGTCTTAAGCATTAACCTAATAAGAGGAAAAGCGAGTGGGAGGAGAAAAAGGAGGAAACCTTTGTCGCTATTCGTCCTTGCTCACCCTCACCCGTTCGCTCGACGCTTTAGCATAGGCGAGATGCGGCGAAAAACTGTTTAAAAAGAGCTGGTGCAGAAGGTCTCACCAGCATTC
Organism: Gastracanthus pulcherrimus; assembly: GCA_949152435.1. Taxonomy (NCBI): domain Eukaryota; kingdom Metazoa; phylum Arthropoda; class Insecta; order Hymenoptera; family Pteromalidae; genus Gastracanthus; species Gastracanthus pulcherrimus. The sequence continues at coordinate 48,023,245 of OX424575.1, read as the reverse complement.
GCTCGATAAGCACCTCAGGAGCAGTCTCTGTTCTTGTAAAGCAATCTTGTGTTTGACTCTGGGTATCTCACTCGCCGAAGCGCCTCAGGAGCAGTATCTGTTCTTGTACAGCAAGGCTGGAGTGAATACTATAAACTCGAACTCTCACTAGCCGAAGCGCCTCAGGAGCAGTATCTGTTCTTGTACAGCAAAGCCTGTGCTGCAGTAAGAGTAGTAAAAACTTGAACTCTCACTAGCCGAAGCGCCTCAGGAGCAGTATCTGTTCTTGTACAGCAAAGCCTGTGCTGCAGTAAAAGTAGTAGTACGTCTCACTCACCGAAGCACCTCCAGAACAATAACTGGCTAGGAACAGCAAGGTTTGTGCAAGACATAAATTTACAAGGACGTAGCTCGCTCAAGCAACCTCTCAAGGAACGCGCCTTTAGTATCGCTGAGCCTGCTACGGATCTTTAAAAATTCAAATATTCGGGTAGACAGTTTTTAAGTCGAAAACCCACAAAACTCTCATTGGCATAAATAAATATTACGGGTCAAACACCCAAGATTAAAACGAATTATTTAGCGATTTAGTTTTAATATCCGAAAAAGTAATTATATTTTGTTTACGATTTTGTACTATTTCTTGTATACAATTTAAATAAACAGTTTTATTATAAATAAAAAGGATTCACATTTAATTATCATACATATATATATATATATATATATATATATATATATATATATATATATATACATTCATATAAAATCGAACGCAATACATCACATGGTAATCCACCTCGCCACTAGTATCTAGTAGCGTACAGCATTCCAGTGATTTCTATACATTCTCAACCTCGCAGGCTATTTTAGCTAACGTACCTCAGAATTATAGAACAGCAGACTTTAGTAATGCGCCTCGCCATCATTTTATGAAAGCGTAAAGCATACTGTTGTGTATGTAGGAGTGTAGGACGGGAGTGATTAGTCATAAATATTCAGCTAATAATTGTATCCTCTATTTTCGTTTATTGCTCGGTATCGTACAAAGAAGAAATGATCCTCGCGGAGCCGCTCTGGTCGCCTCACCTCTCGCTCTCTCCCCCCACCGCGTTCGCGCTGACGACCGGCGCACGCATCGATGTTTTTATATGTCGCTCGCGCGCCCTGTATACAATTAACTATGTGTATACCTAACACTTCCCCTTGTACAATGAATACTAATAATACTACTAAGTTCTACCACCTAATACAGAATAATTTAGATAAGCTGGTTTCGCAGTATAGCGCACAGGGCGTTGTATTTCTACCTTTTCGTTTTCCTTAGCCGGCTGTATTGGGGAACTAGCGCTTACATTTGCTGGAGCGAAGGACGCGTATTGGGCACTATGGTCCCCTGTTTCAGTCGTATTATCCTTTTCGTCGTGCCATACAATTTGTTGTTCGGGCGGTACATAGTAGTCCAGTTCGTGTTCTAGATTCGTGTCTAACGCTTTAAATAGTTGATCTACATGTCTCTTCCACAAACTACCATCTGGTAATTTGACACGGTAATGTAATTTTCCTAAAACGTCGACGACTGTACCTTTGATCCATTTAACTTTATTAGTGTAATTTCGCGCATATACGCTATCTCCCACGCAAAATTTAATACATTTCTTATCTTCATTTTCATTTACATATTTATTGTCGTTTTTGTTATTCGTTTTCATGATATCTAATCTAGTTCTAATTTTTCTATTAAAAACTACATCTGCTGGAGCAAGTCCAGTTTTGGCGTGTGGCATATTTCGATATTGAGCTAATATCGTTTGTAATTCTAACTTAATATTGCTATTTTGCGGAATTTTTGCGAGAGCTTGTTTGATCGTTTGTACACATCTTTCCGCTTGTCCATTCGTTGCGGGTTTATATGGGGCGATTGTTTTGTGAATAACTCCGTAAGATTTCAAAAAGTTTTGAAATAATTCAGCACGAAATGTACTAGCGTTATCCGAAACAAGTATTTTTGGCAAACCGAATCTCGCAAAAATTTCTGTGCACACATCAATGGTCGTTTCGCTTAACATATTCGGTACAATATACACTTCTGGCCATTTCGAGAATGCATCTACAATGATAAAAAAAATATTGTCTAAGTATCTGCCCGCAAAATCGACATGTATTCGTTCGAATGGCTCGTTTGGCGTTTCCCATACGTGGGTTTCCGCGTTTTTACGTTCATTGCGCTGTACTTGACATTTTTCGCACTTACCTACTAGATTTTCGATATCATCGCTAATGTTCGGCCACCAACAGTGTCCACGCGCCAAACCTTTCATTTTAACCACGCCAAAATGACCTAGTTCTTTTAATACTGTTCTACGAAGTGTACTAGGAATGACTATTTGGTGCCTCCTGACTAGCACACTTTTTTCGATGCTGAACTCACTAGGATCCACGTTCCATGTATCTTTGGCTGTTAATCGGCGTTTACTATTTAGTTTTTCGATTACTGTACATATTTCCGGATCATTTTGCGTTTCTATTACGATATCTTTACTAGTCAAAGGCAAAGAGTCGATTACGTCCGCATAAAATACTTCGACGACGTCGACTGTGTTTTCATCATCTTTATCGGGAATCGGTAGTCTAGATAAAAGATCCGCGTTGCTGTTTTGCTCGGAACGTCTGTATTCTATTTCGTAATTAAATCCGCGTAAGAATATCGCGTAATGCTGCATCCGAAGTGCGCTGAAGATTGGTAGGGCTTTATTTTTGCCGAAAATTTGCGTCAACGGCCTGTGGTCCGTGACCAATATAAATTTGTTACCGTAAAGGTATTGGTGAAGACGTTTGACTGCGTATGTAATTGCGTAAGCTTCACGATCGATTTGGCTGTATTTTCTTTGTGTTTTATTCAACGTTTTTGAAATGTATTGTATGGCTTTTTCCGAACCGTCTGAATAACGGTGAGCTAACACGGCACCTACCCCATATGGTGATGCGTCTGTTGATAATACGAGAGGTAACGTGGTATCGTAGAAAGCTAAGCATCTCTTACTTACAAATAATTTCTTTGCAGTTAACCACGCGGTTTCATGCTTGTCGTTCCATACAAAATTTTTATTAACTTCTAATAGTTCGTACAAAGGTTGTAAAACATCACTAAGATTTTTAATAAATCTACTGTAGAATGTAATGCCGCCGATAAAAGAACGTACCTTGGACACATTTGAAGGTCTAGGTAATTTAGTAATTGCGTCGAATTTTGTTTCATCTTTGTGTATGCCATTCCTATCAATTACGTGTCCGCAGTATGTGATTTTATCAGTGAATAGTTCGCTTTTGCTCAGATTCAATCTAATGTTATGCATATGTAATTTTTGACAAATAGCCTCTAAAATTTCAATATACTCTTTGTGACTTTTACCCGCGAATCTGACGTCGTCCATTAAGACTTTTGTATTAGGTATGCCGCGTAATATTTGCTCGATGACATTTTGCCAAATTAGCGGGGCTGGTGCTACTCCAAACATCATTCGTGTACACCTGTAAAGACCCTTGTGAGTACTCAAAGTAAGTAACTCAGCAGTAGCTTCGTCTACTGATAATTGTAAGAAGGCTGTAACGAAGTCAATTTTGCCAAAAATTGTACAGCCCGCCAAGTCAGCAAAAAGTTCATCCATTGTAGGTAATGGATGGTCCGGCATTTTTATTTGCGGGTTAATTGTAATGCTATAATCTCCGCACAGGCGTACAGTTCCATCTTTCTTCAAAATAGGTACAATAGGTGTCGCGTAATCTGAGAACTCCGTTTTTACAAAAATATTTTCTTTTACTAATCTTTCAATTTCGTTGTCTACCGCTGGTATTAGTTTAAAGGCTAATGATCTAGGTTTAATGAAAACTTTCTTCGCATTTTCTTTTAACGTGATAGATGCTGTAAACCCTTGCAATGGGCTGCTATCTATTCTGACTACGTTTCTGTATTTATCGAATAAGTTCTTAATGTACATTTCCTTATCAAAATTCGAGTCTGATATTTGCAAAATTTGACTATCTAATAAACAATCTGCACTTCTGTGCTCTAAGAATTTCCGCACCCACTCACGGCCAAGTAGTGGCTCCCTTTCGACTGACGTTACATATAAATTTAGTTTGAAGTTTTTGCCTTCATATAATACATTGGCGGTTACGTAACCTAATACTTGAATTTTCGTTTTACAATACGTAATTAAGCTAAGTTTTGAAGGGTGTAGTTTTAGTTTTGCGAAGATGCGTAACGCTTGTGTCTCACTTATTAAGGTTACTGCCGCTCCGGTGTCAGTCTCGAAGGTTACTTGATGGCCATTTATTTGTAGTGTAGTATGGAACTTGTCTCGCTGATCCGTCTGCTCTGGAAGTTGAGATGATTGTGTAACTTTTTCGTCAGAAGCCGAGCAGATCTCTAGCATGCAGATTTCCTCGATGTCTGAATCGTGTAGTTCATCGAGTTGTTTGATGGCATCTCTTTTAGTTCTCTTAAAGCAGACTTTTTCCAAATGGCCAGAAAGCTTGCAATAGTTGCATTTTACGTGAGTGGGTAGCGGGCATCTACTCGCTAGGTGGTCACTTCCACCGCATCTGAAACATTGGCGTACTGTATTTGGTGTATTGTAACGAGTATCATAACTCTTAGTATTTTGTTGTCTTTTTGGAAGTTTTCGAGCATTATTTGAATGTATGTAATTTAAACTATTATTATCATCGTTACCCGTACTGAGTCGATTTGTCTCTTTTTCTGACAATTCCATTGCCAGTGCAGACTGTAACGCTTTTTCGAAAGTTAACTCTTTCGTTTCTAGCAAACGGCTGCGTGTTCTTTTGCTATATATACCAAAAACTAATTGATTTCGAAGAGCGTTATCTCTGTACGTACCGAAATTACATTTAATACTTAACTTAATGAGCGCATTAGCGAAGGTTTGTACCGACTCTCCAGGGAGCTGCTGTCTGCAATTGAAGGTGTAACATTGAGCGATTTCCAACTCGGGCGGCGCCTGTTGCTCCTTCAACTTCGCCTTCAAGGTCTCGAAGTCCTTGCTATAGGGGTCGACGGTTCCATAGCTATCGCACAACGTTTCGAACGCTTCTTCTCCAACGTAATGTAGAAGGTAGGCAGTTTTCTCGTCGTCTTTGACTTTCATCACTCGGCAGGCACCTTCGAAACGCTGGATCCATCTCTCCCAATTTGTAACTCCGGGTTGAAAACATTTAAGTTGTATTTGATGCGTATTTTCCACTGTAACTGTAGTAGTAGGTGTAGTAGACGTGTTCCCGTCGACCATTTTCTTCTCTTTTAAGTATCTTCGATCGAAAACACGTATTGTGAATTCAGATTGAATGTAGGATCACGTGGATACTGTATGCAGCAACTTAAGTACGCGTATATTGTGGGCGCAAGAAAACGTGGCTTTGTAGGTTATGTCCGCAGCGTATGTAAAAACACGTGGCTTTTGTAGGTTATGTAGCTTCCGTATGTATGTATTTTTCTAACTGTGTAGGAACACTTGACTGAAAAAAATCTAAGTACTTCTTGTAACTCCTGTATGCGTATCTACCGCTTTGTACATGTACGATTTACGTTGCACTTTCACACTCTTGTTATAATGCCAGTGGGGTAAAATACTAGAATATAACATCCCATCCTCGTCGCCAATTCTGTTGTGTATGTAGGAGTGTAGGACGGGAGTGATTAGTCATAAATATTCAGCTAATAATTGTATCCTCTATTTTCGTTTATTGCTCGGTATCGTACAAAGAAGAAATGATCCTCGCGGAGCCGCTCTGGTCGCCTCACCTCTCGCTCTCTCCCCCCACCGCGTTCGCGCTGACGACCGGCGCACGCATCGATGTTTTTATATGTCGCTCGCGCGCCCTGTATACACTTAACTATGTGTATACCTAACACATACTAAAGCAATATTTATGGGTATACGCCTCGTGATTAATATTTAATCACGTATAGTATAACCCTCCAATAAAACTTATCTTTGAACATCACGGGGATAAAAATAACCATATAACAAAATAATAAACTAATAAATAGTTCATTTCTAAGGATTGAAGTAAAGCCGAGAACCCTCATTAAGAGGGTTCGAGACATTAGGGACTAAGTACATACAATTTGCCTTAGAGACCCTGGCTATTGTGCGAAAGCATAGGCCAAAATAAAGGCGCATTTAAAAGCTTGTAGCTTTAATCTTATGTGTAGTCTGTTGGACGTCACAAAAGCAAGGAGCAAAATCACTCTGATGCCTACCGCCTGGGTCATTCTGAAGTCCCTCGCTGGAGCCTCAGTCCGAGTGAGAGCACTGATCGACCAAGCTTCAAAAGGCTCGATCATCACAGAGAGAGTTGCTCAAGTGCTCAACCTACCCTCCAACTTTGCAACAGAGGCTATCTTCGCTCTCCCAAGAAGCCCAACTTCTCGTTAAGTTTTTCAGCCATGCTCCTGGGAAACCTAACCAAATTGTTGCCAAAGGAAAGATGCTGTCAGGAGACATGGCCTCATCTGGAAGGGTTGGAGCTTGCTGACCTGGCATTTTTTTAGCCTGCTCGTATGAACTGCATTCTAGGAGGTGATGTTTACCCCATACTCATACTAGAAGGTGGGCGACTAGGAGCCAATCTCAAGCCAGCTGCTCAAGAGCCAGTGATGGGTTGGATAGTGACAGGTCCAGTGGCTTCGTATGGCTGTGAAGTGAGTGCAAGTACTCACAGTTTCCACACACTCACCTCCACTACGAGTGAAGAGGTTCAACGGTTCTGGGAGATAGAGGAGATCCTCACGAAGCCTAGACCCTCTCCAGAAGAAGAAGCCTGCAAGGAACACTTTGTTGAGACTCATCGGAGGGCCATTTCACCTCAACCCAGCACTAGGAGACTCGAAGAAGACAGGTTTATGCAGACTGAACGACGGTTGCAAATCAAGCCGGCACTCAAGCAAGCATATTCCAAATTTATTGGAGAAATGCAAACCTTGGGTCACATGGAGAAGGTTCCAGAAGCAGAGAAGGATACCAGCAAGAACTACTATATGCCAAACCACGCTGTGGTCAAACAGGATGGCTCTGGGAAAATCAGGGTCGTCTTCAACGCTTCTTAACCTACGTCCAACAGAGTCTCTCTCCACGATTGCTTGCACACCAGTCCAAAACTGCAAGCTGAAATCATTGAGGTTTTAACACACTGGAGATTTTTTGCTTTTGTTTTTCCAGCAGATGTTGTTAAGATGTTCCGTCAATTCTCCATGGATGAGAGAGACAGAGATTGGCTCCGGATTGTGTGGTGAGACACACCGCAGCAGGAGCTCATTGATGTCCACATGCGCATTGTGGTTTATGGCACAGCTTGCGCTCCGTACCAAGCAATCAGCACCTTGAAGCAGCTAGCGTCAGACGAACGTCATGCATCACCCAGCAGAGATTCTGGAGAATCACATCTACATGGATGATGCATTGACGGGGCGGACACCCTGCAAGAAGCCCTCCTCGCTCGGAACGAGCTTATCGCCACGTTGAGAGCGGCAGGGATGGAGTTGGATAAATGGTCAGCCAACGAGCCTGCACTGCTCGACAACCTCTCCACTACTCCCAGTGCGGTGTGTTCGTTCTCAGAGGACGATGTCGTAGCCACCTTGGGACTGCAGTGGAATATGAAAAAGGATTTTTTTTTGTTACAGGGTCACGCTGCTTCCAGAGGCCTCTAAAATCACCAAAAGGCTGATGCTCTCGAAGATTGCACGTCTCTTCGACCCCCTCGGCTGGCTGACGCCAGTCATCGTAGCCAGGAAAATCCTCATCCAGAGGCTCTGGATAAATGGCTGTGATTGGGACCAGGATGTTCCACACGATGTGCTCAGCTCCTGGGTCACCTTGCGAGAGCAGCTTCCGAGCCTCGAGCAGTTGCGGCTCCCTCGCTGGCTTGGAACACGAGGATCCTCAAAGTGGTATCTGCATGGCTTTGCAGATGCCTCGAGTTACGCTTATGCTGCGGCTGTGTACCTGGTCACCGAGGTTGAGGGCGAAAGTCCGCGCTCGACTCTGCTCATCGCCAAGTCGAAGGTAGCTCCGATCAACACCATCAGCGTCCTATGACTGGAGCGCTGAAGACCTCGGGCGCGCACGACGCGCTGTCATTCTCGCCACCCAGAGAGACTATTACGAGATTGAGACAACCTGCCTGCGCGCTGGACGCTCTCTGCCTATTGCAAGCGCCCTCCTCCGATTTCAGCCATTCCTGGATGCTGAGGGCCTGATACGGGTCGGAGGACGCCTGCAAAACACGTTTCTCGGGGAAAACGAGAAGCATCCGATCGTCATACCTGGAGAGACTCATGTCGCCGAGCTTCTAATCCGAGATGCTCACCTTCGAACGCTGAATGGAGGATGTGGTCATGAGTCACTTACTGCGTATCTTCTGGATTGTACATGCTCGAAGTCGGATTAGGCAACTCACTCGTTAGTGCATCCGATGCACACGCTTCCAAGGCCAACTGCAGACGTAACAGATGGCCCCGCTACCAGCCTCGAGGGTAACTCCAGCGAGATCCTTCGCCAAGACGGGACTGGACTACACCGGACCCTTTCAACTGAGGACTACAAAGGGCCGAGGACACAAGGCTTACAAGGGCTACGTATCCATCTTCATCTGCATGGTTACAAGGGCGGTACACGTGGAGGTCGTATCAGACTACACTTCTCAATCCTTTTTGCTGCCTGCAGACGGTTCGTGTCGCAGCGAGGACTCTGCAGGGTCATCTACAGTAACAACGGCACTACCTTCCAGGGTGCCAGTGCAGAGCTCCAGTGACTGTTCGATGCCACGTCTCAGTTTAGCCAGGAGGTTGCCGAGGCGATCGCTGCAGACGGGGTCAGCTGGAAGTTTATGCCACCTCGAGCACCTCACTTTGGCGGTCTTTGGGAGGCCGCAGTCAAGGCCTTTAAGCATCATCTTCGACGGGTGTTGAGCGATTCCACGCTAACCTTCGAGAAATTCTCCACCTTGGCTGCGTAGATAGAGGTTTGCCTCAACTCCAGACCGCTCTGCCCACTCAGCAGTGACCCGAGAAACGTCTCGGCACTCACACCAGGCCACTTCTTGATTGGCTCAGCACTATCAGCCCTTCCAGAGCCCTTCGATCCACAGCAGTCTGTTTCAGGTATACCAACGTATCGAATGACACAGTACATGATGAATCACTTCTGGAAGCGCTGGCAGACTGAGGTCCTACGTCAGCTACAACAGCGCTCCAAGTGGCTCACACCGAAAGCGATGGTCCGTGAAGGAGATCTGGTTCTTCTCACAGACGAACTACTGCCACCTACGAAGTGGCCCTTGGCGTGAGTCGAGCTGCTCCACCTAGGAGCGGACGGACTGACTCGAGTCTTGACTCTGAGGACGGCCACCACGACTCTTCGACGGCCTTTGGTGAAGGTGATCCGTCTTCCGGTAGAGCAGGAGCTCGACCAATCTGCGATTCTAGATCCACCTTCTGCGGCTTCGACACCCGTACCCTCCGGTGCTTCCACGATGGGCAGCGCTGGAACGCCTTAGTATATTACCCTGAATACACTCAGGAGTTTCCACACGAAGAGGATTACAATGACAACTATCTTTTCTCACTATTTTCAGCTACCTTTTCTTTCTAAACATTTTATTCTTGTTTCTATCCTATTAATGTAGTGTCTTCCCTTTCAGGATTTTATTTTATTTTTGCATTTTTATTTTCTTTTTTTTCTCCATCTACTGGTTTCGTTGCAATTTGACAACGAGGCGGGCGGTTACGGCCGAGGTTTAAATCCTCGCGCCAAGCGGCTGTTGGAGCGCGCCGCGGGTCACTTGTCCGTCGCATGACCGGCCGTGACATATCTGCGGGAGGTCGATTCGCAGGATGTATAGCGTTGAGCCCGACGTCTCCCTTCCGCGGAATTTTTTCCTCCACTTTTGAGGAGGCGCAAGGAGAGCAAAACTCCTTGCTCGCCTGGTTTTCACTCTCTTCCGCTCTACTCGTGGCTCTATGCAGAGCACCTTCACGACCGTGCGCGAAACACTAAAATTCTCACCACGTGTCGGCCTTTTTTAAATACAATTTATCTTTTCATTTTACACACACATACACACATAGTCAAGTATTATTATAATTAATTGTTAAAAGTTGAATTAACGACGTGCAATAAATGCTATTATGGTTATTGTTACAAAACTAAGTGTACTTTAACATTCACTCGACTCACACACTCCCAACTCCTTACGGGCGCAAATTTACCAGGGCAATCGGTGTCTCGCTGCACCCGCTCGACGTTAATACCGCGCTCAAATAACGAAATAAAAGTTCAGCCAGTGAACGAACGAATCAGTTTTAAATTTTTCAACTAATTGCTTGTGGCGTTAGTACCTAATTAAGAACCTCCAGACAAACTTCCAGCGCACTTACTAAAGAAGTTTATTAAAAGTGTCTGTAAAAGTTCGAAATATAGTTTCTACAAAATTGACCGAAATGTTTTTGAAATGTTTCGGTAACTCTTTTAATCTTTCTGAACCACATGATCGAAAAACATTGTCGAAACACTTAGAAAGCTTTACACAAAACATTTCAAGAAAAGTTCCTGCCAAGATTTTTGAAATATAAATGAGAATAATAAATAAATCTGTATTAAGAACCTCCTGACAACCTTCCAGCGTACTTTCTAAATAAGTTTCTGAAAATTTTCTGTAAAAAATCAAAATATAGTTTCTACAATGTTTGCCGAAATGTTTTTGAAATGTTTCGGTAAATCTCTTATCTTACTAAACCACATAATCGAGAATCATTGTCGAAACATTTCAATAACATTTCATGGAATATTTTGTAAAATGTTTTTATAACATTTATGCAACATTTACAAAAATGTTTTGTAAAGGTTTTGAAAATATTTTCTTGATCTTAAAAAACAATTTTATTGGACAAAAATAACCTACAAAAAAATATTTCTAAAACATTTCAGAAATGTTTTTTGAAATGTATTTAGTTATTAATTTTATAAACATTTCATGAAATATTTCTGCAAGGTTTTGTAAATATTTCATAATTTTATTTCAGAAAGGCTTTGGCAAACTTTTTATAATGTTTACACAAGCTTACAGTCAGCTTTCTTTGAAATGTTTCCTGAAACATTTCACTGAAATATTGTGTGCTGTGTGGGCTATCACCAAAATATTGTACTAATATCCTCCGTAATATTCCTGTGATAGAAACGCCGCGGACATTAAATGTTGCTACAATATCACTGCAATATGACTGCTATATATTACAGGAATATTTAATATTATGTGCAGTACTCCTGTGATATTTCTGAAATATTGAGTGGTATATGGGAAGATATATAATTACATTATTACATTGCCTGATTGTTAATGAGGCATTGAGTTAAAGTAATAAAACTTGGTGATCCAAGTGACCCTGTAAAGTTCGATCTCTTGGGTCACTCATTGTTTTCTTTATAAAGTTAGCTTATTTTTATCTTTGAAAGTGAAAAAAAATATTTTTGATGTATACTTGAACATAAATACTACCTTTTATATAAATGATTAAATAAGAAACTTATTCGTAATTTAGATTTAATTAATTCAAAATTATGTTTAATGATTTTTATATAAATTATTGATAGAATTAGTCTTTAATTCTATCATAAATTTATCGTTATTAATTATAACAGCCTGTAAATAAAAATATTTAGGCTGAAACTAGAAAATTCTTTGCTATACATTCTATTTTTCATATGTGAATCAATTCCGAAATTAATTCACGTATTATTGAAAGACTATCAGAAATTATGCTTTTACCTCCATTTTCAAGTTTCGTTGAAGTGTAACCAAGTTACTTGCCTTGGCTAACATCGCACTTTTGCATACCCATTTGTTTAAGGAGGTTCATCTGGTACATAGCTAGACAAAATGAATGTGCTATTTTTAATTTCTTTGTTTGCGAAGTATACTTGATTTAAGCTTTTATATAAATAAATTTACAAGAAATTTCGATTATACATACAATTCAAGTAATTATATCCATCTTATATATGTATACAAAATTTAAATGGGTGTCAAATGATTCAAATTTCTCGCCGAAATTCCTAACCTCAAATCTTTGGTCGAGGAATTGATTATAATTAATAAATAAACCGAATTATGAAAAATCAAGACATCATTGCCCTTCCTTTTGTAGCATTCAACCACTCTCATAAATTACAGGTAATAATATCATTGCATATATAAATGGCATTTGAACAAAATTTCGGATCACCTTTCGTAGATCTGTGTTTTATTATGAAATTTTGTTCTAATGACATTGATGTAAGCCGCAAAATTCTTACTTGAAACTTTGAACAGTGGTATGAAGGGCAATGACCTCTTAGTTTTTCATAATTCAGATTATTCTTTTAATTATAGACAACATTTTAGAACTCTCGGGTCGGTAAGGTAGGAAGGATAAAAATTGACTTTTACACCCCCTTAATCCATTTCTTCCCAAGCGGCCATTATATAGTCGATTGACTGAATCATTTTGGGAACTATATCTATCGGTATACCACATTTCATTAAAATCGATTCATTAATTCCTTAACCAGATGAACCTCCTTAATATAGTCTGTCAAGCGAACGCTATCCTCACAGACTTTTAGATCCCGCAGTTATAACTTTAAGTTTTATTTTAATGCTTTACGATCAAAATAATTTATAGCACACTAACCTCAAAATGCCAACTTTATTGTCGATTTTGAGGTTGTTGTGCTATAAAATATCGTATGAGACTGTTGTGGGAGGTGGTTTTCTACCTTGCTCGATTTTCTCACTCGCTTCGCTCGTGCGAAAACCCTCGAGCAAGGTAGAAAACCATCTCCCACAACAGTGTCATAATATACTATATGATTACGTCTTTACCAATAAATGAATATTATATTGAAGCTTAAGGTAAAAATTCCGTAAAAATCAGGGAAATACAAAAGAATTTATTTTATTATCATGAAGTATTATGAGTAAAATAACTATACAGCTATGATAACCCCTTTCTATTTACGAAAAAAAGATGATAACCAAAAAATAACAACAAATGAGCATCTACCTGTAGTGTGGAATAAATAAGACGCGTGTATAACAATCCAACAACTTCTAGTTTTGAACTTATAATTTTGGTTAGATACTTTTTAGAACCCTTAGACAATTTTCTAGACCCCCGCCATTTTAATTTTGAAAAAATACTTAATCAGTGAAGAACAATGAGCATTTATTTATAAAATGTAACGTATGATAATGAGAAATGCGATCAAACGTATTATAAACAATAAGTTGTTTTGGCAAAACTACGAAAAGTGATCATTTTTTCAATGTTTTGAATATTGGAGTCTAACGATTAAAAATTCTGCGGGCGGAGTTACTACTGAATGTGTACGTAATCAACAGGAGATACTTTAAGAACAAATAGAAACTTCACATGTACCAGATCAAATTCTCCATTATATAGATTTACAGTTAAATAACTTATGTCTTTTGAGAGACTCTCAAATGCATGGCAGGTATAAGTATACATTAATGAGACTAATAGTAGCACACTACAGAATGTGTACGTACGAACATTTTGACGCATGTTTCGATAAGTACATTTTTTTTAACCGATTCTAGAGTCGATTAAAGTTTTATCTAGCGGTCCAAGAGACCCCACTGGCCCGAAAGACCTAAGTATACGGTACTGGAGACTATTTATTTTCTATCCGATTTTAATTCTGATGGTCTCAATTTTTTCGATATAAAAATTGAAAAAATCGATAGACCTGTAAAGTTACAATCAATTGTTTATAAGTCGGTACTAATGTTTTTGTAAATTCGAAAGTGCGCAAATATAAACTATTCGCTGTAATTTGGTAGGTTTATCGATTTTTTTGAATTTTTATTACGGTAAGTCCCTCTGAAATCTTTTGAGGAACAAAATGAGACCTTCATGGTTAAGATTGGATACAAAATAGAAAAGTCTCCAGTATTTTATCTTTTCTTTTATATTAGGTATATCGTTTCTCATATTGTCGAACCCCGATTACGAAGCATAATTCCGTGATATTTTAGGGAGAATTTTTTTTTAATCTATAAAGCATTTTGCCTACAAATTAAGGTACATTTAAAGTACTACTATACAAATTGTTTGAACCATTTTTATTGAAAATATACAAAGTTATGGCTGACAAGAAGTGTGCACACTCTCCGGGAAAAGAAATTCGGTCAGACTTTGGGAGGTGTTTTCTGGTACATAAAACTTAAGCCTAGTACTCGTAAAACATTCTAATGTGCCCGTGTTGTCGAGATATGAGGTAATTTACTCGAAGTATTTGTTATTTTAATGAAAAAAGGTACCTCTTCTTCTAACCATAACTCTACAAGTTCTTATTATGGATAAATGACTCAAAATATAATAAAAAGTAGGCAAATAGACCTTTAATTTAAGCTCTGTTACGTATAAAAATATTAATCTGATCAAAAGCTATTTACAATTGAAGATGTTGACCGAAATTGCATGAATATTCAAAGAAATTTAACTCTTTTAAATTCGTTGATTTTCCATGTATTTTCAGTCACACTTTTTCAATTGTTAATAACATTTGATCAGATTAATATTTCTATACGTAACAGAACTTAAATTAAGTCTCTTTCCGCCTAATTTTTATTATCTTTTGAGTCATTTATCCATAATAAAAACTTGTAAAGTTATAGTTAGAAGAAGAGGTACCCTTTTTCATTAAAGTAACACATACTTCGAGTAAGTTATATCATATTTCGATAAAAAGGGTTCAATATAATGAATTACGGGAGCTAAGCTTCATTTTTGGGTACCAGAAACCTCCTCCCGAAGAACTGTCCAAAATTCGTTTGCCGGAGCGTGCACTCCCCTTGTGAGTGACACACACCTACAGGTCGCTACTTGTTAGGCCTATATTTCCGAAACTAATTCAAATATGTAGAACTATACTCTTTTATAGACGTATTTTCAACATCAAGTACTATAAGAAAATGAAAAGAAAAAAATCCATTTTTCCAAAATGCTACACTATATAATACCCCCTTTTTTCTTGTAAGTAGCGCCCATCACTGTCTTAAAGGAAACAACTAATCAAATGCATTTAAAATTCTTATAAGCACTTAGTGTCCCGGCATTGTCATTTTCAAAGGAATACAATAATTTCTTTGGCACAAGAAAAGTCATTAGAAAGCTGGAACTTGTAATTTACTTAATAAACGATAAAACGTCCCGGGTAGAAAATAGACCAACCGAAATGGCTTGTTCGTCAACGGTTCGCCAATGACGTTGGTCCATATTTACTGCTGTAATTGACCAACGGTTCACCAACGACTGCTCTATTTGTGATTCTAAAATTTTATTTTTTAATTATAAATTGAATCATTAAATGTACGACACTAAATATATATTTTACAATAAACCACTGAATGATAAAAATAATAGCGCATATGCTGTCATGAAGTTGCAAAATATAATTAAATTTGTATTTAAAGTATGGTTACGGTTACGAATGCTTCAATGTATATGTGTATATTGTGCCTACCTGTTGAGTTTCTGTAGAATAAAAAATGATATTCATAGTTATTTTAGAAAGTCCCGTTTGCGGGGAAATCCCAAAACCGTAATAAAGTATCGGCACGTGCAAGGGATTAGAAAGGTTTTATTATAGGGACGATCAGACATCTTTCTCAACGGCAGATGCTCGAGATTCAAATGAGTAATTTTCGGAAGTAGGTGTGCAAGCGAGCATCAACCGCTGCTGTGATCAAGTTGTCCTGTAACCGAGCACTGTCAAGGGCAGTTAGTCTCGCACGAGCATCGACACGAGAAGGAGCGCTCTCGTGCATTGTGATCGATGTGACGTATTTGTACTTTACTCTTCTAAGTTTTACTTAAATAAAGTTCTAGTTTTCTTGTACCTTAATTCTACCGTGTCATCACCTTATTTCATGCACCTAGTCAACCGTGTAAAAAAAACATCTGGCGACCGTGACAGGACTAGCGTTGCATTGAAAAAATTGTGTTTTGTGTTGGCAATATGGAATTAAATATAGAACTGTTGAAGAAGAAGAGGAAAGCTTTGCGGACTGGTACGACCAAAGCGCTCAACTCGCTGAACATTTTATTAGACGACACTACCTCCGGAACCGCAGATTTGACAGTGGCCTATGGCTTATTAAACGCCAAGCAGCAGGAATTAGAAACGCTCGAGTCGCAACTTATAGACGCTCTTCAAGAAGGAACAGCAACGGAGCAAGAAATCACGAAAGAGTACGACGAGAGCGACTCTTACAAAACCAAGTACCTGCTGGCAAAATACAACTTTGATAGCCGAATCGCCGCGAGAAACCGAGCGCAGAATGAACGAAGTGCGAGTGCCTCTCCGTCGCCCAGTATTGTCAGTGGCGAAGGAGGTGGCGACGCAAGTCAACAAGGAAGGAAAAACTATCCGAAGATCGAACTTTTCAAGTTTAGTGGCAACATACGTGATTGGCTCAAGTTTTGGAGTCTGTTTAAGAAAATCCACGAAGACACTAAACTGGACAATGAGGATAAGTTTCAGTACCTTATGCAAGCGATGGTGCCGGACTCGCGTGCAGCGGAACTAGTGAATAGTTATCCACCGACCGGGGATAATTATGTGAAAGCTGTCGAAAGTTTAAAGACACGCTTCGGGTGTGATTCTCTGCAGATTGAAGTGTACGTGCGTGAATTATTACAATTGGTGCTGCAGAATGCCGTGTCCTCTAAGGTGATACCGTTAGCGAGTTTATACGATAAGATTGAAACGCATCTGCGAGCGCTAGAAACCTTTGGTGTGACTACCGACAAGTACGCAGCAATGTTGTTTCCGCTGGTGGAATCTGCGCTGCCAGAAGAACTTTTGCGTGTGTGGCAGCGATCCAATAGTGCAAGTGAAGCGAGTGCGACAACAGAAAATTCAACCGACGTGTCCAAAAATCGGCTGAATAAGTTGATCAATTTCTTAGCAGCTGAGGTACAAAGTGAACAACGTGTTGCCATGGCTGCGCAAGGATTCAGATTAGAGGATGATAGTGAATCGAATCGTGCAAAGAAGAATAAGGCGCAGTCCACGGCGAAAGATGTACCGAGTGCGCGTAATTTACTTACAAAAGGCAAGGAAATCACGTGTATATTTTGTGAGAATAGTGAACACGTTAGCGCGAAGTGTGTAAAAGCTAAGAATATGGTATTAGACGAAAAACAAGCTGCAGTGAAAAAGCACCACGCGTGTTTTAGATGTTTGAAAATTGGACATAACAGTAGAATGTGCCGCGTGAATTTAAAATGCTCGAAGTGCGGACGTCGGCACGTAGAGTTAATGTGCTTCGGTGATCAAAAACGCGAAGACTCGACAAGTGATAGACCCGCGAATACAGTGAGCGGGGTAAATATTCCAGAAGAATGCAGCTTGGTTTCGTCAACGGAGATCCCAACAACGTTTATGCAGACGTTGAAAGTGAAAATGCGCAGTGACTCGCGCGAAATAATTGTTCGCGCGGTGATTGATACGGGCTCGCAACATTCGTACGTTCTCAAAGAGATAGCCGATAAATTAGGTTATGAATCACTGGCAAAACAAGAGATGGTGCATTTGCTTTTCGGCGGTGAAAAATCCGGCATCACATCGCACAATAAATACTCGATTCGCGTCGGAAACATGGACGGCAGTTATTGGTGCAATTTTGAACCGCTCGACGAAAAAGTTATTTGTGCGGATATGCCGACGGTAACAAAAGGAAGCTGGCTACAAAAACTGAAAAATTTGAACGTGAAATTGACTGATGTGTGCAGCAAAGAAAAAACCGTGGCGATACTTATCGGTTTAGATGTGGCCGGAAAATTACTGACCGGACGCATGCATGTGTTAGAAAGCGGCTTAACGGCAATAGAGACATACCTGGACTGGACGCTCATGGGTAAAGTACCGTCGAGAGGACCCGCAATAAACGGGCGCGTGAATCTAGCCGTGTCTACTATATCCATGTACGTGAAAAGTGCCGATATTAAAGATCTATGGTCTTTGGACGTTTTGGGAATTAGAGTCCCCATTGAACATAAAACTCGGACCCAACATGATACCCACGTGGAGAAAATTTTTATGGACTCGGTAGTTCGAAATCCCGAAGAACGATATGAAGTGAGATTGCCCTGGTTGGAGTGCCATCCAGAGCTGAAAAGCAATAAAATTCTGGCGCTTCGACAGCTAGAACCTATGACCAAGAAACTTAAGGTAGCCGGCAAATACAATGAGTACGACGGGATTCTCCAGACCTGGCTTAAAGAGGGGATTATCGAACGTGTCCCTCTGGAGGAAGAGAATTGCCAGGGCTATTATCTGCCACACCGGCCGGTCTATAAAGAAAATTCAACGACGGCGACGAGGCCCATCTACAATGCATCGGTGGAAGGCAAAGGGTTGCCATCTCTCAACAGCTGCCTGGAGAAAGGACCAAATTTGATCGAGCTGGTCTCCGCAATACTACTACGCTTCAGAGAAGGTTTCATAGGTGTAATTTCGGATATAAGAAAAGCTTTTTTACAGATAAGTATACATCCAGCGGAACGCGATTTTTTGAGATTTTTATGGTACGATGCCGAAGGAAATATTATAATGTATCGCCCCTGTAGAGTAGTGTTTGGCGTTTGCAGTAGTCCGTTTATACTAGGTGCGATAATTAATTTGCATTTAACAAATATTATGAATTCTCTTGATAGTAAAGCGATCGCTAATGTAGATTTTGTCAATACCGAAAAATTGAAGCGAAGTTTTTATGTAGATAATTGTGTGACGAGCGTGAACAGTGTGAATCAGTTAAATGACTTTATGTGTAATGCAAAAACCGTGATGGAGTTGGGAAAATTTGATTTACGCGGGTGGGAGTACACCGGTGACGGCGTTTCCGAGGGCCCAACCAACGTGCTTGGGTTATTATGGGACAAGCAGTTAGACACCTTGTCTCTGAACGTCAGTAATTTAGAAAAATTAGATTTCGTTAAAATAACGAGAAGGAGCGCTCTCGTGCATTGTGATCGATGTGATGTATTTGTACTTTACTCTTCTAAGTTTTACTTAAATAAAGTTCTAGTTTTCTTGTACCTTAATTCTACCGTGTCATCACCTTATTTCATGCACCTAGTCAATCGTGTAAAAAACACTACCCGCGCTTCTCGCACAAACTAAGAGAGCGTCTTGAGTTGCGAAGCATGCAAATATCTCTCGCAACTACTGATTTTGGTATAATTTTTTACTATCTATCCAACTTCCCATGTTTTCATATTATACTATAGAATTGATAAAAAGTATTTTTTATATTATACATAATTCTTAATTATAATAGTAAATTATAATGTATTACCCTAGTGGAAATGGTTTGGATGTCAAAAATTTGCCAACGTTTGCCAAAGTTTGCCAGAGTATGCAAATGTCTTCCAATTGGCCGTTTTGGAAGACATATGACAAATTTTGGCATACAAGATTTCCTCCACATAGGGAAGTAAACTAAATCATCAATTTACTACACATCACCTCAAGTAAATTATATAATTATGCTCATATAATGATTTTTTATTGATTGCATAATATACCATAACACTTTACATAGCTTTCTGAAGCAGTATTTAGTGCTTTTCGTCGTTTTCAAACTTTCAGCATTCGTTGGCCAACGACGGGCGGAAAAGCGATTCAAAATAAGTGGGTTGTCACTATAATGGAATTTTTACATTTTCAGTATTTTATATTGAATTTCAAATTGTCATACTTTATTAACCCATTTATTTAATTATAAAATTGTCACTATAATGGAATTTTTAAATCTTCAGTATTTTATATTGAATTTCAAATTGTTATACTTTATTAACCCATTTACTTCATTATAAAATTGTCACTATAATGGAATTTTTACATCTTCAGTATTTTAAATTGATTTTCAAATAATTTAAAATTCAATATAAAATACTGAAGATGTAAGAATTCCATTGTAGTGACAATTTTATAATGAAGTAATTGGGTTAATAAAGTATGACAATTTGAAATTCAATATAAAATACTGAAGATGTAAAACTTGCATTATAGTGATAATTTTTCATAATACAATATTTAAATTTTATTTATTTTATTTATACTCAATTATAATCTGACAGGGTTAAAAGCATACTTTTAACCCATTCAGACCTGAATTAAAACTGGCAGTGACATACTTTTTTTTCAAATGTATTTTGACGTTTTATGGTCTAACTATGAAATTTAAATATTTAAAAAAAACTATCTTTTTTCAATATATCTATTCATGTATATCTATGTATAGAACGTTCAAAACCATAACAAAATATGCCCATTTTAAAAATTTTGCAAAATGTCGCAAACTTTTCAATATTATTGACATAAGAGACTAAAACTTGGTAAATTTCATTACTACAATTAATACTTAAATATGTTATTTATCATTTGCATAATTGAAATCAGATAAATAATGGAGTGTTTTACAAATAGTTACAGGACTTTAATTGACGTTTAATATATTTTGAAAGTGGATTTATTCCATTATGGTTCTGAACGCTTAGTATATATACATGTATACACGTGTACAAGTGTATTCATATATTCATAATACTCTGTATGTCAATTCAGATCCATCAAGTTCAGATTAAAAAACCATTCCGATCAATAAATAATTATTTTAACACTTTTCCAGTATGTCCATTTTAATGGATGCAAGGTCTGAAAGAGTTAAAATACATGTCCCAATGAATTATTTTGCATAAACGGGAGTTAATTAGTTAGTTTATTAATTAGTTAATTAATGAAAAGTGTATTTATTTTAATATTTTCGTATTTATACCTATTTACAACATTTTATGCATTTTGATTAAGTACCTATGTTGTAATTGTCTCTATACAGCAATACAAATTATTGATGCAGTAGTAATACCTATATAATTGATATTTTTCTCATAATTTATAAAAAAAAATTTATTTTACATATTTTTTAAAATATTTTGAAAATGATAACATTTATATATTGTTGAGTAAACATATTATCTTTTCAATTCACAAAATTATAATAACTAAAAATTTAAATTACTAATTTTATTTCTATTATTTAAATAACTACCTATCGTAAGATATTTTACAACTGTCTTACATTGTGTTTTTTATGAATATTGTTAACAAGGTACTAATTAAAGTAAAAAATATAATTATATAAACACATTGTTCGTTAACAATTAAAATAATTTATAAATATTTACATACAAGTATTAATTTTATGTCAAGATATGTAAGAATTTTAGGTAACAAAGCTATATTAGTATTTATAGGTTTGGAGCACTTAATGCACAGTAAGGTATTCGACATAAATTGACTACCAACATATTCTTATCTAAACATCGTTCAGTCAGATTATTCTTTCCCTTGCCATTTATGTTATAATTTTGTTTTATAATTTTGAAATTACCTTATTATTAATAATTCATTTACGTATAGATATTGTCTACTGAATTTATGTATGATTCTTATTAGCTCTCTTACGGGCTCTTGGGATATTCAATGGATAATTCATCATTGGACTTTGCTTTCCGACCATTAACCATATTAACAGACTGTAGATTTGAAGAAGTGCAATATTCTTCAGATTCGTCAGTTTGTGTTTCAACTGAAGAATAACTTCTTTTTTCTATTTCTGAAGTACTTATAAAAACTGATTCTGTTTGTATGTAAACAGAAACTTTATTTTTTAAAACCCTTCTGTTTGATGCATATTTGGGATCCAATATTGAACTCTAAAATTATGATATAAAGCTAAAGTGAATTAAAATATCAATTTTCAGTTATGAAATCCTTGGGACATGCAGATTATTTAATTAATCCTATAAAGACATGATAAACTCACTTGAATATCTTGAAACTTAGCACATAGATTTTCAGCAACATAATTTCTGCAACTGCCAAAACTGCTTTGACATGTGGGACATTTTTCATTGAGCATGGATATGCAGTTTGAACAAATATGGTGCCCCTGAGTACACATTACTATCATTCCCTTTGGTAACTCAAGGCAGATCGGACATTCCAGAATTTCTTCCAAATCTTCTGCATACTATAAAATAATAACCAATGCTGTTTATATTCAATTATTAACAATGTGCATCATAATTTTTACCTTCATACGAATTTCTTCAAGTATATCATCATCGTTGTCCATCTTAAAAGTTATTATTACGATATATAAACTATAGTCAGACTTCAGAAGTATAATTGATAATATAGAATATGAACTATAAATCTTGTTGCTAAACTTGATTTATATTGTACATATAAAAAGTATTCTTGGTTATGTTATGAATAAATGTATCTGATAAAAAACATAGATGATTTTTACTCTCATTAAGTTGTAGATAATATATAGCAATAATAACATATACAATAACAACAACTTTAATGTAATTTATACTCTCTACTATTACATCTTTACCAAAATACTAAGCTTAGACAATATATTTTCTCCTCTCTAAAGCATTTTTTTGTATTTTGAAAGATTTTTACGTTTGCCAAATCTAAACAATAAACGATATATATGTAATATACTGTACCTACTAGTGCTGCCAACGTAATTTTCAAACACATGTCCTTCTTAGAATAAATATAGTCATATAGATCACTAGATCAGGCGCTGGCAGCGTTGCCAGTTTTCTTCATCAGTACCTATATCCAGTATGTCAGTATAGGCTGGGTGCAGGTAGACTTCAGCGCCCTCCCGGTAGTGGAAAAACAAATCATTTAGGTGAACAAAATAAATAGATAACTGCGGTTTTATACATAAAATGGACAAAATAATAACTTTTGGCTTCTTATGAAACATATTCTCGAAGTTTTCAGCATTTTTTAGATTAAAATTAGAATATTTAGGTCAAACCGGATTGTTTACTTTTCACCCAAATGAGTCGTTTTTGCGTTACCTGGGGGCGCAGACGTCTACATGCAGCCAGCCTTATCTCTCTTCTTGGGGAGAATTGAAACAAGAATTTACGGGTCTTACCCGCTTTTTCTCTCGTAGCGTTAGCTACACTGCTTCTATTGTCAATATTGCTAGATATCTAAAATTAAGTTTATTAACTTTAAGTATATCAGTTTTTACAGTAATAATCTATAATTATTATATTTAGTCTAAATACTGGAGATCCAGCGAATACACATCATCGAATAACGATGTATACTACGTATTTATCCAAAAATAATAAATTTAACGCGTAATTAAACACTTTTGAAAGAAACAAGGTAAATAAGAAAAAGCTATTCTTCAAAAGTACTTCTTATGCAAAATAAGTAACCTATAAATTTTATATTATTGTATTATATGAACTTAAATTACATTTATAGTATATTATGACACTGTTGTGGGAGATGGTTTTCTACCTTGCTCGAGGGTTTTCGCACGAGCGAAGCGAGTGAGAAAATCGAGCAAGGTAGAAAAACACCTCCCACAACAGTCTCATACGATATTTTATAGCACAACAACCTCAAAATCGACAATAAAGTTGGCATTTTGAGGTTAGTGTGCTATAAAAATTATTACAGTAATGTAATGCATTTGAGGGATTTGACACTATAAATGACGAATCCCTACCCCTACCTTATTTTTCAACTAACGATTTTCATTTGTCTTACTTTATTTTAGACTTTATTTTGAAAACATACAAGTATAATTCTGTGGTATTATGGTAAGAAGACAAAGTGACTTATAAGTCCATTTTTTAAAATATCCAGATATTGAGGTTTGAATTTAAAAATTGCCATTTAAACGTATGTAAAGGAAAAGCATAGATAATTAGAAAAAGGGTAACTATTAATAAATTAATTTTTTCGATTTTTTTATATAAAATAGATAGGAGAGAATGGGGTAATGCCGGTCACTGGCTAATTCCGGTCACTTTTATTTTCAATAATCTAAACATTTTTAGGTAATAAATCGAATAGTATATTAAACGCAACATAAAATGCAATTAATCTAATGTCCAAACAACCTTCTATTCAGTTTTATTAAGAAATTATACATAATCAAAGTGTAGGCCTACATTTCTTATGAGAAATCTGGTCTATAAAATAAGCTTTTATGCATTATTTGTTACTTTATACAGTTATTTTTTGCAACTTTATTAATTTGAACAATCTAAGAATACGAAGTAGTGATGAAGAAAGAGTATAAACCTATTGCTTTTTTGGCATTTCATTTTAAATTACTAAGCAGAATTGGGGTAATCCCAGTCACAATGTTATTTATATGATGCTCCCGAAAGTGAGGCTAAGAAAACGTTGCGCTGCGCTCTCAAGTAGGGTAATTTTGCTTAAGTGTTTTCGATTGAACAGTGGTTATGTTATTACATATTTCACTGTGTAAGCGCGAATAATAATGCAACGGATCATATGAAAGTTCATATAATTAATTTAAAGAAATTTTTCACCTATAAAAGTAACTTTCTAATAGTGATCAATATTTGACCAAGGCTGACCGGTATTACCCTTTGATGTAGAGTAAATCCGGTCAAAATGCTTTTTTTTTATTTAGACTTATAGCTCGATATCTTACATTTTTATATTAAACCAATAAGAAATATTTAAAGTCAATGGTTTGAACTAACATAATAATTATTTAAAGTTAAAAAAAACAATTTGAAAGTGGAAATAACAAGTACGTTTGCTTAAGTGGTCAGCAATATCCCATCCTCCCCTACTAAAATCTTTAAATGTTAAGTTTTATCAAAATGATAATTATTATCTAAAGTTATTCAAGGTCAAAATTCAGGTTTTTTTTTTTAATATTTAGCACTTTTCTTAAATGTTTAAGCATTTTCATTTGAATACATTATACTTTAGAGAAAAATTTCTGATGTTTTGAGGAATCTTGGATTATGTTTATATGGTATACGTAATTTCATGCTATGAATGGATGCCCCAATATTTTTCAACTATAAAACTTAAAAGTTGTCTTACCATAACACTTTTTAATCTAGACCAGTTAAAATGTGGTAAGAAATTTGGTATAATTGATACAGATTTTTTAAACTACTGTTATCTAGTGAGCAGTGTATAAATCATATTGCTATAAAATTCAAAGCATGTATACACAATGTAGCTGGACCGCTTACTTTAAATATCCTTTACAGAGTCATGTTGAACGTATTTAGTTCTATATTCGGGTATATACTCGCATTGTGAAATTACATACCTAACATAATCCAAGGTGCCTTATTAAGGCAAAATGATACCAATTTTTCTAATTTTTCTCCCTTGGGTTATTGGTTGCCCAAATTTTTTTTCACAACTTTATACAGTAAAACATATTTTTCATAAAATTAAAATTTTTTGGAGTCTGTTTATGTCTAAAAGTTTTTTTAAAGTGCTTAGAAATGGTCAAAATAACCATAAATCTGTGCCCTTACAACTCTTTTTCTAAAGTAGTATGTATGCAAATAAAAGATATTTTAACATTCAGCAAATGCTAAATATTAAGAAAAGTCATGAACTTTAACCATCTCAACCTTAGGGTCTACAAAATTTTCGCTTCCTTAAAAATAAAGCATTGTCATAGTAAAAGATAGCATTGATAATAACACACGGTAAAAATTGTTGACAGACGTTGTCTGTTAAAACATATAGATAAGAGAGACCGGGGCAAAATTAAACACTTTTTCCTTCTTGAATTTTAAGTACTATTATGCTTGATTTTTTTTATTCCATGACTTTTTATTTATTTCCTTTATACGAATTTCACGCACGGGGTCAAATTGAACACACGTGTATTTTAAATGTGAACGGCAATTTTCGTGAAAATTGGTTTGCTAAATATGTTTTATGTTAAACAGTAATAAAGTACGTATAGGTATAGTATATGCTGTCATTGCCAACAGAAGTAAATACCGGAAGAAAAACTAGAGACTTCCGTCCAATCTCATCCCAACATATAAAAAGTTTCGAAATAGTATATTATGATACTGTTGTGGGAGATGGTTTTCTACCTTGCTCGAGGGTTTTCGCACGAGCGAAGCGAGTGAGAAAATCGAGCAAGGTAGAAAAACACCTCCCACAACAGTCTCATACGATATTTTATAGCACAACAACCTCAAAATCGACAATAAAGTTGGCATTTTGAGGTTAGTGTGCTATAAAAATTCTAACTAGTTTATTTTGGCGCTTTAGCTGGTTCGCATATGACTCCCGAGTCAATTTAGTGTGTAGAAAAAAAATTACGAAAATCTTATTTAATGTATGAAAATAATCTTTATTAAATTGATTTATGAATTTTAAGACAATTTAAGATTGCTATAATACAAAATAATATGATTTTTTCGTCACAAAAGTGATATTTTAACGCTCGCATGACTCATTTTTTCACGCTTTGAGGTTAATATTTTAGCGTTTTCGTACTTTTTAATAAGTTTGGCTCCCTATATTTTTCATTGAGTCATTAGAAAGTACGGATTTCGTACATTTATACGTTGGTTTTTTAGTTTGATCAGGAGTATTTGTGAAGAAATATCTTAATATTACTGCTCAGAGTCGCTTCGACTTCCATAAGACGTGTGTAAAATAAACGATTTTCAAGTAATTTTTTCTCTAAAAGTTATTCGGCTACCTGGATTAAATTTTTTCGAGGGGATAAATAACCTGTACAAGTTTTATTGGATTCTAAAGTACTTTTCACGTTCGAACCACCTTAATATGTTATCGGGGTCTCAAATTGTTCGAAATCAAATACTATATAAATAAGAAAAGTTGTCAGCTCATAAATTTATTTATATCTCTATTATATTTAACTGTAATACAATTTCAAAAGATCATTGGGATTAGGCATTTTCACATGTGAAGTTGTCGCCGAAATGGCCGATCAATGGAAGTAAAATAAGATGCCTTTTTAAAATATAATCGAACTTAGAATAAATTTATTTAAGACATGTAAAGTACTTTTCGCTGGTGCAACAGTGGATAATTAAGTAATTACATGTGTAGAATGTTAAAAAAAATGTTAGAGCGCCACCGATAATGTTTATATATATAATAAACTTTATTTCAGCTATTAAGGCCCAGACATGGACTTGGATTACAATCTATTCTTACCGCACTCATTCTTCCATTCTTTATATCACGCTATGATAATATCTCGCTATATTAATATCTAGAAAACACATACTTTTGTCTCTTTGTTTATTTGGTCTTATAATATTTTACAATATATTACAATGATTTACAGTAGTTTCATTTATACAATAAATTACATTCGCTTACCGTTGTTTACACAACTTTGTCGTAATTTACACAGTTTACATATTTTGCCGCACTTTACATTTTACCACCTTTGTCTGTTCCATACAAAAAATTCACCAAATATCTTTGAATTTAACCTACGTAACCCTTTACTCCATTTTTATCTCTAGAATTTCATCCACACTTTCATCCATCCATACCGTAGGCAGCTCGGACAATCGCATCCTCTCTATATTCTTATTTCTATCTTATACTTTTTCTTGCGTACCTATTTATCTACCTTACCTACTTTCTTTTCATTTTGTCTATTTTTTGCAGCTCACTCTACAGTTCTCTAAAGGTTTCCACTACAACAGTTATTCCTTCCTCACTAAATAGTTCCTTAAATTCGAAATTAACATCCTCTAATAATTTTTTCATTATTTTTCTCGTTTCTTCGAAGTGTAATACAAAGTGTTCCATCGTTTCTACACATTCTACATAATTTATCCTCTTCTTTGAGCCAATATTTATTTCCATTTACAAAATTACCGTATCTAAGTTTCGCAATTATTTCTATGTCTAACTTCCTCCCATTCTTTCTTAGATATTTAGGTAACCCTACAACGTTCAACTCTTTTTGGATCTCGTTATATTTCGCTTCTCTTATTTTCATATCAAAAGTTTGCCTCTCTATATCCTTATCTCTTTTTTCAGTTTCTTCTTGCACACTTTGTTCTCTCCCTATCATATTTACTATCTCCATTTCACTAAAACCTAAATCATTGTAATATTGCTTCCTTTCTAAATTATATACGCCTTGCACTTTATTAGTCAACTTTTCTTTCCAACACATTTTTACTAGTCTATCCTCCCCTAGCTTACTTATCTTTTCCTCAAACTTAATGCCCTACTAGCCCAACCTATTTTCATTTTGTTTATGCATGCCTCTCTAAATACGATGTACCTCGGTGTACAGAAATCGAGTTTTCAGCCCATCTAAAGTAATCTACCCGTATTTTTTCCAACTCTTTTCTTTCCTTGCAGTCCCATATTTCACACCCATATGCCATGACACTCTTTACTAAATGATTAAATAATATTTTCCTTATTTTGAAGTCGTTCCTACATTTATGTTCGCCTAAAACCCACGTCCTTTTTGCCGCTATAATCCATTGTTTGTCTACTTCTGGTATATGATCCTTATAGTTTCCTTCTTTATTAAATGTGAACCCTAGATACATAAATGACTTAATTTCTTCTAACTCCTTCTCATCCCATACCCATCTTTCTTTTTTACTATTCCTCCCCCTGTTAAAAACTAATACCTTTGTTTTTTCCTCACTTAGTATCATCTTTCTTTTTCTCAAATATTTTCTTAAAGTACCCATCATGTCAATCAGTGCCTCTATATTTTCCGCTAATAAGGCTATGTCGTCAGCATAAGCTAACGACCGTAGTCTTATATTTTCTATTTTAACTCCCCTGATATTCCTTTCTTTAAAAAATCCTTCGAACTGAGCTATATAAATACAGAAAAGAATAGGACTTAGTACGCGCGCCTGTTTCAAACCTTTAACCGTCCAGAATTCCTCTGATATATTATCCCCAACTCTTACTCTGACTTTCGTTTCTTCATATATTTATTTTATTCTTTCTATTAAATATTTACTTATGCCCAACCTTTCCATAATTCCCCATAGTATGTTCATGTCTACCAGATCGAAGGCGGTCTTCAAATCAATAAACATAGAGTACAGTTTTTTTCCTATTCCCTTTGTTCTTTGTATCAAAGTGATTCAAAATGTAAATATTATCCATTGTAGACCTTCCCTTTCTAAAACCTACCTGCCCATCCGGTAAAATCCCTTTTTCTTCTATTTCTGTCACTAACATCTTTCTAATAACCTCCGTGTATAATTTGTACGCCGTTGACATGAGCGTAATTCCTCTATAGTTTTTTGGTTCGTTTTGGTTTCCTTTTTTGTATAACGGTATTATCGTCCCTAATTTCCATTCTTCCGATAGTCCTTGCCCGTCCATACTTTACCCAAATAGCTATCAACTTTTCTACCAATTCCTGTCCTGCATATATCCATACTTCGTTTGGTATTCCGTCCGCTCCCGGTGCTTTCCTTTTCTTCAAAATGCCCCAAGCTCCTTTTATTTCCCTATCCGATATTTTCTCTTTTTCTATTTCTTCCTCTTCTTCAAATTTTTGCCTGTTTTTCCCAATTTTCCTATTTTTTGATCCCTTCAACAGCGAAACAAAATGTTCTTTCCACGCTTTATTTTCTATGTTGCTTTCCATTTTTTCTCTTCTTTTCCTTGACTTGTTCAAAAATCTTCATACTTCATTTTCGTTTTTGTTTGATCTTAACTGTTCCTCTTCATATTCTTTCCACTCTTTTTCTTTATTTTTACAAAGTTCTCTCCATTCTTTTCTTTCTTCTAATTATTTTTCTTTTAGGTCTTCCCCCTTTCTCCATCTTTTAAATGCACTTTTTACTTTTCTTTTCTTTCTGGAATAACTGCTGTCCCACCATCTTTTAGTTCCTAATACCCACTTTCTTAGCTTGGTTTCTGTTTAGTTACTGTTTCGTCTATTACTTTTTTCGTGTCTATTACTTTTTTCGTCTTCTTCATTTTCTGTTATCTCTAGTACTTGAGTTTTACTTCTAAAAATTTTCCTTTCTTTCTCGTTCCATGAATATACCCATTTCTTTTCTTCGTCTTCCAATTCCTTATTCTTGTCCCTTTCTATCGTTTCCATTGTTTCTTCTAGTACAATTTTAAACTTTAACACCTTTTTTCTCACATTTTCATTTACTATAATATAATCTATCAATGTGCTGCCCCTAATTCCTATATAAGTGAATTTGCCCCTTTCATCCCCCGCAAAGTTTCCGTTTAGTATTGACCATCCTTGCCTCCCGCAAAAATCTATCAGATTACTACTCCCGTTGTTAGCCGTTTTAACCTTACTTTTCCTTTTTTCTACTTCTAAAGTATTCCCTTCAGAACCTATAAGACTGCCTTCCTCTCCTATTCTAATATTGAAGTCTCCTCCAATAATTATATTACTTCCTGGTGTATCTTCTTGTTCTTCCCACCTTTTATAATATTTTTCCATGTTGCCAGCATTGTATATCGACCAAATTACCGTGTCTTGATTGCCACTTCTTATCACTGTTCTTATAAGTCCTTCTTCTATTTCTATAGTTGCCTCTCTATTTTCCATTAACCAGTCTCTCTTTATCCCTATTATAAAACCCCCCTTAGCCGTATCTTTTTTGCTTCTCTTCTAGCTGGTAAAATATTTAAAAAATAAGGATATGATATGACCGATTCGGTTATGCGAAGAGGCCAAGATTTATTGAGCTACTACAGCGCTAGGCTAGTGCCGCCGCGTCTTGGCGTTGGGCACGATTCGCGCCCAACGCCGGAACCGCTGATGCCGCAGAGTCGTAGAAGCATCCCGTGCGCATGTTACGTTCTGCCTCATCTCCAATGATCGAGCTATTGTTGGTTCATAATGTTGAAACTAATTTTATAATATTATAAGATATGTATTATAATTTTTTAAAGCAAAAAGAATCAATATTTTTTAAAGTCATGAATATTTGAAAAATATTAACTATTTAACAAATTCGCTTTACATACAAAAAAATTCATTTTAAATTCTATCATTGATTGTCAAATTTAAGTATAAAAGTAAATAAAGGTAAGTATAAGTAAAAGTACGTAATAAAACGTAATAAATCGTTACTGATAGTTAATATTTTCACGTGATTGAAAGTTAGTTCTGTCAGAGTATGGTACTGTATTATGAACAGGATAATTAGGCCAGGAAAGCATTGCTGGTCTACTGGCAGGTAAATAATTAGCGTTTGGAGGATAAGATTGCAATGGAAGTGCTTGGCTGCTTGGAGGTAATTGAACAGAATGGTATAAGTGTCCGTAAACGTTATCTGTAAGTTGTAAAAGTTTAGCATAAAATAATAATATAAGTGCATAAATGAGCAAATTGGTTTTGAGTATTCAACTCAGGAATTAAACTTTTCGGTGAACTATTATTCGAATCCATATTCATATAAGTATGCAACTCTTAGCTGAAAGTATTACGATAGTTTACAAATAAAATTTTTATAATAAAATTAAAAAAACAATAATATTACGTGATACAATTGTATCCCTAACAAAGTTATATTGTCGCAAAAATTTTAATTTTTTATGTTATATCTTATATCGTTCCTTTAGAAATATTCGAAAAAGTAGGCTCATTGGATTGTGTCAAACTGTAAAAAAGTAAATAACTTCTTGTCATACATCGCAAAGCGACTGTTTCCGAAAAAAATAATTTGTTGCCCGCTCTTAGCAAAATGGTGTATCAATCGGGCGAAAGGGGTGGTCTTTTCGCCCACTACTCAAAGGCTCAATGTATATCTATGTGCATACGTACGTATGAGCGTGCGTATGCGTGTCCGTGAGTACATGAGTTCAAACTTTTTTTCAGAAAGCAACAGAATATTTGATAAATTACAATAATTCTTTTTTTAAATTAGTTTATTATTTGTAATAAATAGAATATTCGCAGTGATAATAGATAGTGTTGTGTAGAATTAAGATTTTGTCGTTTTACATCGGTAAACATGAATGTATAAATTAGTATTTATAGTATACATTGTTTGACAGTTTAACCCAGACTAGAAATGAAGCTTAGCACCCGTAAATTTTACAGTAAAGAAAACTGCCTAAAAGTTTCTTAAAGTAGTCAGAAAAATCTTAAATTTAAAACCTGTAGAGTTAAAAAAATTTTATTCTTAAACAAAGTTATTAATAATTGACTATATTAACCGAAAATGCATGAAAGGTCAACGGATTTAAAACAGTTAAATTTTCTAGGATATTCATGCATTTCAGTTGTTATATTCAATTATTAATACAATTATTAATTCAATTATTAATAAGGTCCAAATTAAAGCGTTTTCTTACTACTTTCGAATTCTTTAGGGCAGATTTCTTTAGTGTAAAAACATGCGGAGTTACGATGACAAATAGCCGCCCTTCTATATATCGTTCTTTTTATTGTTTTGTCTATTCTTCATCGTCTTTGTCGCGCTTTGCTCCATTTCCATCATCACTTGACAAAGGTAAGTACTAAACTGGAATTAATTAAAAATAATACATTTATATTTAAATATATGCGGATAATATATAAACTGCCATATAAGAAAAAACTGCATAAAATTAAAAGTTTTGTTACTAAGGTTGTATTTATCCTACAAAATCCTCCGGGGGCTCATTTTATAGCTTTTTGCGTATCCTTTAAGATGGATTTTGTTCCAAATAGATTAATCAATTTTTTTATATTTTATCAAGACAAGAAAGGTAAATAAAAAATCAAAATTTTCTTGCCTACTTTCAAGTTTACACATTTCTGTGGGAAAAATTCCCACAATAAATCTAAAAGTGGGATTTTGAAGCTTGTTCGAAGAGCTTTCGAATGCATAGTTAAAATAAAAATTTTTTCATAATTACCGTAGGAGATACAGACGTTTGAAAGAATAAAAACCCCTTTTCTTCAATAATTATTATCTCACTACCTTTGACGCATACGAGAAAATTTTACTTGGAAAAAATGTGTGTTATAGGGCAAAGAATCGGCCTATATTTTCTTAGGTTTAAAAAAATAAATTTTTTTTATGATCTTGTAAATACTTTAAGCCTTTAATACTTTTCTTCAATAATTATTATCTCACTACCTTTGACTCATACGAGAAAATTTTACTTGGAAAAAATGTGTGTTATAGAGCAATGAATCGGCCTATATTTTCTTAGGTTTAAAAAAAGAAATTTTTTTATCATCTTGTAAATACTTTCAGCTTAAAGAAATCTTCGAATTTATATAAATACCGCATAGTTACCACCAGGAAATCTATTTTTAGTTTCTTGATAAGTAATATATAAGCAAATTCAATTAATCAACAACATTGAATTCCTTCGGAATCATCAAAATACGATCTACAATATGAAATCGGAAAGAGCGGTCACTTTACTCTGAGCGTAACTCAGCTTTGTTTATAAATTCCGTGATACTCTAGTTATACTCAGTTAATAAACTATCAGTTCACACATACATATCTCTCAGTCCGCAAGCATGAGAACGCTACCAATTTGTTTATAGAAAGCCGTAGTTAGATTGTAGCTCTTCACAATTCGTAGATGTCTTTACGCTTAAAGTATTTACAAGATCATAAAAAAAATTTCTTTTTTTAAACCTAAGAAAATATAGGCTGATTCTTTGCCCTATAACACACATTTTTTCCAAGTAAAATTTTCTCGTATGAGTGAAAGGTAGTGAGATAATAATTATTGAAGAAAAGGGGTTTTTATTCTTTCAAACGTCTGTATCTCCTACGGTAATTATGAAAAAAATTTTATTTTAACTATGCATTCGAAAGCTCTTCGAACAAGCTTCAAAATCCCACTTTTAGATTTATTGTGGGAATTTTTCCCACAGAAATGTGTAAACTTGAAAGTAGGCAAGAAAATTTTGATTTTTTACTTGCCTTTCTTGTCTTGATAAAATATAAAAAAATTGATTAATCTATTTGGAACAAAATCCATCTTAAAGGATACGCAAAAAGCTACAAAATGAGCCCCCGGAGGATTTTGTAGGATAAATACAACCTTAGTACCAAAACTTTTAATTTTATGCAGTTTTTTCTTTGGATGGGCAAATAATTATGGACGGCAGTGTATATATTATCCGCATATATTTAAATATAAATGTATTATTTTTAATTAATTCCAGTTTAGTACTTACCTTTGTCAAGTGATGATGGAAATGGAGCAAAGCGCGACAAAGACGATGAAGAATAGACAAAACATAAAAAGAACGATATATAGAAGGACGGCTTTCGTTGAAATATGATATAGCGGTTCCGAGTTCCGACGTTGGGCACGATTCGCACCCAATGCCGAGACACGGTAGCCTCGCCCTTATAGCGCTGTATAGTAGCTTGTGAAGTCCGGCGACTTCCCGCGATTCTCGAACTCGCGTATAGTATATATATGTATTACATTACACGCGCTAATATTAAAATACAGATATCACGATAAAGTCGTTCTCTTTCGTTCCGTTAGTTTTCCCACGGAAATGGTTGATTATTTTAATGTATTCTGTACGTGCCTAAAACATAGAAAACAAGCGCGTAAATTATCGTAATGGTCACTCGAAAAAACGGTTGTAAAATGCGAAGCGGACACCTAATACCGTATTATTTATGATTTGTTTTTCTCTGCGAGGGGAAAACCCGAGAAGAACCATAAATAATGTGTTCAGCGAAGAAACTCGAAGAGCCGAGCACAAACTGCGCACGCGCCCGGCTCCCCTTTCACTCGAGACACATTCTAAGGGCTCCCGGAAACAAACAAGCCGAAACAATGCACTTTTTGTCACTACACTGGGAAAAAGGCGAGAACCACGCCGCACTTTCAGACATGTGTCTACAGCGTGGCGTTATCAGAGGGAAGAAAGGGCCCCACTCTGACTCTCTCCCACGCCAGTACGGGCCTTGCAGCCTTTCGCTGATTGGTCGGCGACGCGGGGAAAACCCAGTGGAAACTCGCTTTCATTCGCCAAGAGGAAGCAGGGGTGGAGATACTCATACTCCTTCTTCCCTTTGCACCCTCAACGACGCCACAAATGTCACCGCCCTCAAGGAGAGGAGAGCGAAGCAGCATCACCAAGAGCTCACCAGCAGTCAGTCAGAGTTCGACAGCCGATGGCGACACTCTTCAAATTCTTATACTTTTATACCTTGTAATTTCAAAGACTAGAATATACATAAGATCTTAGGAGGTTATCCTAAGTATCTTTTAACGTAAATTCGTTTACTTTATTATTTCTACTATCCTTCCGCGTGTTGAGAGCATTTTAATGCTCGCTTGATAATTTAAACTACCCGCGTGTCACGTTCGCGTTAAAACATATTCTCGGTCAGAATACGTAAATGGGAAATTCCGCGACGTCACAAGCTTAATGAATCTTGGCCTCTACGTGTGACCGAATCGATCATATGTAATCCTTATGTTCGAAATATTTTCATTCCAATAGTAATTGAAATGATGTATTATTATTTTTGAAATTTTCAAATACCAAAATAGTGGTATAAAGTTATTGTTTGGTTGAAATAAATAAATACCAGTTTTACTTTAAACATTTGAGTTCGACATTTTTTTCCGTGTAGGCTTTTTCACGTCTGACATCATGATCCCACGTGACCGAACGCTGGGAGTACAAGATTCAAAATTGAGTTGATTGATTTTTACTAATATAAAATCAGCGCAATTATTTCTGAGTATTAAAAAATATGCCAAAAATACCTCTTTTGCTAGCTACCTAATTAATGTTAAGCACACTTAATTCGATAAATAAAAATATTGTTTATTTATCATCAAAACATGCGCAGTCAAAAATGGTTACCGTATACTTGCGATTAAATTAGCTAGGATATGATTTAATCGTAGTTGAATAATTGTGAAATATACTAACTAATTTAGTATTCAATATTGTATAGATAATACATTTTTTGTAACAGCGAGTTTGCTTGAATTTTTGATAATTTGTAACAATAACATTACAAAATATAAGTATCTATCATATGCAATTATTTTCTTGCTTATGTTATTAAGTTAAAGATCTAAGATGGTTACTTAAAAAAATAATTTTTGAAAAAATATAGTAAAGTAAAAATGTACCCCACATGTATTTAATTCAATAAAATACGCAACAAATTAATTGTATATGATATACTTTTACATTTTGTGATATTATTATTACAAATTATCAGTATAACTAATAAAATTGTAAAAATACGTTACGATTTAACCTATAATAATGGATAAATTTGACTGTTTCAGGCAAACTTACTGTTATAAAAAATTTATTATTTATACTATATTGAATACTAAACTCGTTAGTATATTTCACGAGTATTCAAATACGATGAAATCATATTCTAACTAAGTTAATTGAAATTATACAGTAACAGTTTTTGACCGCTCATGCATTAATCATAAATAAAGAATATTTTTAGGTAGCGAATCAAGTATGCTTAGCATTCATTAGGTAGCTTAGCAAAAGAGGTATATTTGGCATATTTTTTGATACTCAGAAATTATTGCGCTGATTTTATATTAATAAAAGGAATCAGCGCAATTTTGAATGTTGTACTCCTAGCGTTCGGTCACGTGGGGTCGTTACACTAGGATTACCTTGTAGGATTTACGAATGATTTGCGATATTATAAATAAATAAATAAACAAATAAATAAAATGATGTACTTAAAAGTATCTTGATAATTTCAGAAAAATTTAATTCTTATGAATTTTCTATTATTACATGGACTTAGAGTATTCACATATTGGAATTCCACGTGATGCTAACCTAAAAATAAGCACGAAAAAACACTTTCTTATGTTTATTAATTTTTTCAGATTTTTAAAT
Source organism: Gastracanthus pulcherrimus (assembly GCA_949152435.1). NCBI lineage: Eukaryota > Metazoa > Arthropoda > Insecta > Hymenoptera > Pteromalidae > Gastracanthus > Gastracanthus pulcherrimus. The sequence continues at coordinate 47,986,426 of OX424575.1, read as the reverse complement.
TGTGTTTTTCTTATATAAACTAATAAAAAAAACGGAAAAACCAAAGTTTGGTATTTTTGTTATACTCTGTAATAAATACGTTATCGGTGGCGTTCTAACATGTTTTTTAACTTTCTACACATGTAATTACTTAATTATCCACTGTTACTCCAACGAAAAGTGCTTTAGACATCCCAAATAAGTTGATTTTATGTTTGTTTACATTTTAAAAAGGTACTGTTTTACCTCCATTGATCGGCCGTTCTCGCGACAATTTCACACGTGAAAATGCCTAATACTCAAAATAATAACAATTGCGTAATAAAAATAGCATAGGTACACCTAATATATCATAACATTTTGCTGAAGAACTTTTACACTTAAATCCTTACTTTCTCAAAGCCACAACCTCCAGTTCTGCGTTAAACTTAAAAATATTGATAGTGTTCAATCTGACCCCGTGTTCAGTTTCGCCCGGCCTCCCCTATAGTTTCGTGTAAAGTTAGGTGGTCTCTAAGACCGGGTTTTGACCCAAATTAGATTTTGGCCAAAAAATTCGAAATAAATTCCTACAGTGTCTACCAAAAATAAAAAGTCAATTCCACCCTAAACGGGCCACCCCCAGCCCTCCTATTCTCCTCCACCACCCCTTCAAAAAATGAAAACTTCACCGCTTATATACAGCGTTTTTGGAAAGATTCGACACTGTCAAACTTGTATTTGATTAATAAAGTACACTATGACCTCTCTATGAACTACCTTCACTCTTATTCACCATTTTTAGCCTTTTTACACCCCTCTCCCCTTAAAGAGGGTGAAGGGGGTGGTTTTATTAATTATTTATGTGCAGGGTATGTAAATATAAAATATGTAAGCTTAATCACCAGACTTGACTAGGTGTGTTTGCGTGTGTGTGTGTGTCTGCGTGTGTGTGTGCGCTCGTGCATGCGTGCATATATACACTCGAAGTACATATATTCGGATCGAATGTTTTAAAATCATGTCATCATATTGGTTAATTCCTGTGAATAAGACAATTTCATTGGAGCAATTTAAAAATGATCGATCCGAATATATCTTACGTCGAGTGAACGTGTGTTTAAACAGTAAGACACATATGTGTATTTTCTATATTAATAAAGATTATTTAAGGGGTAACGCCACCTTGGAGGCTCTAAAATGAATTAAAGTTGGTGAATTTACTGTCGGTAAATAGAAAGCTTTATTTAAAAATTACTTTGAGGACTTTATTGTACGTGTATTGAAGTATATACAAAAATTTGAAAAAATTATTTTCTAATAAAAATGGCGGCTGTTTGTTCAACTTCTGGAATCATCTTTTTTTGAGCATGTCAGTTTGCGGATACAATTGCTGGGCCACTGGTCATCAAGAGCAAAAAAAATGGAATATGGGTTTTGTAACGTGGAATTTTGTTACTCTAATTTATTTATAACTTTTACTCAGCACTTTACCGAATTTATCAATACTAATGGGCGCCAGGTAAAGCGCGGCTAGCCCTGGACGAGTCCCTTTCCCCAGAGGAAGTTCCGTGAAGTGGAAAATCAGGAATATATATACTTATATAATAATTACACAAATCTCACTCTTTTAAGTACCTAGGCTTTATTATAAATCACCATATGTGACGGTCGCCAAATTTACAAGTTTCGCACAATTTACCGGTCGCTAAACAATATGGCTACGCTAGCCCACGCATGTGTCTCCCGCGACGACCAAATCACCGCGTTTCCCGAGTTTTCCGAATATCGCGTAATATCCCCCTTTTTCCCACACTACTATTCATAATCTTCAAACGGGTCCGGCGCGCACTGATTCTAAAACGACGGTGTCACACCACCAATGAGTTTACGTTCTCTATCTATAAGTGCCGAGGGAAGCTCGACAATTACAGCCCACTCACCGTCGCTAATTGTGGTCGCCTAGCGGTGCTCCTTGTACTCCTGGTCGCTATTACTTTCGCCGATTCTACCCTCGCTAACTATATGTCCGCCGATTTTATAATAAGACTCGAGAGGTGCTCGCAACGTACGTCTGTATTCTCTAACGGGCGGGCAGGCAATGCCCAAAATCGGAGAGGGCGGAAATCTTTTCCAAATTTTCAACTCTTCTTCTATGACTACCTTCAGTCCATACACTTGTTGCTTCTGCTCCTTTCTTCTCGGTCATTGGCCTTGATTTTCCCTAAATGCAAAAATCAAGGCTAAGTCTGCGGCGATTTGAGTCGCTAATTTCCATTGGTCCGCTCCGCGATTGCCGCTCTGCCCACGAAGCGCGGGCAACCCGGCGTGTATATCTATATCGGGCGCTTTTGGTTTTGTTCTGTCGACAGCCACGTCGGTATCTCTCTCTCTCTCTCTCTCTCTCTCTCTCTCTCTCTCTCTCTCTCTTCTCTCTCTCTCTCTCTCTCTCTCTCTCTCTCTCTCTCTCTCTCTCTCTCTCTTTCTCTCTCTCTCTCTCTCTCTCTCTCTCTCTCTCTCTCTCTCTCTCTCTCTCTCTCTCTCTCTCTCTCTCTCTCGTGGCTACAGCCGCGATGGTGTGCCTCGAGGAAACCGCCGCTGCTGCTGTGAATCCTCTTTCCTCCCGTGTCTGCGTGCATCGGGAGAGAGGGCGGTCGCGTGCGCGTGGGTCTCGGATGGGTCGCTAATTGTTGTGGTCGCTAGAGCGGTCAGTTTGTTCTCCTTTACTGGCCATCTTGATAAATAACCACTTCAAGGTCGCTTGTAAGGAGGAGGTCGCTACTATGGGGCTTTTTCCCTTGGGGGAATATATCTCTTCAATTCCCTCACGTGCACCTCGGGTATTCTTTTATCCTCCCCCATATTTAGCACATATACCATTGGAGACTTGACTTCTTTGATGGAAAATGGGCCGTCAAACCGGCCAGCTGACTAAGCCGAGAACCGCTTGTCTTTGTTTGACAAGTGATGGGTTGCCCTCATTACTAAGTCCCCTACCTGGAACGTCGCATTCCTTCTGCCCCGATTGTACGTTGTAGTACGCTGCTCTTCCCCCCTAGACTAGATGTGGGCATCCCAACATCTAAGTCTGTAACACAGGTAGAGGGGCCCTCCGTGACTAAACATGATCCCTGTCAGCTTGACTTTCTTCCCCGCCAACCTCGTCACTGGAGGACGTTGCCTTGAGTGGGTCGCCGTTCCAGGTGATGGTGACTCGAGTTTCTGGGCATCCTGCCTCGACCTTACCGATTCATAGTCGACTGGGATATTGGGACGACGTATGGGTCGACCGGGCGGTAAGCGGTAGGGTACTTCCTTACACCCCGCTACAGCTCCCATCTTGGCTCCAATCGTCTTCTCTATGACTCTGTCGTTCACTCCCTCCGTACTTGCGACTCGTCTCTCTTCTATAGTAGCTCACTTCCGGTCGCTCCTTTCATCTGCTCTTCCTCTTTCTCTAGTAAGTTATCTACTGCTGCTGCTGCTGCTACTGCTGGTGGCGCTGCTGCTGCTGGCGCTGCGCGCTACTTTTCCTTCACTCTTCTCTCTCATCTCTTCACTCGTCGCTCGGGTCTCTTCGCTCTTCTCTCTCGTCTCTTCACTTGTCGCTCGGGTCTCTTCGCTATTCTCTCTCGTTTCTTCACTCGTCGCTCCGGTCTCTTCGCTCGTCACTCGGGTCTCTTCGCTCTTCTCTCTCGTCTCTTCACTCGTCGCTCGTGTCTCTTCGCTCTTCTCTCTCGTCTCTTTACTCGTCACTCGGGTCTCTTCGCTCGTCGCTTGGGTCTCTTCGCTCTTCTCTCTCGTTTGTATATGGGCATTTCCTGCCGGGCTTAGCACGGCACTCTCCCCCCCCCCCCTCCCTAGACCCAGAACCAAGAGAACGTCAGCAGTGTTACTTGGCAAAACTCTCTTCACTATGCCTGTCCTTGTGAGGTCGCTAGTAGGGCGTGCAGCTGTCCTGCCTCAATCGTCACAGCTCGGTCCAGATCCACGTATCCGCGTTCACGTTGCTTTTCGGGCGTGTCTGAACTGTCGCTATTGTCTGATTCGAAAGAACAACATTTTCCCTGACGTCCTTGTCGGTCCGGTCCCAAATGGAGTAACCTCGCTTCCGGTGCTGTATATGCCTCCGCGGTGTATACCCCGAGTCACTGTCAGAGTTTGATGAGCTGCAGTATCGAGAGATTTGGTCATGAATGACTACCGTCGATCCCGGGCCTGGGTTCGACGTTCCTGGCAATCGTGCTGCCGGAGTTCTTGCCCATGACGGTTGTGCGTCTGCATTCGAGGACAGTCCCTTTGACTGTGTAGTCGCCTTTACATGTTGTGTTGAGTCAACTGGACCGGTGAGACCTGTGAAACTTGGCATCCTGGTACAGGAATCGTGCGTGACGGGCCTTCGTGAGTACTGAATACTGGGTGCTGCCATTTCTTCTTGCATCGATGTAGCGGTGGTAATGGTGGTGGTTGCGCAACTAATTCTCCGATTGACTGGTACCTGTGCTCTAGACTCTTGTATCTCCGCTACTTATCTTGACGTAGTAAGCGGCCTCACGTCTTGGCTGTCTTCGGTCCCTGTACTTTGACTTTCTAAAGTTTTGGTCGACTTCTTAGGTCTTTTAGCCCTTTTTCTCGTGACCACGAGTATGGGAATTTCCTCGTATGACTCCTCTGTCATAGTTGCAACCGTAGTCGCCGGTAATTCCTCCGGTTGTTTTTCATCCGCGGACGGGTCCCATGATACGTCAACATGAGGCTCCACTGTCCTTATACTGGCTCGAAGAAGTCTGTCTCTGACTTGGACTATTGTCCCAGATACGCTCAATCCCATTTGGTCCAGGATTACTATTAGTTCGTTTGGGTCCATCCCATTAATTCTAGTCGATACCGCCATTCGCTGGAGTATGCGCGGGTCCTTCTTTGCTGCTTGTCTTGTGTTCATTTTGTACTTTTTACTCCTACACAAAGGAAACAAAAACAACGGATTGGTCGCTAGTTACACTCTACAGTTAGTGCAATATTCGCTATGTTGGGAGGGCCCGCCCAAGTCTTTGGAATCTTCTCAAAGACGGGGATTTAACTTGCAGTACCTGGTGCACGTGAATGGAGAGGTCGCTAATAAGGGAAACAGTTTTAACTCTTTTACGGGACAATTTTCCTGCCTAACTACTTTGTCACTAATTTTCAATGTTTATAAGGATTTATAATAATAATATATATATTTATATATATTTTATGTTACACTGGAGATTACCGTATGTTACTTTTGCTAAAGGGACAAAACGAGATAAAACAAAGAAAATAGCTTCTTTTCTTGAGGTCTTCTTTATCGGTTCCTTTAGCTGAAATGCCTAATCGATATTTGGTTGCCAAACTATTGAGTAGCTGCTGAAATACCCTGACGCAAAACTAATAAAATCGCTATTCAGTCTTCAGTAGTTCTTGGTATTCTCTCCATCAGAGGAAGCCGTGTGGATAGCCCTTAGGGGAGGTCACACGTAAACTTTCGGCAAAGCTGTCCCACATAGGCAAACTGTTTTTATTATTGTATCCATTAAGTAGACTCTCCCACTTTGAACAAATAATAATAATTAATATAGACAAATGAGAGTTGAAAGAATGCAAGGAGTGAGTGAGGAGAGGTTTGATAAATAAAAATACGGTTTTCGCGGGAAAAGACAAAGAACTTGCTTCGGCGTAAAAACCGTCACGGCTTAGAGGGAAAAACTGAAACAAGATGAGTTTTTATTTTCTAAATAATGAATGACATAAACAATAAATTTAAACGCACTAAAGTTATTCTACTTACAAGATTTATTTCAAACGTGAAGCACAGTAAAAACGAAACGCAAGTTGAATGATAATTCACGTACTTAAAAATAAAGAGCTCTCTTACCTAATGCCGGATGACCAATCGCTACAAATCGCTGAGATAAAGAATCGTTGACGCCGTGCCTCAAACGAAAACAGGGTACAGAAAATCTGCTTGCTGTGATGTCGCACCGCTCACGCGTGGAATCCGGGCACGGGGAGTGTAGAAGATGGCCCGCAGTCTGAACACAGCGCGCCCCGATGTCTCGGGGAAACCAATGCTGTGGTGTCGGGTAACTCTACCTCAAGTTGCTGCGTGATACGCTCACCCTGGAACGGTCACATCGAAGCTTTCGCACGTGGACAAATTCACCTCGAGAATTTCACTCACTCACTCTCACATAAACGCACGCGAACACGAACGAATTTCGAGGTTGAATCGCCTTGTACACGAACACGAGACGAGTGGACTCGTTCTGAGAAGAGCGCCGTCACACTCACCTAAACGCCGACACGTAACGCAGAGTTCTTTTCCGCGAACGCGAGACAAGTTGACTCGTTCTGAAAGAAGTAAACGAAGACGTCTCGATCTCCTTAAACAGTAGCTCGAGCGACCTGTCACCTCAGCAGGAACTGTCCCAATGAACACGTCCGCGAGCGTGCGCGAATAATCACGCCAGAGCGCCACATGCATCGGTCCAGCTAACAGTGCCGCCGCGGCTGCCGAGTAACGGCGTGAGATTCGAAATTCGTATATTTTTGCATGACTTTTAGCGAGTAGAAATGAAGCGAACACACTAAATTTTTCTAGTTTTTCTCTTTTCCATATTCCCCAAACAGTATTATAGCTTTATCAACTTTTTTGTCATTTTCTTTATATGTGCACTGTGCGTGTTTTTGTCGTGAACCGTGGATCTAAAGGATTTGAGTCCATAAGGCTCTATTAACCTTTATAAGGCTCTATTAACCTTTTGTTAATTTAGAATCCATGACAGCACCAAGGTTGGTAATAGCATCTCCAAAGGGAATGAAAACATTATCCTGTACCTCAATGCTTGGCAGGTGTAAGTCCTGCAACAATAATAGTCTTTGGTTTATTGGCATTGAGGCACAGAGCATTCTCCGAAGCCTATGCCGACATTGCTCGCGCTACGCCAGACAAACGAGCTATGCCCTCGTAAAGATTATCTCTGGTAACCTGTGTATAGGGTTGAAGATGATAATTCACCCGCTGGTCCTTTGAAAACAGCCAGTATGTTTCGGAGATCATTGTTGTACAGACTAAACAGAAGGGGCCCCAGAACCGAGCCCTGCGGTACGCCAAGATTGGTTGTGAGCCAATGAAATTCACCATTGGATTTTGTAATCACTCACTGGTTACGACCTGTAATGTATGATTTAATCCACAGGACTATGGACCTAAAAAATCTCATTCTGATCAGTTTGCAAAGTAATTTAGAGGGTGATATTATGTTAAGCACCTTGTTGAAATCAAACATCAGAAGTATGGTAAGCAGTTGTTTCTTGCTATCGATAACAGCTCGGATGTTCTCTGACAGACTCAGTAGTGCTGTTTGCGTACTGTGATGTTGCCTAAAGCCAGTCTGACGTGAGTCAAAGATTTTTCTAGATGTAATAAACTCTGAGATTTGCTCATGGTCAATCTTTTCCAGGACCTTGGAGAGAAAACTCAAGAGGGCAATGGGAGGAAAGTCCGAGACGGCAGATGGAATCGCTGTCTTCTTGAGAGAAACCAGATGAGCTCTCTTGCAAGCTCCAAGAAAGGCTCCACAAGATAGTGAGAAGTTGAAGATGTAAGCTAAGTGGTGGACTATAACCGGAAGGGATTTCGCGATGATACTTTGGATACTTCACGAAAAGTGAAGCTGTCGTCACTGGCCTTCGATAAAATGTCCCCTGGGAAGTGGGTGTTTACCTCATCCGGTGTGAAGCCGTGCAGCTTCTCTTTAGCCTTTGGTAGGAGACCAAGGTTTCACAGTTCCTTGCAGATATTTTTATTATTATCCAGAGCATTATGCCCCGAATAAAAGCCCTCCGCGCTTCAACTGTGCGTTGTCAAAAGGTCGCCATCATGTTGTTCGCAACCAGCACTACATCATTGTCGTCAGTAAAGATGACGTCGATCGAAATGTGAGATTGTCTGACGAGATGAGTCGCGCCATGATCAACTAATTAGAGATTTAACTCATATGCTATGCTTCGCGTTCAGACCACCCATTACTATTCGGTGCGCCTAGCCTGCCGAATAAATTACGAGATTCTCAAGATCTGAGTCGGCAGCGAATGAGATCTCTGGCGATCGATAAATAACGGCTACGAATATTGGTTGAAGATTGCCTTGCTGGACTTAACACATCAAATACTCAAGAATGCCCGGTTTTCCTTTGTCCAGTTGTGTACTCGAGGAACACAACAACGTCGCTTTGTAGGTGTTATGTACATATAAGACTATACTCCCCTCCTTGATTATTCCTGTTTCGTCTAATTACTGAATAACTGTCAATCTGAATGCCAACATCATCGTCGTGTCCGAAACGCGACTCAGCCACGCCGAATAGGTGATGAGCAGTTGTAAGGAATTAACAGAACATCCCAAAATGTCTACTAAATGAAGTAACATTGAGGAAAAATTAATAAGCATGAAAACCCGGGCAGTCAATCACGACCGAATCGCCGCCATCACCAGAGCCGATCTTAATTTATTGAATCATTATTAACGGGGGGTAATTATTAATGTTTGAGGGAACGAGGAGCCCGAGAATCGCGACCGAGGGGGAAAACACGGACACATACACTCATACCGCACCGACCACGAGAGCTGATCGTACAGCCGGCACGGTTAGCTGGAGCAACCACCAAGTAGACGTCTGCATACACAGACACACACACACCCAGACACTGCACCTATGACAAAGACGACGACGACAACGACGACGACGACGCGGAAAAGAGCGCGGCCGGTAGCCCGGAACCAAGCAGAGGCACGCAGATACCGGGGCTGGAGCTGTTGGTGTGTACGTCGTGCTGTGGTAACACACACGGCATATACACAGTTGCGCGCCATACGCGCTACTCTTTCTGTCGCTTGCTCTCTCTCTCCCATGTCTCGAGGATAATGAGCCGCTGCACGCGCGCACACGCGCACACGCGTGACCAGGCCTCTCTCCCGATGCACGCAGACGCCGGAGGAGAGAAAATTCGCTGCAGCAGTGGCAGCTTTCTCCAGGCACACAACACCAGCTGTAGTCACGAGAGACAGATAGATATAATATTTATTTGTAAATATTTACAAAAATTTCTACATACAATTTTACATTTTAATGTGGAGAGAGAGAGAGAGAGAGAGAGAGAGAGAGAGAGAGAGAGCGAGAGAGAGAAAGAGAAAGAGAAAGTGAGTGAGAGAGAGAGAAAGAGAAAGTGAGTGAGAGAGAGAGAGAGAGAGACAGAGAGAGAGAGAGAGAGAGAGGACGCGGCAGCCGACAGCCCAGGGGAGAGCTAGCAGCCGCCTCGCCGCGAGCCGCCCGAAGCTGCCGGTCTACCATAGCGTAGACCAGCGTGCGCATGCCGCCGCTGCCAACTGTGATGGCTCCGCGGTGACAAAAGTCAAAGCGCCCGCTATAGATATTCGGAGGAAAATCAAGGCCTATGAGGATCGACGTAACAACAGGAGCAACAAGTGTGTGGGGTGAAATTAGGCGAGAAGAAGGCCGATTATGGAAGAGATTTCCGGCCTCATGAAAAATATCGCCATTGACTGCCCGACCGTCGTAGCGTTTAGTAGAAGCCTTAGCGATCATATTTATAGTCAACTTCAAAAAGCGAGGATTTAGTGGGGAAATAGGAGTTATTGTTGTTATATCGTTGTTATTGTTGTTAATTGAGTAGTTGTTAAAGCTAGTGGGGGTTATTGATAGCTGAGCAGTTATTAAAGATTCGCGACCGGAGATACTCGGCATTTATGGGCGACCACTAGGTACCAGCTTCACGACTTCGTGTTGCGCTTATCTGCGTTGAGTGGACTGATATTATTGTCGAGCGACCCTCAGCAACACCAGGAGTCGGTAATTGTTTAATTATTATTTAATTATATATTTATTATTTCTATATATACATATAATGTGTGTTGGTGGTGTGACACCAAATTAAACTCAGTGCGCGGCGGAGAATTTACTAGCATTAGTGATATAAAAATACGGGGGTTGTAGAGTTAAAAAATACATTTGTGCAAATCGGGAAAATTCTCGCGTCACCGATAAATAAATATTGAGTCCAGGTTAAATTGAAGAGGAAAATATTAGCCATTTAATAGCTCTGGAAAACGTGGCGATTTTAATTTAATTACATATATAAATATAATATTATATATTATTATTATTATATTCTTTATTCCATATATAGATTTTTACATCTGTTTACATTAACCCTATATACGACAGTCCCGTGTACTCACGCTCTTGATTTCGCTTTCTTTACATAACAGTATTGTTCGCAATACATTATTAAGCAGATATACATTGAAACTATTTACATTCTATTTTACAATACATTTTACGCTTTTTTATTTTACACCTTCGCTCGTATTATTCTCGTTCCCAATACTTTTCCTGTTTCCCTCCCTCCCTTAACTAGCTTTTTCTCTCTCTTTCAACCCATCAACCCTCAGCTCTCGACTTAGCTATTTTCTCAAATTCTCTGCAATAGTTGCAAATTTCCATGATCGGCTCACTGCTTAATAATGAGTATAATCTTACGTCTACCTATCTGCCATGTAGTTTCCATTTTTGTATTTGCTCTACCCACTCCTTTCTTATTTCTGTTTTCCCAACTTCACAGCTCCAAATGTACTCAAGTGTCTCCTGACTATTCCTACATAACCTGCACGTTGGATCCTTGAACCCTTTAATTGCCGACGTCCCCACACTCCCGTATCTCATTCTTGCCCTATGCTCTTTTATACTACCATTTATTTTTCCACTTTCCCATTATTTTTCTCTTCCCACTACGTTTTTCCGTTCCTTGTATCCCTCGCAATAGTTTGATCTATCTATCCTGTTCCAGTCTCTGCATTTCTTGCTCTATTTTTATGTTTATCCCCCTTTCTAATTTTTCTTTTATGTCCTTACTTTCTCTGTTTCAACATATCCATTCCAGAATCTCACCGTCCCCTACTTCTTTGAACACTTTGTCCAATGCTGTTGCCCATTTTGACGGATTTCCATTTTTGATTCCCCTTATTTCAGCTCTCAGACATATTTTTGGCCATCTATTATCTTTCATTTTTAATATATTCAAAATGTAGTTACTAGCTCTTTTGCTAGTTTCTATCTCTAAACTGTTCCTTCCCGCCTCCATTCTTCATATGTACCCCGGTGTGTTAAATGTTACTATTTACCCCTAAGGCCATTTTCGTGAATCTATTCTGTACTCTCTCTATTTCATCCCACTTCTCACAGTCCCATATTTCTGCCCCGTATAGACACGCTGATTTATGTATTGAATCTAACAAATATAATCTTTTGCCTAACTTCTCTAATCTTGATATCTTTCATATTCCCCACACTGCATTCACCGTTTCGATTGCCTTGTTTGCTATTTTCCTAATTCTCGAATAAAATATCTCTATCTACTTTATCAAAGGCCTGTCGTTGCGATATCACCCCCTCTTTTTCTATCCACCTTATTCTTGATATCAGCATATTGGTTAATAGTTTATACCCTGTATCTAGCAACGACATGCCTCTGTAAATTTTAACATTGTTCTCGTCTCCCGCTTTGTAGATTGGATAAATTCTTGCTGTTTCCCATCTGCTAATTACTTCTTTTAATAATTCCACTTAAATTCCATCCTCCCCTGCTGCTTTATTGGTCTTCATCCTATTTAATGCTTGTTTTACTTTCATAACGCTAAATTTTTCTCCTAAATCATTCTCCTCTCCCCCCTCGTTTCCTATATCCTCTCTGCTCCCTCCTGTTATACTCTCTTTCTCTCTTTCGCCTAATATCTGTTCCCCATATTCACCTCTTTCCTCCCTTTTTTGATTTTCTTTCACCCCTAACAAGTTTTTAAAATGTTTAAGTTATTACTAGCTTTATTAACCATCCCTGCTTCCTCTGCTACTGCCCAGATCTCCTTCACTAATATTTCCCATCTACATTACGAATCCTTGTCCTCCTCAATTTTAATTTCTTTGCTTTTGATTGCCCTTCCATATTTCGATCTTTTGTCCTGATCCCACTTTAGTCTCACTATTTTACTTTCCTCTTCCTTTCTTACATTCTCCTCACTCCCTCCCCTTTCTGCTAATATATGGAAACTTACCGGCAGGTGATCTGACTCGATTACCTTCACTTCATTTATAGTAGTCCCTTCTAATTTGTCTCTTCTAATTCAATAACCAAGTCGAGCACTGAGTGTCCCCCCTCTCCTATAAAAGTAAGATTTCCAATCCAGTCCCTTCTAGTTGCTCCATTTTTTATAATACCTCCCACCTCCTCGTAAAACTCTAAAAGTTTTTTCCCTTCTCTATTTAATGTCTTATCCATCGATTTCCTGCTACCCTCCCTCTCCCCTTCCCAACTTGCCTGAAATTCTCCTATTCTCTTAACAATACTTCTCATTTCTCTTAGCACTAAACTTATATCCGTACTGTTATTATATACTGCTATCAGTCATATTTTTTCGCTCTTTGATGTCTCTAACCCCTTTATTACTAAACCAAAACTCCAATCTACTGTACCTTCTACCATTAGATTTCTCCTAATTCCCACAAGTATTCCTCCAGTAGCCCTCCCCTTAACATTTTGCCTCTCCGCCGCCTTCGCCTTCCATACAAAATTATTATTAAGCGTATCTACTATTTCCTGTTCCCTAATCTTCTCTAACCAAGTTTCTTGTAATAGAATAATATCGAATTTCTCTAAGAAAACCCACACACTCTGAATTTTTCTTATCTCTGTTATATTCCACGATATCCCCCTAAATACCTTATTCTCTACTGCTGCTGCTGCTCGAGCTTTCTCTTCTTCCACAAAAGGGCTGCTGTCCGTGCACTGTTCCTTCCGTCTCAATCCAGTCATACCATTTGCCTTCTACCCTTATCTTTATATATCCCGTTCTAGTCTCTAGACCATTTCTCCTTTCTTCTTCCGCTATATCTTTCAGCCAGTTGTTTACTTCCTTCACCCTTTCTGTGTAGTCATCTTTTATTTATATACCTGATCCCCTTAGTAGATTACTTCTTCTCATTATCTCCACTTTGTTTTCCATCGAGTCGAGTTCCAGTACAATTCCCCGCCTATCGCTCTTATCGATTTTATGTATATCGAATGATCCAGCTTCTCTTTAATAATTTTCTTAGCTTCTTCCTACAAATCCCTTCCTATGGTTCTCGTTCCTCTCATAAATATGTTTTTCATCCTTGATTTTCTCTTCTTTATTTCCCACGCCCATTCTTGCTTACGGAGTGTCTCTGCAATTGTGTTTAAATAATCCCTGTTTGTTTCCAACGGGACCCTTCCTCTCCAACGCTGGTTATTGTTTTTGTCCTCTACCCTTGGCTCTTTCTCTTTATCGTTCAATTCATCATCATTTTCCTCCCTGCTTTCCCCCCGCTCTCTGATCTCCTCTTCTTTCTTTTAGTATTTTAATTTTTTCCATAGCATTTCGTTTTCATGTATATTTATTTCCCTTTCATTTGCTATTTGTTCCTTCAGCTCTCTTATTTCTCTTCCGATCAATATTTTTCCAATCTTAATTCCTTCAAACCCTCTTCCAATTTTTCTATCCTACCATGCAGCTGAGTTACGTAATCCTCAACATTATATTCATTGCAGTTGTTTACCGTATCGTCAATTTTGGATTCTTTAGAATGCCCGCTTGTCGCGCCCTCTCTTTCCCCATCTTGAAATCGTTCGTCCCTGTTTTATCTTCTGTCAGACCTATTCTATCGATCGTTACCAGCCCTGTTTTATCTATTGACTCTTGCCCTTTGCCTTCTTTCTTCTCTCGGTTAACCGCCTCCTTGAACTTTACGGGCGAATGTATAACCTTTGATTTCCTTGCGCTAATAGCCTCCTCATAGTTTAGGTTCGCTTCCTCCAGGAGATTCCTCATCTCCAGGGCTTCCGCATTTTCCGCGGCTTCCTTCCTCAGTCTCCCTCTTTTCCTTCTTGCATCTCCATCTCCCTTTCCGATCTCTGCCGTCTGTGACTCCTTCTTATCAGCCATCTTGTCTGCCTACTTCTAACCTCCAACTGTTCACCCTTCGATCTTTATAAGTTTACTGATTTACTTTTATTCCAGTCGTTTTCGCAACACTACTATATATACTCAAATACTATCGCCTCTTCCTTTTCTTCGCTCACATCTACTTTCTATATATTCTAAATCTCTTTTTCCCGTTAATCCACTCTTTTTATGAGACCGTTACCGCCAGCATATTACCCACGCGGCAATTCAACCGGAAGTTCATATAATATCATATAATTATATAATGTATGAAATATTCTGCATAACATTTTCTTTTAAGAAACTGCGAACAAATTTAAATAAATCATAATTACTAATCATTATAAAACAAGAACGAGTCGATGAATCTATAAAAAAAGTATTTCATTTCATCAAACAGCAAGAAAGAATAGCGATTCGTAAAAAAACTAACGTGTAATACCCAAGAAAGGCAATAAAAATTAATAAAAAAAATATTACCTCAAATATCTTGAAAAATAAAAAGTTTCATCTTCTGGTCAAAGAGCTCAGTAAAGACTGTCAAGAGATAGTGGAAACCTTTTCCATCTTAATTGATTCATAAAGATTTTCTATCATATGTTCCCGAAATATCGTCGCATAAAAAAAAAACGTTTTTGTGTACAAAAAAAGGAAAATAGCGTATAAAAAATTACGTGTCGGGAAAGATAGATACTTTTATTCTCTTTCAAATGTATTTACACTGGAGCGATCATATTACTTTTACATACCACATTAATTTACCTCATTGATTTCAGAATAACGCAAATTATAGAAATCGCAGTTAAACAAAAACAGCCGATGAATCTTAAAATTCCTTTTTAATTCTAAATCCTAATCAACAGATGAAAAAAAATGGGCCGCAGTCGAAAAAAATGGTCCGCGCCCTTCTCGAGATACAAGCGATCAAAAAAAAACTTTGAAAAAAAACATAACCTCAAATATCTTGAAAAATACAAGTCCTCATTATCTGGACAAAGAATTTAGCCAAGAGATAGTTAAAAGCTACCTTTCTAGAAATATTCAAAAAGAATAATGCCGTTTTACTCAAAGTATCGTTCGACATAGAAAATCGTTTTTTTTTACAAAATGATTTCTTTCTCGGCAAAAGAAAAATAAACTGGCTCAAAAATTTTACTGAATATTATACTCTATTATACTGATCATCTCTGTTATTTTCAATATATTTCTATGATATATTTCCGAGATAAAAAAGTAAATAGCTTATAAAAAATTTCGGGTCGGAAAATATAGGTAATTTTAAGGGGGTAGTCTGTTTTAGGTCCCGAAAAAAAAGCGTTTTTCAGCGATTTTTTTTAAAGGGAAGGAAATGATTGCGGTAAACGAAAGAACATAATGTACTATATTTTAGCTTTAAAAAACAATTTTTGTTATTAAAAAATATTAAAATTTCTTCAAGTTATGACCATTTTGCCGGAGCGCCTGGAGTCTGCACTTTCTAATCGGTGTCGGTGATGGAGGTCGTACGGTGCGTCTGAAACAGTAGAGACAAAATTTTTTTTAATTTTTATAAGTTTCTTTTCTATATGAACTCAAAAAATACCGAAGGAGTTGTCAAATTCCAAATTTTTTCAAAGTTTAAAAAAAATTAACTTTTTTGAAAAAAGAATTTCACTTGCAAAAAAATAGTTTAAATAATACTTTTATCCAACTTTTTTAGTTCAAATAGAAGATAATTTAATACTGAAGCTAGATCACATTAATTTTTTTCGATCGGACGTATATTCTTTTTGCTATCACCGGCACCGTTTTCTAAAAATCGTAAAAATGAAAACTCGAGAAAACGCGCTTTAAAGTTTTCGGTCCAAAAAAATATAAGTTTTTGGGTAATTACAGTAATTAGAGGTTAATCAGCTATCCCTGGGCCATACATTAGTCCTTCCTCTTCTTCAAAAAACTCGTTTTGGCTGAGGGTTTCCAATCTTCGGGCTGTACGAGCCTTCTTGCTAGAAAATGATGCGCGCCGGTTCTCCCGCGTTATGCGCTCAGCATCGACGGCGTCAGCAAAATTTTTGCACTGCTTCCCGATGATGATATTGAGAAGCTGTACGGTGGAAAGTACAGCAGAGTAGCCCTCGTTAAAAATGCCTGCAGTCATATATGCTGCAATTTCGACGATTTTATAGCCGGAATTCAAATGTTTCAGACTTAGGCGCCACACAATCGAATTGAACGATTCGTTGGGAATTTGAGTGTGGCCGCCTAAGCACCGCCTCATTAAATCGTCATTAGAGAGCTCTTCATAAATCGGACAAATGTGCTTCTCCACGGTTTCATCGATTAATCTCGCCGGCTCGTGTGTAAGTCTCCGTCGTCCGATGAAACACTTGTAAAACGATTGCCGTGAAATTTCCGCTTTCGCGGTTCCGCAGCACGCTGTCTTTTAGATCGATCACCTTTCGGGTAGCTTGACATTTCGATGTGTACTCGGCAAAATCAAAAGTGGAACTGAAAGCTGACGCTACAAACAGCAGTGTAGAAGCCGATGCCGAGAGCTATAGTATACCGATATATTGTATACCGTTTTTACTACTACTACTCAACACACACCTTCTAGAAACTCCAAATAATGTTTCAAAGGACTGTTGGACCTTTTCAGGTATATACGAGTATAGTCGAATAATAGAATACATCGAGGGGCGGATCGCGCGCGCTCGGGTCTGCCCGAGCATTCGCACCTGCTCGATGCTCGGCCACTAAAACTGCTCTAGCTTCGGAAATATGTCGAATTGGCCTCTGAAATTTTGAAGACATATTCTTGGATAGTTTTGGAATAGATTTAAGCAGACGGTAAAGCAGACTCCCCCCTTAAGCTCTTCAAATGTACAATCACTAAATCGATGATATTATTTCTAAGGTATTAAACAAACCGAAAAACTAAAACTCAAAAAACTAATAAAAAACGCATCGAAAAACAAAAAAATACTTTTGAGCCTCCCTTCTTAAAAAAAGAAAAAAAAACGAACCCTGAAACATCAAATTTAACCGTCGATTACTCGACATAAGATACATACATACACACACTGCACACACGCACGCATACACACTCACGCACGCACGAACACACACATGCACAGACACAAACATACACAAATACACACACATACACGCACACACACTTACGCACGCACGTACACTGACACACGTACATACACACACACGTACGCACACGCACACATACCCATACGGACATTTTCTATAAAAATAGTGTATATTAATTCCAAATGGCCCAAAACATATTTTTAACATGTTTTTAAGAAAACATTTTTGTTACTATTGCAAAGCTTTCTTTAGGAGGAAGCAAAAATGTCACTTGTACCACTTTTATTGTAACCCTCATAATTATAACTCACAAGGAGAGTCCACAGCCTGCGGGAAGTGGCTTTCCTCTCATAGGCCCTTGGAGTCAAGATATGACCTTTAGTATTTAAAATACGTATAGTTTGAATCATCTGCAACTCTGCAAGGTTTTTTGCTAGATAAATTATTTAGTAAGGTAAAGTAGTTGGCGAAAAGAGCTTTAATTTAAGCTTTGTTTCATATAAAAATATTATTCTATTGCAGAGTTATGAACAATCGAAAGCAATGACAAAAAATGCATGGAAAACTACTCAATTTAAAGAGCTGAAATTTGTTGTCACTATTTTTAATTGTTCATAACGTTACAACAGAATAATAGTTTTATATGAACCAAATTTTAAATTGAAACACTTCTGATTAAGTTTTTTGTATCTCATTACATTATTTATCTAGCAAGGTAAACTTATAGAGTTATGATTCAAACTATAGGTACCATTTTTTACTATAATAACACATATTTTGATTACAAAATGTAATATCTTAAGGTGATGCTAAAGCCACCTGTCACCGACAAATACGAGGATCCACTTTTCTTATTTCATTTTCAATTCTGAATAATTAACTCTATGGAAAGTTGTTGTCCTAATCAAAAAGAACAACTTTCCATACGAGATATTTTCTTAAGATTGAAAAATGAATGATAAAAGTGGTTCCAGTATTTACCAGTAACAGAGGGTTCTACATCACCTTAACCCCAAGGGCCTGTGAGAAGATATACTACGGGTACTATACATGGTATTTAGGTACCAGAAACCACGTCCCGAAGCCCCATCGAAAACCGCTTCCTGCAGGTTGTGGACTCCCCTTGTTGAGCATTTTGAGATTCAAAAAAGACTGAGCAATTTGAAATTCAAAAAAGTTTGAATAATACAACCGTAAACTCTTAATCCAACTTTTAGGATTAAGGGCTTTTACAGTTTACGGTATTATATTTTATTGCAAATTATATGGGTTGAAGGTTTAAGGTTTACCGCTTTATTATTTAATCATTCTCTTTATCGTTTTCACGGATTTATTATTTAAACCTTTTTGTCTAATTGTCAATTGTTTAGCTTGATTAAGTTGAGTTTAGGACTTGGAGTTTATTGTTTCCTTAACAATGGTGTTAGTTTTATTTTGGGTTTAGAGTTTTTACTATTTCAAGTTTTTTAATTGCAAATTGCTCAGTTTGGAATAGTTGGGTTAAGGGTTTATGGTTTACGGTATTATCTTTTATTACCAGTTGCTCAGAATCTTTTTTAAATGTAAATTGTTTAACTTGGGTTAGTTGGGATTTAGGTTTAGGATTTACGTTTCTGGTTTTATTATTTAAATTCTTTCTTTAATTGTAAATTGCTTAGCTTGATTTAATGGGGTTTAGGTTTTATTGATTCCTTTAATAAGTGTTAGTTTGGTTTTGGGTTTCATGTTTAGAGTTCTATTATTTCAAGTTTTTAATTGCAAATTGCTTAATTTGGGGTAGTTGGGTTTAAGGTTTAGGGTTTACGGTTTACGATTTTATTTTTTATTTGATAATCACTCAATTTGGGTTAGTTGGGTTTTTGGTTTTGTTTTTTATGGTTTTATTCTTTAAACTTTTTTTAATTGCAAATTGCTAAACTTTGATTGGTTGGATTTTGTGTTTAGGGTTTATTAGGGTTTACGATTTTATTATTTCAAACTTTATTTGTAAAGTGTTCAGATTGGGATAGTTCAGTTCAGGGTCTATGGTTTAATTATTTAAATTTTTTCTAATTCCAAATTTATGGTTTACGTTTTTTCTTATTTAAAATTCTTTCTTCTTTTAAATTACTTAACTTGCATTAGTTGGGTTTAAGGTTTAGCGTTTACGGTTTAAAGGGTTTATGGTTCACGGTATTATTATTTGTACTTTTTTCTTATTTTAAATTGCTTAGCGTGGATTAGTCAAATTTGGGGTTTAAGGTTTATTAGTTTAGGGTTTATGGGCTTATCGGTTTAAGGTTAATAGGTTTAGGGTCCATGAGTTTAGGGTTTATGCGTTTAGGGCTTATGGATTTAGGGTTTATGAGTTTATTGGTTTAGGATACCTATACGGTTTCTGCATTTAAATAAGTTAAAAAAAATGTTTTCTTGAACCGTTTAGGAGAGGGGGCGATGGCCCCCATCGCCCCACCGTGGATTCGCGCCTGCTTTCTTGTAGAATTTTTTTTTATTATTAAAAGGTGCCGGGGTACTTAGTACCTCAGGGACACTTAGTTTTCACCTTTGTATCCCTATCCTCCCGGGTTGGACCTAAGGAGGCTCCACGAAACCCACAGCTTTGCAATAAGCTAGTAGGTTGTTCGTATTTACCTACTTGAAAGTCTCGGGATCCAAGATCCCGTTCCCAAGCCACCTCTGTCGATGTCCGGCTAGGTTGGGACATTTGCAGAGGAACTGGATGGGAGTCTCCTCTTCTTTGTTGCACCATCTACACAGGTTGCTTGTTCCCTGTGTTTTGTATAAATAGCACCGCAGGTCGCAGTGTCCAGTTAAGGGGTCACTCTACAATCTGAGCTATAATTTTCAATAATTTTTTTTTCATAGAAAAATTTATTTAAAATATTCGAACTTTTTAAACATAAAAGAAGAAGTTTCACACTTATAAAATATATTTTGTATTTTTGTTTTGTATGTAAAATCTGGCTGGTCCAGCTGCCTGAAGTTGACCCTACTATAATCTGGTTGACGTATTATCTCCACTTTGAAGAGCCTGAAAGCAAAAGAGTGGACGGGTTATTAAAAAATAAACTTTTCGCTATAGCCGGTAGCTCAATAAACAAAATTTGATGAATAGTAACAAAATGACGGACATTTGAAACTTTTGACCTTTTTTTGCAATTGCCATTTTGTTATTTTTCATCAAATTTTAGCAAAAAGCTCATTTTTTAATAACCCGTCCACTCTTTTGCTTTCAGGCTCTTCAAAGTGGAGATAATACGTCAACCAGATTATAGTAGGGTCAACTTCAGGCAGCTGGACCAGCCAGATTTTACATACAAAACAAAAATACAAAATATATTTTATAAGTGTGAAACTTCTTCTTTTATGTTTAAAAAGTTCGAATATTTTAAATAAATTTTTCTATGAAAAAAAATTATTGCTGAGATCGTAGAGTGACCCCTTGACAGGCCCTATACGATGCGTGCCCTCCGTTTATCCAATCTAATGATTTCTTTTCCCCACTAGATGATGTGCTCCACCAGTAATTATTTGGACCATCTATATCCTATGGAGTTTTTCCATATACTCCATCCTTCTTTTACTAATTTTTTTCTTGTAGGATAAACCAGCCAGTAATTGACCGCATACTAGTGAATGACCGTTAGACAAATAAATATAAATTTTAAATTTAAAAAATATTCAATGATTATATATAGAGTTTAATATACTTTAATTATTCCATATTTTTGTTCAAGAGCAGTTAGAAAGCATTACGAAATTGTATTCATACTTAAAATAATACAGATGTGTAGCTTGTCACCCATTCATTACGAAATCGTCAAATTCTTAGTAAGAAGGCAGTAAAATGGCAGTTTTTAAATTTATGTATTATAACAATAATATATATTTCATTATTATATATATTAACAATAAATTATTAAAATCTATTTTATATACAGTAAAAATAACTTGAAGTATTAATTTTCTATAATATTCTGTAGGACATTCCTTGGTGTTGAAAATACGACTGTTTGTCTGTAAATGACCGACTGATCTAACCCCAGAAAGATGGAAATTCAGTACAATAAAATAAAATAAATACTTGAATTGAACAATTAATAAATCAAATTAATTTTAAATAAAGAAAGTAATTAGTAATTAGTAAATATAAGTAGACATTTAAGTAAATACTCTGTCGGTCATTCTTTGGCCAGAGACCAAAGCGTTCTGCCATTAAATGACCTACTTAAAAAATTATGTTAGGTTATAAATTCGTCACAACAAACTGAAATAAAAACTTTAATCAATTAGATGATATTTTATCGTATCTACTTTCTAAATTGTTTATCTTTTATTTGAATATGATTTGTAACCTTTTAATTCATATATGACTTTGGTTTTAGTGTCTTTATTTAACCAGTCATTCACTAGCTTGTTTTTGGTCATTCAATGGGTGTATACGATCATTTACTGTAGGCTTTCTTGCATTTTAAATCTTATAATTAATTTAAAAATAATAAAGTTAACAAAAAATATTTATATCTATTACTAAAGGGTGCCATTTACCTGCAAATCTACTTTCTTTATTTTACCGATTTACCTTTAATTTTTTTTATATTTATTAGATAAGGTATGTAACATGTAGCAAAAAATGACGTTATGAGACTAAAAATACTGCTATATGATGAGAAAATTAAAAAATTGCTTAAAAATGACTTTAAAATTAGCCATTTTCAATCAGGTGAAATACTGATTTTGGTGAAAAGTCCTGAGGTATATATGTTCGGAGATACAAAATGAAGAAAAATACATACGGATTTTTTTCTAAATTCAAAATAAAAAAACTGCACCTATTAGACCATACGGGACTATGAAAAATCAACTTTTTAGTGCTTTCTTTTAACAATTGTAGGTTTAACCTTGAAAACTTTTGTAATTTTTAAACAGATTACGTATTTTTCTTGCTTGCACAATGAGGAAACCCTATACAGAATGTCAAGTTGGTCCGTCAAAAGCTTCATCGCCAATCCCAT
This sequence comes from Gastracanthus pulcherrimus, assembly GCA_949152435.1. NCBI lineage: Eukaryota > Metazoa > Arthropoda > Insecta > Hymenoptera > Pteromalidae > Gastracanthus > Gastracanthus pulcherrimus. Next base: position 47,964,313 of record OX424575.1, on the reverse strand, counting down.
TTTGATTCTGACAAATAATTGAATTTTTAATTCTAAGATAATCAAGGTTTTATTAAACAGAAGTAAAAAATGAAATTTATAGGTTTCAACTTTTTTTGGCATTTCAAATTCGATTTACAGAAACTTCAAAACTATTATTTAACCTTTTTAGGTTATTCCCCCTTGGGCATTTTGTTTTGAATAGGTTAAAGGACTATATTGTTCTCTACTGGAAATGAAAACTCAACAATATCGATTTTCAACCTAGTTCTGTAAATCCTTAAAAGTGTCGTATAATTCTAAAAAAAAATTGTTAGGATATTTTAGGGGCATATTGTTATACTTATTTGTATGTAGTATAATAATATATAAAAATTGAAAAATGACTTTTTTTGTATTTTTGACGATTTTTCAGGTAAACGGCATCCTTAAAGAAAAATGAATAACAAATGCAGTTTTAACGGTTATTTTGTTGATAAGAATATATATATATATATATATATATATATATATATATATATATATATATATATATATATATATATATATATTGTTGTGACCGAGCTCGAACGGTGCGCGATTCGAACACCGAGAATCGCGCATAGCAACCCCTAGCAACGAGATCAACGACGTCGCGGGTGTTATTGTTTATGTTCAGTCTGATTCTCATAGCTGTTGAGAACAGTTGTGTTTACGTTCGAATAAAGATTCCGAGTTCAAGTGTGCTTTTCTATAAATACGTGTTATCATTCTCATTACTCGAACCCGATCATAACATTTTGGGGGCTCGTCCGGGATAGTGTTTTTTCGAAAAAGTGATTTAGTGGAAAGTTTATGCTTTTGCGTTCCGGCAAGATGTCAGTGGTATCAAGAACACCAGTTTCATCCCCGAGAACTCTTTCAACTGAGCAGCCTCAACCGTCTCTCACTGAAACGAATTTGGGGATAACAAGCTTGAAGAAACGTGTAGAGGAAATTACTCAAGAACTCCATGAACGCAACGAGGATGCATTGAATTTTCAAAGGGAACTCCATGTTCGAGATTCGGAATTGTTGGATGCTCGTCATCACAATGAGGAACTTTAAGCACAGATTAAGCTACTGAGGGATCAACAAGTTCGAAGAGAACTATTTGGTGACCGAGAGCAGAGGGAGAGGACTGACTTGAACGAAGAGATATCGAGACTTTAGACCCTGAATAACACACTACAGGCAGAACAGCGAGAACAGCAACGCTCAATTAATCAGCTAAGTCATTTACAGAATAGAGATATACATTCACATACAACAGAAACAGAGAACGCTAGAATCAATGACACTGAGTTATCTTTAAATCAGAATAGACTTAGATTAGGAACTTCTTTTATTGATCCTTTAATTACTGATACTCGTGGTTTAGGTTCAAATGTAGATAATTCTGTTTTACCGAACACTAGACCTATCCACTCGGGAACGAATTTTTTTTAAATTGAATGCTGATGATTATGATGGATCATCACCTCTTCGTGAATTTTTGGTTCAATTTCAAGTCATCGCTAGAGCAAACAATTGGAAACCTGCAAATAAATCAGCAGCTCTTATTTCTTGTTTGAAAGGAAGAGCAAAATCAATTCTCGTTGAATCTGATTCGACTACGTCAAATTTTGATGATTTAGTTTCCCGTCTTGAACTTCGTTTTGGTGAAGATTTCCCAACATTGGTTGCCGATCTTGAGAGACTTTCTGCTTTGGTTTATCCGGAATGTCCATTTGCAGTCCAAGATAAAATCGCTTGTGCCCAATTTATAGTTGCTATTTTTGATTCATCAATCAGAGAGATCCTTCGTATAGAAAGGATAACTTCTCTAAAAATTGCTTTTGCTCGCGCTATGGAAGTGAAGGTTATTCGTGATTTAGATAAGAGATCTCAGACTTCAAGGAGAACGAATGACACATATGAGACTGGAATCAACTCTTCGAATTCACAGTCTAAAGGTCCTCAATCTTCGGACAAACAGCGATCTCAAGATTTCTTTAACGATATTGAATGTTGGACGTGTGGTAAAAAGGGACATTTTAGATCAAATTGTCCAAATCAGATCAGCAACCAGGGAAACTAGGTTATGTTGAACTTTCTGGAGCGAGTTCAACAGAACTTGACAAGACTCCAACAAACACACACTCTTGTCTGATTGATTATAATGTTGGAAGAATTAATAGGAACTCAAATAAATTTTATTTTGATGGTTTAATTAATGACAAAACTTGTAGTTTTAAAGTAGATTCTGGTTCTGATGTGACTATTATAAATCCGAAATTTGTAGAGTCAAAAGATAAAAGAATTCCTATTAATTTTACAACTCTTAAGTATCCGACTGGAGAAAAGTACCAGTTGAATTTTTGATTTCAGCTTCGATAAAATTGGGTGACCATTCAGCTAATTTAGATGTTTTCGTTGGAAATATTATTGATGATTGTATACTTGGTAGTGATTTCCTTGATACAACTGGTATTACAGATTCGATAACTAAAATTATTTTAAATACTCCAAGTTCAATCATCAATAATCAGATTTCGAGAATAGTTGATTCTAGTGAGGATGTACCAGAGACATTAAAAGAAATTTTTGACAAGAACTCAGAGAACTTGGATCAAGATCAACGACGGAAGTTTGCAGATCTTCTTCATGAATTTGAAGAGATTTTTCAAGATGATGACGTTACTGGAAAATGTAATTTGGTTAAACATAGAATTCAATTACTCAATAATCAACCAATAAAACAACCTATTCGAAGACCCCCTATTCATCAAGTTAAGGAATTGGATAAATGTATTGCTGAGATGCATTCTCAAGGAGTTATTGAAGAATCAGACAGCTCGTATTGTTCACCTGCAGTTCCCAAGAAGAAGAAGGATGGAAAAATTCGTTTTTGTATTAATTTTCAAAAAATTAATGCAATTACAATTAAGGATTCGTACCCTTTACCAAGAGTTGACGATACTCTTGATAAACTTGCAGGATATTCGTGGTTTTGTACTTTGGACTTGAAGAGTGGATACTGGCAAATCAAGATTCGAGAAGAGGATAGGAAAATCACGGCTTTCTCAATCGGAAAAGGACTTTGGCAATTTACAGTTATGCCATTTGGTTTATGCAACGCACCTGCGACTTTTCAACGTTTAATGGAAAAATTACTCAGAGACTATCTTTCAAAATTCTGTTTAGTCTATTTAGATGACGTTATGGTATTGGGAAAGTCATTTGATGAATTAATAATTAACCTGAAGAAAGTGTTTGTTCGTTTTCAAGAAGCAGGATTACGTCTTAATAAAAAGAAATGTGTTTTCTTCAGCAGACAAGTTGAATATTTAGAATACATCGTTTCAGAAGAAGGAAAAACAGCTGATCCAAAGAAGATTGAATCTGTTGTAAACTGGCCAATTCCTCATAACAAAAAGGCTGTGTTGAGTTTCGTGAATTTCTGTGGTTATTATAGGCGACTTATTAAAGGTTTTGCTGACATAGCTAAACCTTTATATAGGTTAACTGAAAAATCGGCTAAGTTCATATGGTCAGAGGAATGTCAAAAAGCTTTTTCAAGATTGAAAGAGGTTCTTACAACACCTCCAATTTTGGCATTTCCTTCTCTTTCTTCTGAATTTATTTTAGATACTGACGTTTCTGACCATGAAATTGGGTCGGTTCTTTCTCAGAAAGAGGATGGAATCGAACGTGTCATAGGTTATTATAGTAGAGTCCTTTAAAAATCAGAGAGAAATTATTGTGTCACTCTACGTGAACTCCTTGCTATTATAGAATCGTTAAAAAATTTTCATCATTACCTTATCGGTAAACCTTTCATTATTAGGACTGATCATTCTTCTTTAATTTGGTTATTGTCGTTTAAAGAATTGGATGGACAATTGGCTCGTTGGTTAGGGAAATTGGATCAGTACAACTACAAAATTATTCACAGGAAAGGCAATTTACATGGAAATGCTGATGGACTTTCAAGACGGCCTTGTGAAGATTTCTCCTGCAAATATTGTTCCAGAGTAGAAGAAAATTCAATAATGCAGAAAAAATTTGCCGTATCATTTTTGAAGAAAACACATCAGAAGAATGGAAGAATAGTCAGGCAGAAGATGAAGCTATTTCTTTCATTTGTCAAATGAAAGAATTACAGAAGAAACCAGAATGGCAAGAGATTTCATCGATGGATGAATTCACCAAAATCTATTGTTCTCAATGGGATTCGTTAGTACTAATTGATGGGATTTTGTATAGAGAATGGGTTTCAACGAATTTAGATTACAAAATCCGTCAATTAGTTGTTCCTCAACATAAAATTAAAGATATTTTGGAAGAAGCACATGATTCACCATCTGGAGGACATTTCGGAGTAAACAAGACTTTAGATAAAATTAGAAAAAGATTTTATTGGGCTACTTGTAAAAGAGATGTAGAAAATTGGTGTAAATCTTGTGAAGTCTGTGTTTCAAAGAAAGGTCCTCCAGATAAAGGTCATGGTGAGATGAAAATTTATAATTCAGGAGTTCCATTTGAATGACTTTAAATGGATATCTTAGGCCCATTTCCACTTTCTTCTTTGGGCAATAAATACCTCTTGGTTGTGACAGACTGTTTTTCAAAATGGGTTGAAGCTTTTCCTCTCTCAAATATGAGAACAAAAACCATTGCTGAGATTTTTGTTGATCAGATTGTTTGTAGGTATGGGGTACCTTTAGAGGTAAATACTGATCAAGGAACGAATTTTGATTCGAAATTGATTAAAAATTTATCTGAGTTATTAGGAATCAAAAAGACAAGAACGACACCATTACACCCACAATCAAATGGACAAGTAGAAAGACAACACCGAACACTATTACACTATCTCACAAAATACATACATGAAAATCAGAAAGACTGGGATCGCTGGGTTTCACTATTTTTGTTAGCTTACAGATCCTCAAAACATGCGACGACTGGAAATACTCTGGCTGAGATGTACACCGGTTTCGATCTGAGGCTTCCTTTGGACTTGATTCGAGGATGTCTACCAGAGGAGGTCGGGATTGAAGGAAACGGGGATTACGTACACAAGCTTCGGAGGAAACTCAGCGAAATCCACAAAATAGCACGAGACCGGATTCACTTACAATCGGAAAGAACGAAGTCTTGGTACGACAAACGAGCTATCAACATTGAATATTCCCAAGACCAAAAAGTTTGGTTCTTCAACCCTCAAAGAACCAAAGGAAAAGCACCAGAACTCCAGTCAAATTGGGTAGGACCTTGGGAAGTTGTGAGAAAAATTAATGACATCGTTTATTGTATTCGTCGTTCACCAAGACATAAATCCAAGATAGTCAACATCAATCGTCTTGGGATTTACACTGAGAGAGACAGCCGATAATGAAGACTGCTCTGCTCACGGTTCTTTTGAGCTGTGGTTTTTCCCGTGGGCGTGAAGGTAATTACCGGATCAGGGACTTGAGGTGAGGTTCCTCAGCATGTCAACTTCCCCCCTCTTGTCTGAAGACCGAATTCGACCAAATAATAAGGATGATTGAAGTAGATTGTTCAAGAGATGGATCCATCTTAGTCCTGTTAAGTGATGATTGGTATCGCATCTGTAAGCATTGCTCGGTAACTTGATGCCAAGGATGGCTTAAGGTAGAGGATGTTGGTGTCGGTTCCTGTAAGTCATCATTGGATTGTAAGAGGATCAACCCGCTTGAAGGATGGATGGTTATGATTGTCGGGACGACAATCTGAAAAGGAGAGGACAATGTTGTGACCGAGCTCGAACGTTGCGCGATTCGAACACCGAGAATCGCGCATAGCAACCCCTAACAACGAGATCAACGACGTCGCGGATGTTATTGTTTATGTTCAGTCTGATTCTCATAGCTGTTGAGAACAGTTTTGTTTACGTTCGAATAAATAGTCCGAGTTCAAGTGTGCTTTTCTATAAATACGTGTTATAATTCTCATTACTCGAACCCGATCAGAACAATATATATATATATATATATATATATATATATATATATATATATATATATATATATATATATATATATATATATATATATATATTATAACATTAACTTCTAAAATCACGATTTCAACAATTCAGTCATTCACTGCCTGGTTTACTCTATGCCCTTATCCTTATTTTCTGTCATCTTTCCTTTCTCATACATTAAATTTCTGTATTCGCTACTTCTGCTTCCTACCCACCTTGATTTCCTTTCTTTGATTCCCCCTGCATCCTTCACCTTATTTTTATTCCTATGCTTTTTTTCCTCATATATAAAATTCTACTGAAAGGTGATCCGATTCAATCCGTGGTGTTATCCTCAATTCTTCAATTAAGGGGGTACACCACCTTTAAAATGTGAAACAAAAAAATTGATTAGGAATTTTTATTTTGATATTTATTTTAATAAGGGTTTTTTCCTGAAAGTATACATAAAAACCTACCAATTTGTATATTTTTTACCTTCGTTGGACCTTCTATGCCTCCATGGCAAACCAGACTGTTTTTGAAGACATTAAGCACGGTCCGTAAGATTCCAAGTCTACGCATGGATGGATTGGGCTAAAAATTTATGGAGATACTCATTATAGTAGTACTTTTAGTATGAACGTAGGGATTTTGATTTGAGCCAGTAGAAGTATTTTTTATATGAACATAGTCAATATAACACTTATTATTTAATAATTTTATCACTTTTATAGATGTAAAAAATGTTCTACTCTTTCAAATCAAAATCCCTACGTTCATACTAAAAGTACTACTATAATGAGTATCTCCATAAATTTTTAGCCCAATCCATCCATGCGTAGACTTGTAATCTTACAGTGCTTAAAGTCTGCAAAAATAGTCTGGTTTGCCATGGAGGCATAGAAGGTCCAACGAAGGTAAAAGATATACAAATTGGTAGGTTTTTATGTATACTTTCAGGAAAATAAACCCTTATTAAAATAAATATCAAAATAAAAATTCCTAATCAATTTTTTTGTTTCACATTTTAAAGGTGGTGTGCCCCCTTAAACTACCTTTTTCAGTTTCTATTTCCAATACCAGGTCGAGCACTGAATTATTCCCCTCTCCTATATACGTTTGCCTTCCTACCCAATCTTCTTTCATAGCTACATGTTTTATTGAGCATCCTAGCTCCTCGAAAAGGTTTAACAATTTTCTTCCATCACTATTTGTTACCTTGTGTTTCTGCTTTTCGCTCTTATCCTCTCATTTCCTATTTGCCAATCCCCTATCATAGCGTTAAAATCTCCTGCTAATATGACTTGCTCTCCTTTTGTAAAGCTTTTTTCTACTATGTTATTTAATTCTTCTAATCCTACCTCTACATTTTAATTATTATACGTACATACTCTTTATGTTTACACTTCTGTCCTTATATATTTTATAACACTGCGTGACCTAAATTCGCATTTATCGTACGCTTTTCCGTGGCATAATTGATCGATTACACCACTGTTGCTAACTTCACACCGTACCATTATAAACACTGTGGAATAAACACAGTTGCCACTAGTATCCTTATAAAGTAAATCAATTGCTAAAACAGCTCGTATAAAATGTGGTGCTGATTGTGAATTTTTTCACTTAATGATTGATTTCCTGGTAAATACGCATGCCAAGTATCAGAGAATAATTATAAATCCTTAAAATAATGCTTCAAATTAAGAGGTTAGTTCAACGGATTGTATATGACAATTTGGCGCGTTTTTTGAATATTCAATCTGGAATTCAATTTAAAATTCAGTATTAATTTTTTTTTCATTATTAATATTATAAATTTATTAAAATTTAATTTAAATAATTTCAAGATAGGGTAAATAAATATATTCAAATTAACTGTTAACAATAAACATTTATTATTTTTTCAAAAAACAAAATATCTTATTTATATAAGTTTCTATTCAAACAATGTATAAAGGTTGACATTGATTATTAATTAACTAATGAATTTTGGTTAAATAATAATTAGTTTATACAATTTGTAATTTCCTTAATTTATTTTTTATGTTTTTTGGATTATATTTTTTTTTATGGGGGGGGGGGCGGAGCCCCGTCTCCACTCCCGGCCCGCCCCCGCACCCTACACCCTCCCCTATGTCGATGGCAGGTTTATGTCACTCTTGCTACAATACTATATTACGATACATGTACGCTCGGGCGCTAACTACGCGCCGTGCAATTATGGGCCACTTAGGTCACATGTATCGTAATATACTATTTCACTTAATGATTGATTTATTCATTAATTATAAAAAATGGCGAATTTATGTCACACGAGCTATAAAATAGTATATGATACTCGTGGCATAAACGGCCCATGACACGACGTGAAATATCGCCCGTAATAGGCCGTTTATGCCACTTGTATCATAATATACTATTAATTCCCGGTATTATTAGTCCATATCCCCAATCATCTACTATCTGTATTTTTATATAGTGGCTGTGTCTACAACCACGCACTTAGGTGCGCACATGGGTACGCACTTTAGGGCGCACCTATAATGTCAATGAAGACTTACCATAAATCGTCACTAGTACCACCCTGCAGTGAAATATTCTTGTTTATTTGCTAGTTTTGAATCGATCAAACGTAACCTCAATCCTTAACTAAATCCCGGCTGATATTTGTAAACTAGCAAATTAAAAATAATACACAATGATTAAAAACAATTAATATTTAAATATAGTTAACTTTGTTGCATAGAAGTGGGTAAATCAGTAAATAAAAAATAACATTGAACAACGTTAATTTATTACTTTATTTTTTAAAAACTAATATATTTTAACATTTTATTCCAATAATTTAGCAGTAAATTAATATAAACTTAATCAGCTGATTTGTAAATAATTTGTAATCGTAAAATCCACTGCACTACTTATATATCTACCGATATATACCTACATAAAAATTAATTATTAATTCCTAAATAAACATTCGTTGTAAATTATTTGCTGCTATGCAAATATAATAATAAACAAAATGATTACCAATTTTAATTTCAATTAAATTTCAAATGTAATAACTTATTTGGAGTACAATTTAGGATTGAGGTTATCTGATAGATTTAAAAGACTCATCGAAATAAATATAAGTATATTTAGTTGGGTGCAGGCAGTCTCGTATTGTCAAAATTTCTTAAACAATTTCCTATCCTTTGTATTTTACCTATTCCTGCTATATTCCAATATATCTCTCAATCTACCTCTCTTTCTCTCCTTCTGTAGAATCGTCATCTATCCATAAGCTTATCTCCTTTAACATACCTCTTTTTCTCATTATTTCAATTTTATTTTCTAAAGATTCTAATTCCAACACTAGTCCTCCTCCTATTGCTCTAATCTTCTATAGGGGAAACGGGGGCAAAGTGAGCCTAAAAAAGTTTGAGCACGAATATATAAATATATTTCAACTATCAATAATTCGAAATCCTATATAAAAGAAGTGATGGCTGTTTGTAACACAATAAATCGGAAAAGTACAAAAGAAAATGAAAAAAAAAATGAAAAAGGGGGAATAAGGATGGGAGGTGAGGTGATAAAATTAAAGTAGGCGACACTTACGTATAGTGCACATGTTTAAATACATAATTATGTGTTTGTATGTGTAGTTATTACGCTTGATTTGTACGACTATTGTAAAAGTCGTGTAACGCAATAAATTGGGAAAGAATATTAATGAGAAAAAATGGGGGCCGGGGTGTGAGGAAAGGGATGGGTAGGGAAGTGAGTTGATGAAATTAAAGAAGACGACACTTATGTATCTTATATATATCTAATACAAATTCATGTATTTGTATGTGCAGTTATTTTGCTTGATTTATTGTTAGATTTTATAAATAGTCACTTAACGCAATAAATTGGAAAAGTATACAGAGAGAAAAACCGCTGCCAGATCATTGTCACTTAGCTTCCTCAAACTAAATTAATTATTCCAATATGAATTTCTTTATTCTAATAAATTAATTTTAAATTGCTATATCTCTTTCTAATTAATAGATCAAAAAGGTGTGCTTTTTTATCATTTACGGTTTGACAAAAGATAATTTTTTCTAAAATTACATGTCGATAGGTAATAATCCTTATTACAGCAATTTTTTATTTGTACGTAATTTATTAAAATTATTTAAATATTTAAATTAAATGTAATCAGATGTTAGTATGTAGATTCACTAAATTCCAATCATCTAAAATTTTGTGAACGATTTGCCATCATAGGTTTCCGAGATATAACCGTTTAAACTATATATGACTTTTTCCGTGTATAACAAAAGAATGGTATTTCAAAATATCAATGGAAAAGTTATAAAAAAGAACAGAAATATCACCGTTTATAAGTAATTTTATACTTTTTCAAATGCAAAATGAAGAGATCAAAGAGCCATCCTAGGCTCAATGGGGGACACTTGCCTATACATATACAAGACGCTCAAGCAGTCAAAGGTTCGATTTCCGGTGAAAATTCTCCAGAATTTTGTCTTGGAGTTTTTCGTCGGAAAAAGATCTCCGACTGCGCATTGTGCTTTGATACAGGACGTATGCGCCAAAATAGCCTCCTCCAAAGTGTCTGAGAAAAAAATCGTCATACACACATACACACACACACACACACACACACACACACACACATACACACACACACACACACGCACGCAGGCACACACGCACTACAGCACTTATTTAATTCATAACAACATTTAATTTTCTAACGCCCAACGTGTCCTGAGAGTCACGCATGTTTTAAGCTCACGCAAGATAGGTATGAAAAAAATATAATAATGCGTATAGCAACACTGATTTTTCCTTAATAACTTAAAGTTCAGATTTTCTTGTAATTCTATTGATTGGTAGTAGTTTAAAAATGCATAAAGCAACGAATTACCATGTTCGTTATTAAAATTCAATTGTTTTTACTTGAATAAGCTGTTCGAGGTAGATAATCAGAACATTTTGAAGGTAATACGCCAGTTTATATTAATTTTTTGATAAATAATGGACCTTGGGCATTACAGGGTTAAAGATTTTTTAGTGTTTAAACATTATTTCTATCTAATATGCACTAAAAACTACCAATACTAATAAGGTTACCTTAACATAACATGCTTTCTTCATAAGCTTAGACTATGATCTACAATAATAACTAAGAATTCATGAAAATATAAATTAATTATTTAAATTAATAATTTTCCCGTTTCTGTATATATTAATTCGTCAAGACCGAGACCCAGAAAAGTGAAAAAACTTTGGGAAATCATATAGAAATGTGTTTTGGCCCTTAACTGAAGAATAACTGAAATAATTTTTTCAATTTCTTTAGTTTCTTGAGTTTTATGCAGTACAAAATGACTTAGGCCCCATGACGAGATCGGAAATAGTCCACTTTGATGTGATTCATACATTTAGTTTGCATAATTTCGAGTTTATCACATAGAAATATTAAAAACAAAATCGAAAAAAATTAATGTATCTTTCAAGACGCATACGGCACTAACGGGTTAAGATGATGCTAAATCCACCAGTCACCGACAAATATGAGGAATTACTTATCTTATTTTATTTTTAATTTTGAGTAAATATCTCTATGAAACGTTATTGTCCTACTCAAAAACAACAACTTTTCAGAGAGATATTTTCTCAAAATTAAATATTGAATGAAAAAAGTGGTTCCCCGTATTTTACGGTAACAAGAGGGTTTAGCATCATCTTCTGACCATCTTAAAATTTTAATTAAATTGGTTATATATTTTTAGGTGAGAATGAATTATTCATCATATATTATATTTTATTTTTCGGTAAATTTATATATTTATCGAAATATATCGAAATTTTTTTTTAGTCAATAGGTTACCGTTAATAGCTAACGAAGAGAAACTGCTCTTTTTTCATCGTCCACATGATTATAAGAATTTTAAGCATCGAATTGAACTTTTACAACGGTTATTTTGTTCAAAATACATGTAATTCTGACACGAGCGAAGGAATTTGTATTCAAAATTCACAGACGTAAGTTATAGCCTTTCAAATCCAAAATTTATGAGGAAAATTTAAAAAATAAAAAAATGTGACTTTGAAAGACTAATTTATGTCTGTGAATGTATAATGCAAATTCCTTCGCTCATGATAGAATTGCTTGTATTTTGAACAAAATAACAGTAAATTTACTGAAAAAGAAAATGTAATATATGCTGAATAATGCATTCACACCTAAAAATATATAACCAATTTAATTAAAATTCTATGGTGGTCAGGTCCCTTTAACTATTGAAGATATCAACAAAAATACATGAAAAGTCAACGGATTTAAAATACGTCAATTTCCCCTCAAATATTCATTCATTTTTAGTTGATATCTTCAATTATTAAAAACTTTAGCTCAGATAAAGAAATACTGATACAAGACGAGACAAAGAGCTGAAGAAAAAGGAATTATCTTCATTTTTACAAACTTCGTAAAATTTATATTTTTTTCTTCAAAAAAAAATAAAAATAATTGCTAGATACATCTATCAAAAGAAAATCACGTGTATTTAATACAAATATTTATATTTTCAACATATTTCTATTATAAAAAGTAAAATATATTTTTTTAATTTTCACAATTTTAAAAAAATTATGTTTGCATTTTTCTTTAAAAAAAATTAAATAACTGATAGATACATCAATCAATAGCAAATCACGTGTACTTTACGAAACATACACATTTTCAACATATTTACCGTATAAAAAAAGAAAATTTTTTTTCGATTTTTGAAAACTTTTTTAAGCTATTTTTTTTAAATGTACTTTTTATTATCCAATGAGCTTCAAAATCTAACAAGTTCTAAGTTGAGCTATACTTCATATGTCTACAAAATTTCATCTGATAACATGCTTCCTTGAAGAGTTATCGTTCCACAAATTTTTTCACATACATACATACATACATACGTACATACATACAGACATGGTTTTAAAACATGTTTTTCTCACTGATAAATCTTGAATAAATAAAGTTTCATCAATGTCTCTGATAAAAAAAATTTCATCGTTTCAATGCTTTCTGTGTGAAAAAGCAAAATTAATATTAATTAATTAACTTTTAAAAATTTCGTGAAGGTTATATTTTCCTTTTTGTATTGAAAACAAAATTTTAAATAATTGCTAGATACATGAATCAAAAGGAAATCAGGTGTACTTTGTGAAAATATATATTTTCAACAGATTTTTATAAAAAAAGCAAGTTTTTCTTAATTTGTAGAAGTTTTAAGAAATTTATATTTTTCTTGTACTTTTAAAAAAAACGTAAAATAATTGCTAGATATACCAATCAAATCAGATCACGAGATCACGAGAGATCATGCATACTTTATGAAAACATATATATTTTCAACATATTTTTATTATAAAAAAATATTTTTCTTAATGTTTACAAATTTCAAGAAGTTTATATTTTTCTTTTTCTTTTAAAAAAAAATGTAAAATAATTGCTAGATATATATAATATTAATCAAAAGGAAATCACTGATGCTCTATGAAAACATACATACACAGTGGGTCTCGACTGAGTTTAAATCTAAAGTGCTTGCACATTCTTTTTTTTTGTAATGTCTCTTCTATGATGTCTTGCGAACATTTTTAGACCAAAATGAAAAATATCCTTGGAGGAAATTCCAAATAAACTCGATTTTGACCTGATTTATACAGTGTAATATGTCAAGTTTGCTTTATCGATGAATCTTTGTGATTCAAAATAAGTATTTTTTATTTAAAAATAAGTATTTAAGTACCTAATATTGTTTTGCACTGATAAGCTGAAGGAATCATAATAAGAATCTGAAAAATAGTAAAATTATAATTTATTTGATATTTATGTTATTGATGCTATATATATTCATCGTTACTACGGTTACTAAAATGGCACAATTCCAAAAAAGCTATTTAGAAATAAGTATTTCAATCACGCCGAATATCCATGCTGTCTTTTTGCTACCTGATTTTTGTGAAGAAGTTAAAACTGGACTTGGTTTCTATAGCGAACAAGTTATGGAGTCTGTACACTCGGATTTTAAGACAGTTTGCAAAAATACAAAGTTTCTAAGAATAATTCAGAATATTCGACTAAGTTGCAGCGTGCCCTTTGAGAATACAACAGTCTGCACTCGTTTTAAAACTTCATAAAAAGCTTTATTTACTGAGTTTCACAAGGATTCAGTATCATTTTCTTGATGTTATATCGACGGTTGAGTCGAAGTAGAGGCTATCTCTTTTTTGATGAAGAGGCTGACTCAGATTTCGCTCAAAGAAGAGGCTAACTCGGCGTTCGCTTGAACAAGAGGCTAACTCGGAAATCGCGTAAAGAAGGGCTACTTTAACTAAATATTTATCATATTTAATTTTATAAAGAAAACAATAAAAAATAACAAAACACATGGTTAGCGTAATCATTAATTTATCTAGTTTTTTGTTACTTTTTACAACACTAATCGCGATAAATAATTAGTTAAAGTAACTTTACTTTACGCTGTTTCCGAGTTAGCCTCATCTTCAATCGAAATCTGAATTAGTCTCTTCTTCAAACAAACGCCGAGTTATCCTCTTCTTCGACTAAACCGTCGGTATGTAGAAACGAATTATAAAATAAGAATGATGTTCGTTTTATTTACTGGATAATTATTATTGTAAAAAAATGTAAAATAAAGTAATATAATAAAGTTATTAACAAAAGGCATTTTTACACTTATTTAAAATAACAAAGGTTCATCGAGAAAGAAAACTTAATGTATTATACTGTACATATCAGGTTAAAATCGAGTTTATTTCAAATTACATCAAAGTATTTTTCATTTTGGTCTTAATCTAGGCCCACCATGCATATTTTTAACATATTTAACGTATAAAAAAAAGAAATTTTTCTTATCGATTTTGATAATTTTTTTAAGCTATTTTTTTAAATGTACTTTCTCTTATTCAATCAACTTCAACATCTAATCAGTTCTAAGTTGAGCTATAATTCATATGTCTGCAAAATTTCATCTCATAACATGCTTCCTTGAAGAGTTATCGTTCCACAAATTTTTTCATATACATACATACATACGTACATTTCTTTAAAACACGTTTTTCTGACTCACGAGTCTTGAAGACAAAGTTTCATCAAAATCTCTCATAAAAAAATTTTCATCGTCACAAAGCTTTCTCTTTGAGAAAGCGAAGAAATGCTAAAAGACCAATTTTCTGCAGTGCCTCCTCTTAAATGTTTTTTTTAATAAGTTAATATTATAAAGAAACTTGCGGTAAAAATATGGGCAAATCCATGGAACTTCACAGTAATACGCATTAAATTATTAATATGTTAGCTCTCAAAAATTTGATTTAGGCGTTTCTGGAGATATTGTTGCTCATTTGATGAAACCTGACTATAACGTAGGTCACGAGTTATTTACTGATAATTGGTATACGTCGCCACAACTTGCAGAATATCTTCATGATAAAGACACTGGTCTTTCTGGAACAGGAAAAAAAATCGAAAACTAATGCCTACTCTTGGTTCAAAGCTCAATCGTGGTGAAGTAGAAGTCACTTATAATGATGTTTGGATGGTCATCAAATGGATGGATAAGAAGGAAGTTTACGTACTACTCGTAACAAGTATTCATGAACTTGAATATTGTGCAACTGGTAAAATACACTACAAAACTAACGAAGATATTATAAAACCAAGTTGTATTTATGATTATAACAAACATATGGGCAGAATCGATGATATTGATAGACAATTATCTATGACAGAGACGATTAGAAAATGCATGAAATGGTATAGAAAATTATTTTTTCATCTAGTAGACTTGATGTTGGCAAATGCCCATAAGTTATTCAAGATGCTAACTACGGATGCTGTTTCGTTTCCTAATTTTCGATTGAGCATAGTAAGAGACATTTTCAACTTAGGTTCTCAAACAGAATCAACATCTCTAACGCCACATATTCGACTAAGTGGTCGTCATTTTCCCAGTAAAATGCAATCCGAAAACCGTGATAATAAGTTATCACGTCAATGTAAATTATGCACTATGCAGAAAAAGAGAATCTGATCTATATACGAGTGTAGAGTATGTAAAGAAACTCTATGTATTGTACCGTGCTTTGAAATCTATCACACTAAAAAATCGTTAACGTAAATTATAAAATTTTTTTGAATAATAAATAAAAAACTTAAAAAACAATCATAAACTTAGAAAAAAAAGGAAAAAAAAAAGAAACATAACTCTGCCACAGTCAGTCCCAAGCCGTTCACGAAATGCAAAGGGGTGGTTTTCATCCTGTTACAGGGGTTGTTTTTACATTTACAGTAATTTTGATGTCAGATTTGGATTCAGCATCGAAAAATACATAGAAAACGTGTATCTGCGCTACTAAATAAAGAAAAATCAATTTATGAGGCAAAGGGGGTGGTTTTCAACCTGTTATAGGGGTTGTTTTTAGATTTACAGTAATTTTGATGTCAGATTTGGATTCAGCATCGAAAAATACATAGAAAACGTGTATCTGAACTTCTAAATAAAGAAAAATTAATTTACGAGGCAAAGGGGGTGGTTTTCACCCTGTTATAGGGGTTATTTTTAGATTTACAGTAATTTTGATGTCAGATTTGGATTCAGCATCGAAAAATACATAAAAAACGTGTATCTGCGCTACTAAATAAAGAAAAATCAATTTATGAGGCAAAGGGGGTGGTTTTCACCCTGTTATAGGGGTTGTTTTTAGATTTACAGTAATTTTGATGTCAGATTTGGATTCAGCATCGAAAAATACATAAAAAACGTGTATCTGCGCTACTAAATAAAGAAAAATCAATTTATGAGGCAAAGGGGGTGGTTTTCACCCTGTTATAGGGGTTGTTTTTAGATTTACAGTAATTTTGATGTCAGATTTGGATTCAGCATCGAAAAATACATCGAAAACATGTATTTATGAATTGGAAAAAGGTTATATACTATTTAAAATAATTTTTTTTTAAATTTGAAATTTTTAACACAGGCTGTAATAGGGGAAGGTGGGGCACGATGGGTTTGGCGGGTGGATTGGGCATTCAAATGTTCACTAAATAAATGAATATTCTAACATGATAGTATTTTTTATATGTTGTAAATAGCTTTTACTTTTTCCCTCTGCAAATCCTAAATGAAAAAAATTAATACAAATCGTATGAGAATTATTAGAAATTGAGGACTTCAAAACGTTGTTTTTTCCATAATTCTAATCTATTTCTCAAGAACAAATAAATCATATTAGCTTCGAAAGGGAATTACTTTTACAGTTTAAATCGTAAATTTTTAATAGTATTTTTGATTGATGATCTCCGATGCTTAGGAAAAAAGTAATATTACATATAAAAATACTCTAAAATGGGGCACGACTGGCACCACTAGCGGGGCACGAATGGCATACGTGAGTCGTCAATTTATTTCCGCCGAGTTTAACAGCTGATTTTCTTAACCTTACTTTTGCGCCCTTAACATTTCAGAGTCGGAGTCTTAGATGTTGGTGAAAGAGTCAGTGTTAATGAAATGGTCTGGTTTTTAGTTTTGATCCTCAATCCTATAAAATGCAAATTTAATAGTAACGTCCAATATTTTTTTTTAAATAAATTTTTCATTAATTCACCGTGCCAATCGTGCCCCACCTCCATGCCAATCGTGCCCCACGGGTGGGGAAAATGGGCAGTTTTAGCGGTATTGTACTTTGCATTATAAAAAACAATGCAATATATATTTTATAATAAAAAATAATGTATCTAAATCTTGAGATATTCTACTTTAAGAAGCACTTTCAATAAATTGTATTGGTACAAAATAGAAAGTACAGGATTCTTTTGAAGTTAGGGTGCCCGTACTGCCCCACCTTCCCCTATTGGCGCACCCCCTGATTGACACTTTCCCTATGATCAATCAGTGATATAAGATACCTTTTTTATCGGTTTTCTATGGGCGATATGCCACTTCAAATCCCGGCCCTCTAAAGGTTAAGGGGAGAGCGGAGTCCTATACCTTATACTCAGTTACCAACATTATCGATGTTTCGTTTTACGCAGTCAATTTTTACTTTAATAAAATTTTACAAATTTACGCACATTCTTAGTGATAAACAGATTGTGCGTACGTTCGCGTACTTTGAAAATTTAATTTAGTCATTGAATAAAACGAAAAACTGCAATGACGGTATCGTGCATCCCTTTAATGAGGTTCCGGGGAGTAATGACCACGTCGGGTAATGTGGTCATCTCGATTATTTTGTTAAACAAAAGAACTAGAGTACTGATTTTTCTCTCAGTAACAATAAAATGAGTAGGGAAGATTCCCCTAGTATGACCACCCATGACTATTGGGCTCATACTGCTAGATGGCAATACTATATATGCTGGATTAGATGCATGTTATAGTTCTATTATATATTATCGGAGGTTTCTAGTTTTTAAATCACAACTCCGAAGATTCTCGCGAGAATAACAAAATAGCCATTTTCTTCCGTATTAAAGGTTATTTTCCGAGAGTTAAATACATATCCAGTATATAAGCTAATTAAATACTAATTATTTCATATATGATATGGTTTAAATTAAAATAGATTTAAACAACATACTATTTTATAACTTTTACCTATCTTTGAAGCACATTTTTTAAGCATTTAGAGCAAAAATACTATTCTATAAACGTTAGGTTTTCATACTGGGAGATACTTTTTCAAAAACTTAAAAACTTCATCTTTCGTTATTAATTAATACTAAACTCAGATTATTAACTTTGGCCAAAACTAATTTACTACCTCAGAAAGACCCATTCATACAATTAATTATTCCATTTTGAAACTTTCATTTTCACCTTGGTACACAAAAGTTACAATTAAAATAGCTATGGGTGGTCATACCGGGGTACTCTCCCCTACATAACTTGACTTTTGAAGTAGAATGAAATAATGTATACTGCTTTTGTGATATACTTTTTGGTAAAAAATCAAATTACACACAAAGACACAGATGTTTTGCAATATGCAATATGCAATATTTTACATGTTAATTATATATAAATAATTATATGGCCGTTATGCCCCTCAGTAGTGGCCACTACACTCCGAGCAGCGGGGCGTATGACCATTTCGTTGCTTTTTGCGAAATCATTTATTTTAGAATACCTATGAAAATATTTATACTTTTACCGGACAGAATAAATAGCTGAATAGTTCTAGTTTATTGTTTTGTGGTTCTTTTTCTCATTTTTATTATTGGGATATCGGGAAAAGCGATAACATTTAACTGTGACCATTACGCCCCTCATTCTCCTAAGGTTAAATAGTTTTATGTTTTCATATAGGATTTATCGAATCAGGTACATTAAAGATTATAGCATCCCTGGTAGAAAGTTATCTAGAATGGCTGGTTAGCTTATTAATTATTAGCCAGATTAATAAAGAACTTTAAACAAGAACGTATTTTGTTTGCAAATCTAACGTATTTATATTTTGTTTTGAAATGTTATTCGTTTTTAAAAATATACATTATTATACTTTATTGAATGTTCAATATAGTATGCTGCCAAAATAAATATTTTTATCAACAATTAACAACTTACGAGATTATAGAAATATGTATATGCAATACTAAAAGTATTTGATAACTAATAATTTCCTTCCCGAAAATTAGTCAATCATAACTTAGTCAACAAAAATTTTATGATGGATGTCGAAAATAAAATTTTGTAATAAAACTTCATTGTAAAACTACAAATATTTGTTTATCAATTCTCCAAATTTCGTCATAACTTACATTATTCTGTTTTTATTGTTATTTTTAAAATAACAATAATTATATGACTACATGCATTCTATTATTTATAACACAAATTTCCTTAATAACTACACTTAAATTTTACACGGAGCTTTGGTACTTTTTGTGTAAATAATACCAACGAATATAGACTTGTATAGAAGAACGGTCCTGGGTTACGAATCGGGGGCCAAAACGTGGGTAACAAAACGGTTAGTTATGTTACCCAACCGCTTGGCGCCGCCAGGGATGATCTTCCTACTAAGCATGTGCACATGCGCTACCGACTTTAAGATAATATTTTTATTTCTTTTGTATTTTCGATGAATGAAATAAATTATGCATGTAAAAATAAGTATTGTTCATTAAATAACCTTCCCCAAATATATACATAGATAGGTAAAGGTTTAACGGCGTAATTAGAAAAATAATTCTTGCCGCGAAAATGCAGACGGTCATTTTCCGTCGCGACTTTCTTGCGTAAACAGCGGGTAGGGCTTTCTCAGTATCTGCGTAAGAGTACCTTTGTCTTGAAGATTTGTGTAGTTATTTTATTCTAATTTGTGCCTACAATGGGTGTAAGAGCTCGAAAAAGAAAACCCCTGATTTGACGTTTCATCGATTTCCTTCGGACGAAACAAGGTTTCTTTTTGTTTTAAATAATTGCTCAAAATTAATTTACTACCAGATACTAATATTAATGTCATCGACAGGTAGATTAAAAATGTACCAATGTTAAATCTGAAATGCAGACATTGTGCAGATCAACAGAAACTCGTTTATTTTTCAGTACAATCAGGTAACATATAAATAAAATAAATGAAGACAGCTCTGTATTGGTGACTGAATTATGTGTGAAAATTTTGTTTTAATTAACGTTTGATATATATACTGCATGTGTGTTAATTATCTTTACAGTATTTAGAGTTTTATTGAAATATTATTTGTTGTATTTTTTTCTGATTTCATCGTAATTTATTATTAATAAAATGATTAACGTGTTTTCAATTTCATGAATTGTTTTGGATATTTTAATATAGAAAAGTGACGAGACTCGGTCGCGAGTAAACTAGGCGTGTATTTTTAAAATAATTGCCTGTTGATATCAATATTGACATTTTATTTATATAAATATTTATTTTTATTAAAATTAATATAATTAGATTTTCATGTATTCTATCTCTATATTTATTTCAATTTATTATTTTTTCATAACTTTTTTTAAATATAATTTGAATGAAATTTATTACATAGAATAGTTAAATAAATCGTGAAAAAGTTGCTTTTATTAATGGATTTATTCATTTACTTAGTATATTATCGTTTTATGCGATTTTATTTTTGTATAATGTTTATATATAAGAAAGAAATTGTTTTCATTTTTTAATTAAGACAAATTTAATGATCTTTTTTCCTTGCTATTTAAAGTTTGAAATTTACATCGCGTATAACTACAAAAATACTTAGACCAGCTAAGAATAGCTGTGAAATATAAGAATAATAAATAGTAAGCAATTTAATATTATTTTGTTATTTTAATATTATCGCTTTGAAACTGTTATTTAACTTTCTCGTAAAAGTTAACATATATGTTTAAAAATTAGTGTCTTTTACTTAAAAAGTAATTGTGTTTTTTTTTGAAAAATTCATGTTTTATAATTATTAATTAAATATTTAATTCAAATAAAATTATCATAACATATTAGAGCTAATTATAGGAGTAATCATATAATTAATTAAATATGATTATTTAATATTATTCCAAGACATGGTGTTGTAATATTTTATTTTCATAATCTTAACAGCAAAAAAGTATTGTGTTTAAATTTTTTTTAAATAAATAAAAAATTATTTTTTATATTTGATTTTCTGCTATTTTAATTTTAAAATCTTTTAATGTAACCAATTACTTTTTTCTTTTTAAGAAAAAATTTATATGATAACTTTAGTGTATACGTAGATATATTTTGCATTTTAGTATACATACTGGAATTAGGATGGAGGCAGAAGGGCGATCTCTATTAAAAATTAATAAATTAGAAATCGGAACAATTACTTTAACATTCTCTGAGAAGATTATCTGAGTTAATTATTATATAAGTTTTCGTAATAATTACCAATTTAATGTTTTTAACAGGGGCGGGTGGTGTGTAGGGCTATTGGCGATGATTACCACGGTTTGAATTAATAATACTCGAATGCATAATTATGACAAATATGTGTGAATGTAATATGTCAATAAATCACATTTATCTGGCAATAAATTGTTACATATGAATACTAGTATGTCAAACAAAACAAAAAATCAACGCACCTATTAGTCTAGGCGCCGACCATACTTTTCGTGGCTACTTTTAGGTCCCCCCCGTAAGCTCAACTTTTCTAGACGTATTTTTGGCTGCTGAATTAGAATTTACGTCTAGAAAACTTGGGTTCAGACAGGGACCTAAAAGTGGCCACGAAATGTATGGTCGGCGCCAGGACTATATCTATTTACCTCTTGGGTGGTGTGGAAAAATAGAAAAATAAATATATTTATTAATTAGAATGTGTAATGTTCATAGCAAATTTTATATATATTTATATATATTGTTCCGTGGCTATGTACAAATATATATACATATAAATATATATATATATATATATATATATATATATATATATATATATATATATATATATATATATATATATATATATATATATATATATATATATATATATATATATATATATATATATATATATATATATATATATATATATATATATATATATATATATATATATATATATATATATATATATATATATATATATATATATATATATATATATATATATATATATATTGGTTTCCATCGAATAATATTAGTTTGTATTTAATATTTGTACTCATTCTAAGAATTATTTTAATTTTTAGTAAATTAATATTTAATTTTCATTTATCAGCTAATATTCACCAAGAGCGAGCTCTTTATCGTTTTATGTATTATATATGATTTAATTATGTATTCGTGATGGTATTCGTTATAACGTACTGATGCAGCTAAATAAATACGAAAGAAATATGCACGCAACCTTCAGAAGATTTGAAAAGTAAAAGGCGCGCGTAATATCGGAGGTGCGAGAGAGAGAGAGAGAATGATAAGAAATGTGTCGCGGCGTCATCTCGCGGAGAGCGCGGAACTAACACTTTCGATCCCCAGCGCTCCATTGGAACCGTTCTTCTATACAAGTCTATATTCGTTGATAATACTTTTTAAATGCACGCATCGTTATGTAAACAAATAACCTAACCTCCATTACTCTAGACATTTAAGGTACATTTTTAACTTTAATTTAGTAAAATACTGAATGTAGTATAATTAGAATTGCGTATTACTTTGATTATTATAAGACTGTTATTATTTCCATTATTAATTAATACATAAATTACTTAGTTTATCAATTTTATATTAACTAGAATATTAAGCAGAATCTAGCTAGAAATTAGCTAAAAAGCATGTCGTTTTTAACTGATTTCTAGCTAATTTATTAACCAGAACTAAAGCAGATTTAGTAAATCTAGCTCATATCTGGCTAGAAGCCAGCTTAGATTTCTCCAGGGATAATATACAAACAACTGCAGTACTTGTTTATTATTATCTATAGATTTTATTTATTATAAATTAAAACTTCTGGATTATAAAATGATACTTTATCAAAATTTAGTGTATTCCAGGAATTCAATATACATAATCTACATACCTGTAAAAGGATCTATAACGAAGGTTTAAATAGTTCCGGTACAAGCTATTGTCGAATTCAATTGTCCAAGTCCAACTAGCTCTAAATTCCCACTCGCTTTCTAGAAACCAAGCTTGATGTTCTCAGATATCTTATCACGCTTATACAAGTTTTGAAATAAGATAGCTCGCATTTTAGAAGTAAGATTTAAAAAAACTAATTAAATAGAACTTAAAAACAAATATACAAATCTTTAAACAGATGAATTAATTAACTGTAATATTTGAAGGCTGTAAAATACACAGATACAAATCGAAACGAAATAAAGATCTATTGGAGTACCAGTGAAAATGTAACAATCATAACAATGGTTCTGCAAGTTATTGCAACGGATTAAACGTGCTGTGTGTCCTCTTAGTCTCCCGGATTAGACGTGTTGCGTGTCCTTGTGGTCTCAGTTTATAATATCGTGTTGAAGGAGTGACCTTTTCAGTTGCTATTAATTTAAAAAAAATGAACGAGATGGACGATGCACTTGTTACTATTCGTATGCAGGTAAATATTACTATAAAGTGTGTTTGTAATATTATTTCAATATTTGTATTACTTCATGCAAAATACTTTAGATACGTTCAAATTAATTCAGTAACAAGAAATATCAGTAATAAAAAAATACATTTTATTTGTATTTTCTTCCACGCTATAGTTCTGTTAAATATTTCCGATCGATGAATGGTAGTTAAGAATGTTTTGAAAGCAGAATTTTTGTATCTTATTCTAAATGTATAGTATAGTATGATCGATAACCTAAATTTCTTATTGACTGTAGATATTAGATTTACTGTGAATCATAACATTTATAAATAACCGAACGTGGTATTTTTTCTGCCTTTCAAGGGCATAATTATAGAAAAACTGATTTTAGCGTAGATATAATAGGCTACACTTATTAATGTCGTATTAAGTACGTATTTATTTGTGAAGTAAGTATAGCATGTGACAGATCTTGAAGGTTTTGGTTTGGCGTTCGACGTAATCGTGGCCTTTTTGTATAACTATAATAGTCAAGAACGTATAAATAAGACTTTAGAAATTGTACAAAATATTTTGATAAAATACGTAGAAAATATTTTTGTGGATGTTTTGTGGTATCACGCGTTAAAAATGCCTATTTTTTTTATAAATAATATTCAAAATATGTTAAATTAAAATTTTTTTAACCTTATGTTATTTGAATAAGTCAGGCTAAATCCATAATAGTATATTGTAACAAAGGGGGGAAGGTGGGCTATTTCTAGCTAGGGTAGGATGATTTGGCACGAGTCGAAGTCGAGGAAGCCGAAGGCACCGGAGACAAAGACAAGTGCTAAAATCATCACCCCGCACCCGAACTAGAAATTGCCCTCCCCCTGTTACACACCGTATTTTTTGTGAGTCGTGCGCCACTTACGTTCCAAATACAATTAAAAATAGATATTAAATATAAATTTTTTCCTAGGGAGGAAATGCAGCCACTTCTACACAGGTTTGGCAACCACGATCGAAATGAGCAATTTTCAATCCACTTTACATGTATGGAATAGGGCCTATTCCTTGCATGTGTTAAGAAAATATAATTTCTTATCGTTTTTAACAAAATATTTATGATAAATTAGATTTGTGAAAAAAACTTTTGATGATCTTTGATATGCACTTTTTGTGTAAAAGAAATATTAATTATTATGGTTAGCAAAGGGTTCTATATAAAAGGACCTCGCACGGGCCTGCGTAGCTCAGTTGGTTAAGGCGCACGCCTTAGCTAGCGGAGATACGCTCGCCTGAGGGGTCTGGGTTCGATTCCCTGTGGGAAGCAGATCGAGAATTTTTTCTCTATGTTTCCTGCCGGAAGTAAACGCAGACTGCGGACTGGTCCTGGCGGAGGTTTTTTCCTACGGGTTTTTCCTCTGTCACAGGTTATCGGGATAGGTAGAAATCTGCCATGTCAGTAACTTGGGCGAATACGGGATCGGTGTGGGGAAGGTGGGGTGTTAGGATCAAATACCTCCACACATAGATAGATGGTGGAGGTATCCTGTAAATACCCGAAAGGGTTATACAGGTTGGAAAGAAAAAGATTTGTTTAAAAGGACCTCGCACAAACCCAATGGGAAATGGATTGCAGTTGAATTAGTTGAAAACTTGATATGACATAGTTTATAACTTTCTGATTTCATTTCCCATTGGTTTTGTACGGGGTCCTTTTAGGATATAAAGGGACGATTGCAAATTTCATCCTAAGTACTGAGAAAAGTTACTTGTTAACTAAATAAAATATTATAACTTTGTAGTAAAGCTTAAGTATTATGATAGAATTCAATTTTTCCTCCAAAAATTTTTAGAATATTCCTGAGCAAATTATGAAATTTAAAGATAGAAACTTTGAACTCAAACTCCTGATAATATTTCGCTATTATGAATTGTACATAAAGACGCGAAGTTATGTTCACTCTTCAACATTGCTGTTAATACTTTAAATACTTTTCCTTAAACTTACATATTAAATAAAATTCAAACCAAATAATAATTAAAGTTTTTTAATTAAATTTAAACATTTATAAAACAAAGGAATTTAATTCTTTATAATTTAAAATAAGATGTGTAAATAAATACATTTGTACGACATTTAATTTGTCACTGTGTATAATAGAATTCTTTGGTTCTAAAATATTTATTGAAGCGTCATTTTTATTTGTTCATAGTACATTGTGCAACTAGAGGGGATGATTGGGCACAAGTGGAAGTGGGGGGCGCTGAAGGCAGTGAGCTAATTTCTGCCCTGTAACCAGAGTAACAATGAGCTCATTTCTGCCCTGTAGCCGGGGTAACAATGAGCTCATTTCCGCCCTGTAGCCAAGGTAATAATGAACCCTAAGGTGATGCTAAACCCCCCTATTGTCGTCAAATACGGGAAACCACTATTTTCTTTCAATTTTCAATTTTGATAAAATATCTCTCTGAAGAGTTGTTGTTTTCTATAGGGACAATAACGTTTCATAGAGATATTTACTCGAAATTGAAAATAAAACGAGAAAAGTGGTTCCTCGTATTTGTCGGTGACCGGTGGCTTTAGCATCACCCTAAGGGCAGAAATGAGCTCATTGTTACCCTGGTTACAGGTAAGAAATTACTTCTCTCACCACTTTTTACAAACACGCTCGAAATGTGTAATTTTCTCTCCCAGTTTCAGGCCTGAAAAAGGGCCTATTTCATGCCCGCGTTGAGAAATAGTACATTATGCAACTTGGGGGGAAAATGGGCTTTTTCTAAGCGAAGATGATGTTCAAATCATCATCCGAGTCTGAAAAAGCTCTTTCCACCCGTGTTACACACCGTATTTTTTTAACAAGTGTGTGAATAAGGCCTTTTTCATGCATGCAAAGCGACTGGGGAAATGGGCATTTCGAGTCGTCCACCAGACCTACGAAATAAAAAGAATAGATTTTATCAAAAGTTTGAATTTTTTCTAAAAATTTGAAAAATTTTAGGATCCGGAGGTAACGGTCATTACCACCCTCTGCGGTGGGAGGTATTCTTTATCTTCCGCTCCGGCGAAAACGCTCGAAATGCTCAACTTGCCATTCGCTTTAGATGCATGGAAAAGGGCCTATTACATGCACGTGATAAGAAAAATTTATCTAAATACTTCAAATTATAAAAAAAGGTTTACAACCATTTTTTAACCGAAGTAAAATCATAAAATTTTTCAAAATTTACCCCTTTAGATCAGAATTAAATCTTTTAATTATATACCATTTTTTTAAGTGTATTTTAACTTTTTATGGTGTAAATAAGAAATTTGAGCATTTGCACAAAAAGAAAGATTGTTTTCTCTATTCATGAATCCATTAAGTCGAGGTAAAAGCAACAATCCAACCGATATATAAAAGATTAAGTTATTTTGTCTTTATATACACATACAATTTTAAAACAAATTTTGAAAATATAAAAAATAATTAGAAAATTGAATTTACTTTAACAGCGTTTAATTTCTTTTTTGTTAGTATGTAGAAGATCTTGAAGATATTTTGCAATGTCCAGTATGTTGGGAATTACCAACAGGGTTAATACTTACCTGCATGAAAGGTCATCACGTTTGTGAAACTTGTCAAAAGACAAATGCAATAAGCATGTGCCCATCATGTCAAAGCAGATTCAATGGTTCACGAAACTACCTTGGTGAGAGCTTATCATCGAAATTTGACGATATTAAAGTAAGTAGTGTGAAAGTGCACAAGCGCTATTTCTCCGCTTAAAAATAACGCTTCTTTTCGTTTACAGTCGTCAATTTTAGATCCCGCCCATTATATTAACAGAAAAATTGTTAAAAAATGTATTCAAACCCAAACTACTAATGAAACGACTTCTATAGATACGCAAACTGAAATTAATGATATTTCTGTATCCACACAAACTAATTATAGTGAGACTTCTACCGAAACTCAAACCGATTTTAATGGAGCCGATGTTGGAACGCAAACGGATTGTAAAAAATTGCAACCAAACTTGATAAAAGAAACGACTTTAACTGAAAACCAATGCCAAATCACTTGCTTGATAGAAACTTGTAAGGACAGATATTCGCATGATAATATACATACCCATTTCAAATGCAACCATAAAGATAGGTTAATAGAGGTAATATTTTTCATAAAATTACCGTTATAATTAATGTATATGGGTGATTGTCAAAAAAACGGTAGTTTCACTGTCAGCATTATACTTACAAGGAGAGTCCGCAACATGCAGAAAGCGGTTTCCGATTTAGAGGTCCAGATATGACTTTATGTAATATGGTCATATCTTGACCCCAAGGGTCTATGAGACGAAACTACGGGTGCTAAGCAGCATTTTTAGGTAGCAGAAACCACTTTCCAAACCCTCATCGACATCCGTTTCCTTCAGGTTGTGAACTCTCCTTGTTAGTAAAAAGGAAATATTATTACGATCTCATAATCTTTTAAATTTCTTCAAAATAATATAATTGTTCTCAAACACAAAACTAAGACGATATATGTGGCAAAAATTACGATTTAATTAAATTTATGTATAATATGCTCTGATCTTTTAGAATATTTTAAAAACCTCTTCCTGTTCGAGTGTTACGAGTGTTGTCGCCAACTTTTTATGTTTTAGCATTCTCGCTCAAATTATCGTTCCGTAATGAGCGGGATAGCTTTCTAACCTATGAAGTTTTTCAGCTCAAACTTCAAACAAAGTATACAAACAAGCGACACGGTATTTAGTTGTAGTTTTGATAGATAGTTTTTACGTTATTTGTTTTGACATTTCAAAAATTAAAAAAGAGTAATTACCGTGACCATTCAAATTATTGGTAAGTTACATTTGTAATAATTTTACATGTATAGGGGAAGGTCGTACAGTATGAACACTTATGTTTGTTTTGGCTATAACTTTTCATTAGAGCAACGAAAATTGATTTCCCAAAAATCGATTTATTCTTTGCATGGCACCATCTGAAGAATAAAATTGGTGAAGTTCAAATTTATTAGGCATAATTGTTTATCTATTAAAATACAAAAGTGAAGATTTTAGACTTTCGAAAATAACTTTTAACTCGCTGAATATTGGCTAATCAGTTATTTGCAGGATAACTTTGGTAGCCGTAAAATTATACCAGATGCATATTATATTATAATAAAACCAGAACATACATTGGTTGATACTGAAAGCTTGAGATGTAGAATAGCTCAGTTTGATCAGATCTGGAGATTTAGTATGCAAAAGTTGAAGTTTATAGCGTGAAAATCCAAATATGCAGAAAATGGTTGTCTAATATACTAAAATAAAATGAGTCTTTTTTCTAGCAAAGAGACATTTTCGTGTTCGCGAATACCGTGGCCCATCTGGTAAAAAGACATAAGAAATACATGAAAAAAATTGTTTGTCACCTGTAAATCTATCCGAGAAAAGCTTTTATCATAAATAACAACTTAGAACCAAAGTTTACTTACAAGATTTTTTAGTTTGGTCCCAAAATTAGATGAGAAAGTACTGTTATTTGAACAATCACCCATATAAGGTATACACATTTGTTGAAGCATAATTTTTTAATATTGTTTTTAGGTAATCTCATCTGAAAATGGATTGTACAGTTCCGATTGGAATATTTTATACGAAAAAAATAAATCGTTCAATTATGTAATTAACATCCATGATATGGGTTTAATTTTTTTTAATGTTTTCATCAATGAAGAAGGTGATTTATATGGAAATATCGAGGTTCTCAATAGTTACTGCAATGGGCAGCATTTATACTATATTTTGTTGATAACGAATGTACAAAACTCCTTATTATCTGAAGTTTTTAAAGGAATCGTAAGTTATTCAACTTTTTCAATTTAAACTTATTTTACATATCCTTAAAATATATTAAAATATTTTAGGTACCATCTTGTTTATCAAACTCAACTAAAAATATTAATAGTGGTGATATTTTAATTTCTAATTCATGTTTCGCACGTTATTTGTTAACAGAAAATGAGTCATTTAATTGCTCCTTAACTTTATACCGTCCAGAGAATTCCTAAAAGTTAATAAATGCTCGAAGTACTTATTTTTTCTCGTTACTGATCTTTTATATAATGAGAATCTACAAAGTAAATTTATACTTTAACTTTATGATATGTACATTATACAGTTATGACTAGTTTTATTCTTCACTTTTAAATCAAAATTTTAGAAATATAAATATTAGCACATTAACTTTGTATTCTATTTCAGTTTTTATAAACTAAATTTTATAAATGTTACATTAGGCATATTATTTTTGTAAAACATCTGATACAACGATTTTTACATGCAGTTTGCTCGTTTATAAGTAATATATAAAATGTAAAAGTTTACACAAAGAAACTAATTTATTAAAATTCCATTTCCCTAAAATATACATTGAAAAGATTATGAGTAGACTGGGACTAGAATGATTTTTTATCAAAAGATAACACCGACAACCAAAATTTAATTTAATTGAATCCCAATACTTATGTAGACGATATCTCATTTATTTTGATTGATAGATTATGATATCATTAAGTCAAAGAATATACCCATATTATAGACATATTATATATGTGGGATTCTGGAAAAACGACATGTCCATTTTTTTGAATATACTTACATAGTATTTTTTCATATCAAAATGCAAAAAATCTGGAAAGAGCGAAAATAAGTGACCATAGCTACTTACTATTAATGAATTTTGTTTAACATTAGTTTAAATGTAAAATAAGAACTTTAGACGTTTAATATCTCGAAAACATAAAAGTGGACTAAAGTTATTTTTCTCGGATATAAATCTGTGGGTTCCCGGAAAAACGATTTAAGTCTACTTGTCATATGTTTGAGATATTAAAGTTAAACCTTTAAAAGTTTTTAATTTCCATTTAAACTAATGTTATAAATATTCATAAATAGATGTTAGGGTCACTTATTTTTACACTTTCTTGATATTTTGCAGTTTTATCTGAAAATATACTATGTAAGGATACTAAAATCGCTCGTAACTCAATTTAAAAAGAAGTGGACTTAAGTCGATTTTCCGGTTCGCCACAAAAATTTAATATATAGTCCGCGAAAACCATACGTTCGACCAGCTCGACTGTTTAACCCTTTAGGAGGGTCTTTTGCCAGACATAGGACATAAAACAAAAAAATTATATGAGAATTTATGTCGGTCCTATGATATAACTTGTGAAATGTACTTAATAATAGTCCATAACTACATGAAAAATAATTGTTAAAAAAAATTGTGACGTCACAAGTGCAAATATTGTCAATTTAAAAAAAATATTTAGTTAAGCCCCAATTATTTATTTTATTTTTTAATCAATTTTAATGTTTCGGGGTTATTCTTTTCTTTAAACATTTATCTACAAAGTTAACGAAAGAATTTATAAAATAATATATCTGCAATAAGAGAAAGCTAATTATTTATAAGTAAAAGCGTAAAATTTTATAAACAATCTGCTTTCTCTTATCACCGATATATTATTTTATAAATATCTTTCGTTAACTTTGTAGATTCATGTTTAAATAAAAGAATAACTCTCAACACATTAAACATGATTAAAAAATTTTAAAAAATAATTGGGGTTTACTTAACTAAATATTTTTTAAATTAACAACAAGGGTAGTGGCCCCAGTAATTGGCCATCCCCCAGTAGTCGGCCACGTTGACTATTTTCTTTTAAAAAATAATGATCGATCTATGCTATTTAAACATTTAATCCTGACGTTAAAACAGTTCAAGAACCATAAAATAAAAATTGTTTTCGATGTCTGTATCGATATGAGCTTACAGATGGTCGACTACTAGAATTTTTTTAATTTTTGCCGAATTTTAGTTGTCGGTCGGGCCTGGTCGGTAACCCATGTCCAAAGCCACTTTTAATTGTAACAATCATTACAATTAATTAATACTTAATTTCATTCATTTAATATTTATTCAATCTTTTATAGCTAAACTTAAATCGTAGAACTATTAAAAGAATAAATAATGTTTTTAAAGCGCGGTGTATTACCTTAACTTATCCTGGTCGACTACTAGTGATCAAGTGGCCGAGTTCTAGATTCCGGTGGCCGACTATTAGCGTTTTCGTTATATTTTATTAAAACACATCTTATTATTATCCTGTAAATATTTTAAGCAAAAATAAACTTTTTATCAATAACTAGAATACATTTAAAGTGTAATAGAACCGGTAATTTATTAACAAAGATGTTTCTGAATTTGTTGTAATAGTTTGAATACAAATTTTTCCTTACATGGAGGACTATTATATGCCCTATATCTAGCGAAAGACCCTCTTTAAGGGGATGCGTCAGATCTACTTTACTCGCCGATAAATGCATTCGAAAAATTCGTTTTACTCTAAAAATACGCATCAGAATCAAATTTAATTTTAAGGGTAACTTTATTTACGCAAAATACATAGCGGAACACACGAATTATTATCAGAATCGAAAATTACCAATTAGGGTAGGTTGGGGTAAAATGAGATACGAAGTATAATGAGACAGTTGCAATAACGAGGGTTTAAAGTGACACCACCTTTCTACATGCTTTTTAATGTATTCTTATATGTATTACGAAGTAATGTACGCCTTATGTTTAAAATATATCTTGAAACTCACGTAAAAAATGAATGACGAAGTTAATGAAGCGAATTTTTGGGCTATTTTCTAAGTTATGAAATTTAAGAAATCAGCTTTTCTTAAATCTGTTAGCAATTATATATGTTATTTATTCAAAAATATCACATAACCTCACACTTAGAAATTATGGCTAAATAGAATTGTATCTAGACTTACATTAACTTAGATAAATAATTATATACACAATAAGTATCTAAATACTTTTTGGACAGTTATTACTATTCTTATGAAGAAAAATTAATAGTAATCTTCCTTTCCTGTAACTGCCGGCCATGCTATATACGGCTGGCCTTAAGTCCGGCCACCATACCACGGCCAAAGCATCCGGACCTGACCTGAAAAGCGTTACCTGGGGCCCACCTTAACTCATTTTTACTCGGATAAATGATAAGCCAGCACGGTAGGAATCGGTCAGTATTTTACATCCCCTTAAATTGCAAAAGTTTTATTCATTTTTAAAATGTTAGTATTTAAAACATATTAAACTTTTCTTAAAGATCCATAAACTGATAAAATGTAGTTAAAAAATATTAGACTCTTCAGCCAAGTATTAAAACTACCATAATAATATTAAATTTCATATACAGGGTGTTTCATTTTAATCCATCCACGTAGGTAACCTCTGTAAAAACAAATGATATAAAAAAATTACCTCTACAAAAGTTGAAGGGGACAGAGGGGGCCACCCAATGGTACCCACGACCTTGACCTTGAACTCGATTTTCAAGGTCACCTTGAATTGACCTGAAGGTCACTAAAGCAAACTTGAAATATCATTTCAGATGTAAATTTTCCCGCTCTACCCTATTCCGGGGTCAAAAATACAGGTTCCCATTTACAAAAACACTGTAACCTTCAAATGACCTTGAAAATCAAGTTCAAGGTCAAGGTCGTTGGTACCATTGGGTGGCCCCCTCTGTCCCCTTCAACTTTTGTAGAGGTAATTTTTTGATATCATTCGTTTTTACAGAGGTTTCCTGCGTGGATGGATTATAATGAAACACCCTGTACCATATAATTGTTATATCATTTTATTAACAATAATTATTTATTAGCCCTGAGTTATTATGGCTTAAACTGATTTTAGTATGAAATAAAAGTTCATCAACGAATTCGAATATATGGGGAAATCTCCCAAACCTTTAACCTATATGACTCGGGGTTTCAATCAGTTTTTTCTTATATTTTAACTGTATTAAACTGTTTCACATAGGCTTATGTTATTGTTTAAAGCTTAAGCTTATTGTTTATTACATTTTTATGTTTACTTTCTATCACAAATTAATTAAATTTATCAATCAAATGTCTAAACTGTCACATTTCACGTATGTCGTATTCTCGATTTCAAATATAGTTTCTCTAATAGTGTTTAAAATTGACCTGATAAAAATATAAAATAAATTATTTCTTACTGAGAGATAATCAAAGAATAAGATAATATTGATATTATCTTCATTTTATTCATAAAATCGGAGTTAAATATATTTGAAAATTGTCGTAGGTATTTGGTGTCGCATCCACAACACGAAGAATAACTCTATAAATAGTAATTGAATTAACTTAAATAGTATTTATTATGGGTGAAATACATCAACAGTAATATGTTGTATTATAATCCCTTTTTGTTATTTTAGTAAACATAATGCCCAAAATTTAAATAACACCTAAGTGAGACGATTAAAAAACGAACAAAAAAATGTCGCATCCACAACGCACGTTTGTGCTATACATATTAATTAAAATCGATGAAATAAATGACCAAAATAAAGTATTTGATAAACTTTTGAGAAATAGCTTCGCATTATACCTAAAAAACTAATATGTATTAATAAAATAGCAAATTTACATCGATTTGTCGCATCCACAATGCACCGACCGCAACGCGTCGCCCGCAACGCGCGTTTCTTTAAACATCATAACCTCTTATTGTAACTGACAAAACTGAATAATACAAATACGAGAAGAAGTTTCTTTGCATTTTACAATCATGAGACCTGTTTTGAGCGAAATAAAAGTGAGAAAGAAGAAAGAGTACGTAAAGCACAAACGAACTGAAGAGTTAAAAAACGGAAAAAAGGAGTGAACAGAGAGAGAAATATAATGAAAAAAGGTGTTTTCATCATTTAAGAGGTAAAATTAGTCAATTTAAACGTTTGAATTGTTAATTTCAATAAACCAAATTTATAATTTAAATTTAATCAATGAATAAAAAGTTGAATTTGTATTAAAATAATATTACACTTCCGGTATTTTTATTCTATAAACGAACTATAATAAAATCCCTCAATTAAAGCATACAATTTTTGTTGTCCTCAAAGTATCTCTCGGAATCAGAAATGAGTAGTCACGTATCCTTGTCTTTCGTTGTACCTTCTACCGAACCATTACCAATCACTTTAAGTGAATCATTAAGATCAACTTAATTTGTAAAATAACATTAATGCAATACAAATGTTTGATTTAAGTATCAAAAATAAAGATAAAAATAGCTGCACAAATATTTTAGAACTGTTTCCAAGAAAAAATATATACATGAAAATTCTAAACTGCCGTATTTGATAAATCATTTTAGATACGGTAGGCACTTGTTTTGGGCTTGTTCATGGACAAATATTAATTGTTTATAGTCTCGAGAAGTTGTGTGAAAAAAACTAGAGCTTTGCTCCTAAGTTAAGTTGCCTCATTTTCAACATTTGAAAGTTAAAAGTTCTGGAGATTTTCCCATATAGGAGACATCAGTGCACACAAAGTCACATGCATGCAACGGTGATCTAGCGCTAGAGTGGCAGTGGATTTTCACTCTTTTGAAGTGATTTATCGCTCCCAGCGATCATGAAAACACAGTCACTTATTTTGGAGTGAATATTCACTTTTAGAAAGAGTGAATAATTCACTCTTTTGTAAAAGTGACTTTTCCACTCTATTTAGAGTGAAGGAATACGCATAAAGAAAAAATAATTTTTCACTTATAATAATTACTCACTTCGTTATTTCACGTATTAGAAATGGTTTGATGACTAGATACAGTTTACTAGAAAGGATGAAATTGAAAAATAAATTTAAAAAACATCACAATAATTGTTGGTTGGAATCGAACCTGGATCCTTTAAGTTCTAGGGCTGTCACTTTAGCGGTACACCACCGTTGTGTCTCACCTCGTGTGTACTGATTTCTCATATGTATTCGAATTCGTAGATGAACTTCTATTTAATACTAAAATCAGTTTAAGACATAATAATTTAGAGCAAATAAATAGTTATTGTTAATAAAATGATACAAAAATTATATTTTATATGAAATTCAGTATTATTATGGTAACTTGAATATTTGGCCGAAGAGTCTAATATTTTTTTTACTACATTTTTTCAATTTATGCATTTTTATGAAAAGTTTAAGATGTTTTAAATAATAAAATTTTAAAAATTAATAAAACTTTTGCAATTTAAGGAGATGTAAAATACTGACCGATTCCTACCATACCGGCTTATAATTTACATTTATTCTCATTAAAATAAATATTTATAAAAAACGACATTATATGCCTTTACTAGAAATGTTCAGTTGATTTTTCAAGAGTTATCATTAACTTTCTTTAAGAATGGGTCAAAAAATGTTAAGAGGATATGGGTCGCCATACGCATTGCTTACTACGGAAAATATTTAAAACAGTTTTCCGGTTATAAATGGTTCCGGAATCTTTTGAATCAGTCAAAACCAAACATTGCTAATACAATATACGAATTTGCAGGACATAGTAGTCATTTTTATTTACAAAATTTGTAAAATCTCGAATAACTTTAAAGTAAAAAAGTCGGTAATACAGATTCCTGTAATAAATTATATTTTTTTAAGTGGTTCAATATTCCCTTTAAATTTGTACAAACTATATCTGGTTAAATTTTTAAGAGATTTTAAATAAAAGCTACCTTTCACCTCTAGATAAATTAATTACCACATAGTTGTATATTTTTTAACCCATTCTTTTGTATAATGAATAATACCATTTTTTGAAAA
Source organism: Gastracanthus pulcherrimus (assembly GCA_949152435.1). Lineage (NCBI taxonomy): Eukaryota > Metazoa > Arthropoda > Insecta > Hymenoptera > Pteromalidae > Gastracanthus > Gastracanthus pulcherrimus. The sequence continues at coordinate 47,927,543 of OX424575.1, read as the reverse complement.
TTTAATTGAAGATTACTGGTGCAAATAATGTTTTAAAAGTAAAAAGTCGTAATTTGAAACTTTGATTAATTTATAGATTTTATAATAAAAATTTCACTCCAATCTAGTGTAAAAGTTATAGTGAATCCTTAGTCACTCTAATTAGAGTGGTAAAATTCACTTATTAGACTGGAGTTATCAAATTCACTCTTTTTAGAGTGAAAATTCACTCGTTTAGAGTGGAACCCTCGTTCGCTCTACATTTAGAGCGAAAATCTCACTCCAAAAACTTAAGAGAGCAACCAACAATTTTTCTCAAGTTGTTTTAATTTATTTCTCAATTGCATCGTTTTCAGTAAACTGTATCATTCGCCAAAACATTTTTAAAACGTAAAACAACGTGAATAATTATTTCTTTTTACGTGTATTCTTTCACTCTAAATAGAGTCAAAGAGACTCGCGTTCAGATCAAAGGGTACTCAATAGTAAGACTAGATAGCAATAAATTTGGGGGTGGGTTAATACTCTACGTGCAAAATTCCTTTAAAGCGACTGTTTTATGTGTCTCCAAGACAACGCAAGAAGGGATACCAGGTATCCCGTAATACATTATGTGTAGTGTACAATCAGGTACCCACCCACCAATCTTTATTGTACTAATTTGCAGACCACCGCATATACCTTTATTACAGAACTCTGATCTCATAGATAAACTGGCTTTACACACTCAAAACTTCAATCAATTATAGAATTCAATCAAAATTATAATGGGTGATCTGAACGCGAATCTCTTTAAGACCTTAGAGATTATATGTTATCATTTAAAAACCACTCAATTACTAATTCCCTATACATACATATCAGTTATAGACAGAGATCATAACCGATTACGATTATGACCGCTTAACACCAATTTCAATGTATATCGATTGAAGCGTACATTTAGCATCCCATTAGAACCGATTTATTCCAATTATAGGAAATCGGTTAAATACCCATATTTACCGATTACGATTATAACCGATAATATTTAAATAACAAAAATTTAAATACACCATTAAAACCGATTATTTCCAATAAGATTAAATCGGGTTATTACGTATCTAAACCGATTTACAATTAAATCCAATTTAAACCGATTAATATGTAATCGGGCGTCCCGATTAATCCTATAAAACACGATTTAAACCGATTAAAATGTAATCGGCTTTTATCGGTTCTAATTGGTCATTTTTGGCAGGGTTGCGACAAAAACAGAACAACGTTTTAACACTGAGCAGGAAGTTTACATTCAAAATAGGATTTTTGAAGCCCTAGATAGTAAAAGGGACATTTGATGAGCGTAACTCGCACTTTGCAGGAGTATCGGTCTCCCAGACCGAGGGTGACGTAGACTTGTGCAGCATCCTGGACTCAGCAAGTGATGATGGACTCACATTTAAAACTGTGACAATGTCTGATGTAGTCCTGGCTGTTACGCATTTCTCATTTAGTGTCGATTAGAAAGACCCCTGTGCCATCTTCGGTCTCGGACTTTCGTCCGATAGCACTATTGAGTTTCCTCTCCAAGGTGCTGGAGAAGATAGTTCATGATCAAATTATGGAGTTTATACAAGCGAAAAATCTCCTTGACCCACTTCAGACAGGTTTCCGACAACATCACAGCACACAGACGGCACTGTTAAAGTTAACAGAGGACATTCGGACTGCCATCAATGACAGAAAACAACTCTTAACGATACTACTACTGTTCGACTTCAGCAAGGCGTTTGACATCATATCACCGTCCAAACTACTCCATAAGCTGATATGCATGGGTTTTTCCAGGAAAGTTCTACTGTGGCTCAAATCTTACATAATAAGTAGAAAACAAAAGGTTATTAATAATAATAATGAGGACTCAGATTGGCTTACCACTAATCTGGAAGTGCCGTAGGGTTCAGTCCTGGGGCCCATGCTGTTCAGCCTCTACATTAATGACATACAAGACGTACTGACTGGTGGTGGGGTTGAACACTTGCTATACGCAGACGACTTGCAAAGCTACACTCAAGTGACCTGGCAGGATCTTCATGTGAGTATCAGCCGCATGTCAGATGTAGCGCGGGCGGTGTCAGAGTGGGCCGAAGTGCCCGGACTGCGACTCAACGTGGGCAATACAAAGGCGATAATTTTTGGCTCCGAACAGAACATCAATCGGTTGCAAGATCTCGATTTGCCCGGCATTGAGTTCCAGGAAGGTGTTTTTATGCCTTTCTCTGACCCCGTCACAAACCTCGGTGTTGTCATGGACTATAAACTCTCATGGAAACCGCAAATTGACGCGGTATGTAAAAAGGTAAATCGTGCTCTCTATAGCCTACGAATTTTCCGTTCATGCACTACCGAGGCTTTGCGAAAACAGCTTGCATGTGCGCTGGTAGTGACGCATTTAAACCTCTGTTCTGTGGTTTATCTTGATGTGTCCGGTGAGCTTGAGACGAAGTCACAAAGACTTCAAAATTCATGTGTGAGATACATATGTGGTGTTAGAAGGGAGGAGCACATCACTCCTTACAGGAAATATCTTGACTGGTTTAGCTTAAAGGAAAGAAGAGAGTACTTTGTGGGGTTGTTATTGTATAAAGCAATAAACATGAGGCAACCTTCGTATCTTGCGGCTCTCTTTGGTAAAAACACGGCCAGGACTTCCAGTAGGAATGGTGTAAAAGAGCTCTCGGTTCCGGGATTTATTTATTTATTTACTATTATTGTACACTGACTGTATTCTTATACTTTTATTTAAGCTAGTATGATTGTATTTATAAGCATGAATGGATGTATGAATGAGGTAGTAGTGTGCATGAGTATCTTAATTATTGACGTGATAGACTCGGTGATAGATGTATGCAATTTTTTAAATATTAACTACGGGACGATGAATGCAAACAAATTGACGATATGTGATAAACATGAACTGTGACGAGCTGTGATTTTACTTGCGAACAAATACAATGACTATGAAAGAAGCTTATGAACATATTTTCTGTATATTTTTTGATTTATTTCGAAAATAAAAAGTATATCTATCTATCTAGAGTGAAAAAGTCACTTTTAAAAAGAAGTGAATTTTTACTATTTCTAAAAGTGAAGATTCGCTCCAAAATAAGAGACCGTGTTTTCATGATCGCTTGGAGTGAGAGTACACTCCAAAAGAGTGAAAATTAATCCACTCCAAACAAATTCGAGTGTATAAAAATTGTTCAGTAATGATCAAATAAAAATGTAGATTTTAATTACTTTTTAAAATAATATAAATTTCATTATAGATATAATTCTAAATTAATTTGTGACCAATTCGTCTTGACAATTTTTTGCATAAAAATTGTTAAAATCTATGGAAATCTTGTAAATTAGCTGCTATGAAATAAATCGCCAGCATCCAAGAAATATTTTGTAATATTTTGTGTGCAACGTTGCGCGTACTGAAACCACATTTGTTATTTTTAAATGAAAAAGTATTAAATTATTTAATTATACTCTTTATATAATTTATTAACTGTCGTAGTCCTTCAGAAATTCACGAGAAAGCGTGAACCTATAGACTACTAAGTCTTGATAGGAATATGCGTAAAACTCACAAAGGATTAGCGTTGTTGTTGCAAAGAGCATATGATTAAATCACGGCAGTATACATGAAGTGTAGTACAATGCAATTATAGGGGTACATATAAAGCGTTTTGAATGAATGTAAAAAATATTATTTTGCAAATTCATTTATAATGAAAAACGTAAATTGCGTGTCAGTAGAATGAAAAGTAGATGTAGAGTATCGATATATTTTTCAATTTGGCGGGTCCAAATTGCAGATCGTGAAGAAAAGCAAAGTTGGAGGACGTGTAGTAGGTATTAAAATAACGTTTACTAAATAAGAAGGGGGTGTTTTTGAAGCAGCAATAGAGCAGCATCAGCAGACGCCTGCTGTGCCGACGTCTCTCTTCGGCTTTCTCTCTTACTGCTTAGGTACTGTCCGCAGCAAGAGCCGTGCAGAGCATACGACACTGCAGAAAACGATTTGAGCGTACGGCACGCATGTGCAGAACAGAATCAGAAGAGTAGTATAGAGAGAGCTGGCGACTGCATAAGGTATCCTATATTGTATTGGAGAGGAGAGATTAGAGAAGCGCACGCAATTCCAGGTAAAGCTGAAACGAGAGGACAGAAGACGACACACGATATCCTTCCTGCGCCGTATAGAAAAGTGCATGTATTATAGCGCGGATATCTCTGAATGACGCGACGTCGGTGGCGGTGTGCCTTCGCGCAGGGGACGACGAGGGTCGGGGGAGGCCAATCGTGCTGCCGCTCAACAATTCCCTCGGCAACTAAATAATCGACGTCAAAGGCCGCCTGTGCAGACTGCAGACTGCAGACTGCAGACTACTGGCTACTGCTGCTGGAGCGAGAGAGAGAGCGCGAGCTAAAGCTGCTGTCAAATATGGCGAGCGCCAGCGGGAGCAGCAGTTGGTACAGCGCTGGGCCGCAGCCGCAGCACCACTAGCAGCACCACTGACTAGCGCAAGAGAGAGAGAGAGAGAGCAGAGCAGCCGTCGCCGCGAGCAAGTGCAGCAGAAACAACGAGGGCCGAAGAGTAGTAGTCCACGGACGACGGGAGCTCCTGAATATGCGGCTCCAGGCTCTGCTGCTGCTGCTGCCGCTGCTGATGCTGCTGCTGCTGCTGCTGCAGCCGACTCTCAACATCCATTGACACAGGGACACACTGGAGAGACGGAGAAAGAACGCAACTCACACGCACACACACACACCAGCGCGCAGTCTCTCTTTCTCTCACGTCGTCAACATCTTCCTCTCTCTCTCTCTCTCTCGATCTGCGTGTCGCCGCCGCCGAGAGAGAAAGTGTGCGACGACGTCCTCGCCCGCCGCCCGGAGAGCAGCAGCAGCAGCAGCCGCAGCCGCAATATGTGACGACAAAGTGCACTCGCGAATGTTCTGCAACGTTGCCGTCGACGGATAGAGGCAGGGAACACCGAGACACACGGGATATATTGGCCGCCGCCACCGCGCGACGACGAGAGCGAGACGGGACGGGACGGCCAGCAGGAGACACAATAATGGGGGTGGTGGTGATGCGCCAAGGGCAATGCTAATCGGGGATGAACTATCATGGGTGCTCAACAGACCAAGGACAGAGGAGTCATTCCGCCCGGGACTGTTGTCAGGCAGGCGCGGAAGCAGCCCAGGAACCCCAAGGACTCCCGTGCCATGGGCTCCAACATCTTCACCGAGCACAGCGGTATACTTTGCTCTCGCACTCATTATATGCATACTGTGCCCATCTGCCTTACCTTTCTTTTCTTTTCTTTTCTTTTCTTTTCTTTTATTTTCTTTTATTTTCTTTTCTTTTCTTTTCTTTTCTTTCCTTTTCTTCTCAATTTTCGACTGGCTGTAGTGTTGATTGAACATCATTCCGATCCATCATTGACACTTCACCAATGAGTATTCATTTATTGAGCTTTATTCGGATCAAGACCCATGCCTAGGTGCTGCGGGCTCCAAAGCTCCTCTGCTTATCTTCTGCTCTTTATCCTTGCTTTTCCTCTGCTCTATTTCCTTGGACTCTTATCCACTCTACCCCACAATAGATTAGATGCTATCTTGTTACTTTTGTTCTAATTATTAGTATATACCCGAGCATTTCAGTAGTACATAACTATGAGTTAGAACAAAAATTGCTCAAGGTTGCTCATCCAATGAATTATTGATTGTTTACAGCACCTCAGCTGCTTTTACGATGTAATTTATACAATAGTTGCTTAACTGATTGTCACCTGCAACTAGCAAGGGCAATTAGCTTATGTGGACTGTGCTCAGGTTTCACTGCTGGTTATTGATTGCATGCTCATCAGATTATGGGTGACAATAACTCATATAGCTCTGACATTTCTTCCATGTTCTTTCATGACTTTCTTTATTTTAACTGTTGCCATTGTTCAACTTACATGTAATTTTTAATTGTCAAGAAAACTCCAAACTAGCTTTTTATGCTATGATTCATGTATATCTTGAATCATTGACTTTGCAATAAAACCTGTTTAGTTTTTGTTTTAGGGAACTTCATTATCAATTAATGATTCTTAAAGTTGTATTAGTCATTGAGTTTAAAAACAGCCATTACTTTTAGCTCACTATAACTGTACAAGAATTTGCATTCACTTGCTCTTTATAATTATTATTTCAGTAAATAATTTATTTTACTTAACATATATTATTTGAAAATAAAAATAATAATGATATGCAGAATTTTTCCATTATCCAATATTAAAATTTATTTTATATTGTTCATATCGACTAATGTTGATTATATAAAATAAAACTTATATAATTAAAACCAAAAATTTTAATTTTTTTTACTTGAGTGAAAATATTAAATAATAAACACAGTATTTAAGTTACTTTTTGAATATTTTCTTTTTTTGTGAACTAGAAATCTTCATATAAATGTAGGTAGTAATAAAATTCTTGTATTGCATAGCTATAGTGTAACATACTCCTAAGGAAATTAGTTATGCACATGGCTTCTTCCCTACATGTCTGTTATACCTTTTTCCGTTTCATTTTGTTCTTTCTTTCCTGTACATTTAATTATGGAGTCAGACGTATGCGAAGCACGAATGTTTTTTCGCTTGATTCTTTGACTTTTTTTAATAAGTCATTCATAGGTGCTGATCGTACATTTGTCTAATAGCAAGTTATATGTTTAAATTAAAAGAGTATGAATGAATCTTAGTAATAATCTCTTTTGAATGAGTATGCAATGATTGATCAAAATCTTAATACTAATGTTTTTGCTTTTTTCTTCAAACATTCAAAACAATATTTTGTATACAAATGAAATAAAATTTATCATGTAAGTATGTTACTTGTTGTTCATACATGGGGAAGCAATATAAAAAATTAAAAAATACATTATTGAGAATTTAAATTTATAATAAGATGAAAATGAATGGTTTTTATCTTAAGCTTATGAATAAATGAATGATAAATGGATTGATTTTCAGAGATTAGATAACAATACTAATATAGGCTTAAAATAACTTGTATTTATAATATTTATTTACTTGCTAATATTCGTTTTAAAAAATATGATGTGAAATGATAAAATTATAGATATTGCTTTTATAATAGAATAGGTACATATACTAATATATAATAAATAAGTACAAGTATCATTTGAAAATTTAATTTTAAAAATAGTAAATTGGTAACTGCCCAACTTTTAATGTATTACTTTTCACATAGAAGCATTACTTCAAAGCAGACCACTTCCACATATACCCGCCCTACCAGAGGGTGATCCGCCAAGTGGTTCCAGTGTTCAATCTATCTCTCAGCAGTCTAATTTAGATCAACATGTCTCTGTATCAAGCAGTGGCCTTCTTGAAGCTGCAAACAGGTTTGATATTAGTTATATATAAATAAATAAAAAAAATTCACTTAAAAATTTGTTCTTAATATTGTCTCATTTATTACTTTAGATGGACTAGCAAAGAAAATCTTTTAGCTCAGGAGGAGGATGATCCACAGCTTTTTGTTGCTTTATATGATTTTCAAGCAGGTGGAGAAAATCAACTAGGTTTAAAGAAAGGTAAATAAACCTAATAACAATATTTAAAATTTTTGTTTTAAATTAGTTTATTTTTAAACTGCTATAAATTATGTCACAAGTATTTCTAATCAATTGCTTAAATTTATTAATATTTTATTATCCTAGGCTTCTTTTTATCTTTTTTAAACTAAAAGTGCTTTTGTGCTTTATTTAACAATTTTTGTAACTAAGCTCTATTTTGTTTTTTTTAATTTATACAAGACTTTATTTAGTAAATGAAAACGAAAAGAATTGGGGTTCACTTAAGTAATAGCTTCTATTAAAAATATTATAACTTGATTAAAAAATGTATTAATAAAGCCATATTTTGGAATAGGTGAGCAAGTTCGTATATTAAGTTACAACAAAAGTGGAGAATGGTGTGAAGCTCACTCAAGCAGTGGTCAAGTTGGCTGGGTGCCATCAAACTATGTAACTCCAGTTAACTCTTTGGAAAAACATTCCTGGTATCATGGCAGGATATCGAGAAATGCTGCTGAATATCTATTAAGTTCCGGTATCAACGGAAGTTTCCTTGTTCGCGAGTCGGAAAGTAGTCCCGGTCAGCGGAGTATTTCGTTACGATATGAGGGTCGAGTGTATCACTATAGAATTAACGAAGACAGCGATGGAAAGGTAAAACATCAGTTTATATTTCTTGGCATTTTGTCATACAAAAACGTTAATATTTTAAAATTGCTTTACAGATGTATGTAACGACGGAGAGTATTTTTAATACGTTAGCGGAATTGGTGCATCATCATTCCATGCTTGCAGATGGTCTTATTACACAGCTTTTATATCCAGCACCAAAGCGTAACAAACCAACAGTTTTTCCTCTTAGTCCAGGTATGTAAAATTAAATTTTTACGTTAATTTACTATTGAAAATTACAAAAATAAATCATTTATAAAATAAAATGTATTCTAGAACCTGATGAATGGGAGATTAACAGGACTGATATTGTTATGAGACATAAACTAGGTGGAGGACAGTATGGTGATGTTTATGAAGCAGTATGGAAAAGATATAATATGACAGTTGCAGTAAAAACTTTAAAAGTAATTTAAACTTATATCTATTTCTTTTGAAACCATAAGAGAATTTATTATTTTCATTTTATTAATTTCTTTAGGAGGATACTATGGCATTAAAGGACTTTTTGGAAGAAGCAGCAATTATGAAAGAGATGAAACACAGGAATTTAGTACAATTAATAGGCGTTTGTACAAGGGAGCCGCCTTTTTATATTATAACGGAATTTATGAGCAAAGGGAATCTATTAGATTATTTACGTAATGAAAGCAAACACCAAATTAATGCTGTGGTTTTAATGCATATGGCGACGCAAATTGCAAGTGGTATGAGCTATCTTGAAAGTCGAAACTTTATTCATAGGTATGTTGTTTTCTTTTATTCTGAAAGATAGTACTGGTATATAATTACTTCATAATAAATGATATTTAATGTAATTAAATTATTAATAATTATTATGTAATTTTAATAGGGATCTAGCTGCAAGAAACTGCTTAGTAGGGGAAAGTCATTTAGTTAAGGTAGCTGATTTTGGTTTGGCTAGACTTATGAGGGATGATACATATACAGCGCATGCTGGTGCAAAATTTCCAATCAAATGGACAGCTCCTGAGGGACTGGCCTACAATAAATTTTCTACTAAGGTATAATAAACTCTGTTTATTGATAATATTTATAATTTGTTAGTGAATTGAATTTGAAAATAATTTGAAGCATACTTTAAAAACAATATGTATATTTCTTTTATAAAATATTTACAGTCTGACGTATGGGCGTTTGGTATTTTATTATGGGAAATAGCAACGTATGGCATGTCTCCATATCCTGGAGTTGATTTAACTGATGTGTATCACATGCTGGAAAAAGGTTACCGAATGGAATGTCCTCCTGGTTGTCCACCCAAAGTTTACGAACTTATGCGACAGTGCTGGCAATGGTCAGCTTCTGATAGACCAACATTTAAAGAGATTCATCATTCATTAGAAAATATGTTTCAAGAATCAAGCATCACAGAAGGTAAATATTAAAGTTTGTTTAAAGACTTGTTTTTAAACAATTTAAAATTTATTTTTTTCTTTCATTTTTCAGAGGTAGAAAAACAACTGCAAGGTAGTGGTGGACAAGTTCAACTGTTGTCCTGCAATAAGTCACAAACTGGTAGCTCAGGAAATATTCATGGACTTGTACTTGCAGCTGAGCAGCATGCTTCTGCAGGTATACAAGGTACAGTATTAATGTAAAAAAATATTGTCGAATAAAACAAATTTTTAATTATTTCAAATTTTAGAATCTACAAGTTCAGTTACCAAGTTAAGTACTTTTATGGGAGGCCTTTCGAACAAAGGAAATAGCAGTATGGTACAAATGAGACGTTCAACAAACAAGAAGGGCAAACAAGCTCCTGCACCACCAAAGCGAACAAGGCAAGTATTATTATTATTTTCTTACTGTTCAAACCTTGCTTAACATTTTTAATTAATAGATTGATATTTTGTATGAAACTTGTTTAGTAATGTGCAAGATACTATAGTTCCCTCTCTAATTATTTTCTTTTTGTTCTTTTTACCTTGAATTGTCTTATTTTAATCTTGAAGACTGTAAAATTGAATGGCCTCTTCCTTTTTTATTTGCAGCCTTCTATCGTCGTGTAGTTCTTTTCGAGATTCTGCATATCAGGATCAGGATCATCAAAATGCGGATATGCCTAATGTTGCATTGCACGATGGCACTGATCTAAATGGTATTGACAAGATTTTTCAAGGTATTCCGTCACACGAATCAGTCAATCCTAACGGTATTTTTTGCACGTCCTGTTTTAAGTCTTCCCTTTGCCCCCCCCCCCCTCTTGAGTCAATTGTTTAGACTCATAATTTTTGCATTCTGCATCGTAATACTCGTGTGACACCCATGCTTCCAATGTCTGTGGGTCATTCTCTCCCCTCTGAGTAAGAATAATATTATTTTATCGAATCGAATGCTCAGCCGTTGCATGTGCGGTACGTTATGCAAAATAATTTTCATTCCGTGCATCCTTTATGCCTATCATTTGTAGCATTTATTCCTTGTATCATGTATTTTTATCTACATTGCAAACTCGATCCAGACATTTGCAAGCGACCATTCTGGACTCAGGTCGACGAGTGGTAAATGTAAATTTACTTTTATATTCTGCATGACACATGTCAATACTAACTTTTATTCACTAAGATCCAAAAAGGTATTTGTACAAATTATTAAATTTAAATCCAAAATTAAATTTTAACATCAATAAAATAACATAATTAATTACCTGTAGAACTTTTAGCAGATGCTTGACCCTGTATAATAATAGAACTTAAATTAGATTGCAGCTAGACTTCCTTTACATTTTTATATAACTTATTCAATAACTTTATATACAAATATTTTTTATTAATCATGAATTTTTTACACGTCTGGATCGCTTACAGTTTAAAAATCATCTTTTTTACGCTTAATCCCTGCTATTATAACATTCAAGCAGTGTTACATGATTTTACTAACCGAGTTAATTGCATCATGTTTCATCTAATGCTCCAGTCCAATTCAAGACTCCGCTTTCATGCTTTTAGGGTATTCATCACACAAAACATATTTTGTCATAAAACATCATTCGCGTTACCACTTATGCTCCGAGAATGACCCATTTTAAATACGAGTATTCGATGATTAACGTATAAATTAACAGGATTGGCTAATTAAATTAGTATTTTTTAAAAGACAATATTAGTAGAAAAAATTAAACTTCTACATGTATAAATAACTCATTCAATTGAAACGTTAAAATTTGTTGTTTTCTTTCAAATATGGTCTTTTAAAATGCCTTTACTTACAATGCTAATATTAATATAATTAGTATATTTAGTATCCTAAAGTTCATTTAAAAGCCCTCATAAATATGTTCAAAACCTTGCACTTAGTTGAATCATAAACTTTAACAAAACATATATGTATAATTACACAAACATACACTGTTTGTACTCTTTTTTAAAAAGTATTATATTTACTGCACCTATACAAAATTAATTTAATTATATAGTGTATAAAACTAACACCTGTATAGTAACACTCAAGAAGACAGTTTTTACTTTTAGGAAAGTCTGTCAAATTCAGTAAAAATATGTGTGTTCCAAGTTAGTTTACTAGAAAAGATTTCTATTTCGAGTTTAATGCACATGGCACAATTTTGTTATATAGAATAAAAGTTAATTGAACATTTCTTACACACAACATGAACTTTTGGGTATAGAAGATATTATTTGTATAAAAATTTTAACGTTTGTAAGACTTTCAACATTTCGCATTAAATTTGGTTTAAATTGCTTGAGACAAAAGATACTAAAATTGAAAAACGTGTGGCAATATACTTAAAGAAATTGGCAACATAAAGAGTGGCACGTCCATTCCTGATGAAATTGAACAAAAATTTAGGGATGACACGTGATCTCGTGACAATGGCCACACAGTCAAGTACTGGTGGAGGCTGGGACATGGAACACGACGGCGATGGCTCACAAGGCACAGCGGAACCGAATTTCCTCCCCCAGCCGTCGACTTCGCCGGAACCACTAGCCAACCATAAACAATTAAAAACTCGCACCCACACGTCTAAGGATGCGCTGCCACAGAAGGTATTCCCGTCTAACCATTAGGAATATCGTTCGTTTCTTCTACACAGATTAGCAGAATTTTTCTTTACGAGCTTGGGAGTCTTTTTCACGCTCTTTAGCTTGTGCTTTGCTAAACTTTTTATCTTCAAAGCTCTACCTATGAAAGATATTGCTTTTGCGACTTTTGCAGCCACATGATGAAATCATATAACACTGCTTGAATGCTAGTGTTCTTAAGGTTTTTAAATTATGTTAAGTTTCTTGATTTTTTAGATTTTCTTGATTTCTTGACAATCTATATCTACATCTGTAATGCTTAATAATATTAAGATCTAATGTTTAATATTTTAGAACAAGTCACTGAAACGAAGAATGTATTAGTTTTGAATCAATATGAACTGAAATATTTATATTCTTTTAACAGTTTATTAAAATAACAATGTTACGGTAATATACTGTTCTTAATTTTTATTTTTCATAAGACAGTCCTCGCACATTAAATAAAGTAAAATGTATTGAAGTATTGAAAATACATATTTTCATTAGATTGTTTGTGCTAAGTGAAAATTTGAGCGCTTTATAAAAAGGAGGCGTAAAAACGCTTAAAAGCTAATATTGAATATGACGGGTAGCGCAGTAAAAGATGTATTTCTGCCTGAACTTAGGAAAAATAAAACTTGATTCCAGCTGGTCCATGTGGGAGCCTTAGAGGTGCAAAATGTTAAGCGAGCCATTCACCGGTACGGCACGCTGCCGAAGAACGCGAGGATAGGCGCGTACCTCGAGTCCCTGCGCCAGAGCGGCATGCCCTCTAACCAGGAGAACAGCGGCTCGGCCGTCTCGCCGTCGCTCTGCAACTCGAGCATCGAGCAGCAGCAGTCGTCCGAAGGGCCGGCGAGCATCGGCCACGTCGTCGAGCAGCAGCAGCAGCAGCAGCAGCAGCACCGTTCGCTCTCGCCCCGGCAAAACAACCTGCGCAACCAGCTGCCGCAGATGACGCGCAGCAACTCGTCGAGCGGCGTCGTCAACACGTACCAGCCCCCGAACTCGCCGCGCAGCCGCAACACCGTGGGCTCCTCCCGCAAGGCCAGCAACAACAGCAGCAGCAGCAGCATCGCCCACATCGTCGAGAGCAACAGCCTGCGGACGTTCCGCGCGCCGGCCAACACCTCGAGCTTCCGGACGGCGAGTCCCCCCAGGCCGGCCCAGCCCAGCCTCGCCGACCTCGAGTTCCCGCCGCCGCCCCTCGACCTGCCCCCGCCGCCGAGCGAGCTCCTCTCCTCCGGCGACCAGTGCGACCTGCTGCCCGCCCTCTCGAGCGCGGGCTCGCTCTCGCCCTGCGGCCTGCGCAAGGCAGCGGCCCCCAGGCCCGAGCGGCGCTCCCGCGAGGAGCCGACCAGCGACGAGCACGAGGAGCGCCACGAGCGCCACAACGACCTCGAGACGGCCGAGCCCTCGGCCAAGGAGGCCAGCTCGCGCTTCGGCGTGAACCTGCGCAGGCGCGAGCAGCAGCAGCAGCAGCAGCAGGAGGAGCCCCGGGTCGCCGACGCCTGCGGACAGACCTCGCCCCAGGAGGAGCCCCTCGTGACGCCGCCTCCGCCCCCGCCCCCGCCGCCTCCGCCCCTGGAGGAGGCCCTGGAGCCGCGGGACGCCGGCCTCGGCACCTTCTCCTCCAAGCCCGGCATGAAGGAGATGCTCGAGCTCAAGCTCATCAACGAGATCAAGCAGAGCTGCGAGACGAAGCCCGGCGGCACGCTCCGGCGGACGCAGCCGGCCAGCAGCAGCGCGCCGCTGGACCCGGCCTCGCAGCTCCTCTCCGAGCTCTGCGCGAGCTTCAGCGTCGACACGAGCCGGCAGAACGAGTACGCGATCGGCAACCTCGTGGGCGGGCAGGAGCCGGCTCCGGCCGACGCGGCCGGCCTCGGCTTCAAGCTGAAGAAGGTCGAGCGCAGGGCGAACCCGCCGGCGCCGGCGCCCAAGGAGGACGCCGCCGACGGCCAGATCATCGACTTCAAGGCGCGCCTGCGGAAAGTCGACGGCGCCATGGACAAGTCGACGACGAGCCATGGACAAGTCGAGGAGAAGGCCGGCCAAGCCGCCAGGAAGTCGGAGGAGGAGAGGACGAGCCTGGCCGAGCCGCTGGACTGGCCGGCGGAGGAGCAGCCGGACGACAAGCGACGCAGCACCGGCAGCATCAGCAGCCTCAAGAAGCTCTGGGAGAACAAGGAGGCGGCGGCCGCCGAGCTGCCGGCGCCCACCAGCCCCAAGCTCGGCGCCGGGCCCGCGCGCAAGCAGGAGGACAAGGACGGGCCGCAGGCCGAGGACTCGCCGGAGGACCTGAGCGCCGGCTCGACGCGCAGCTCGGCCACGAGCAAGAGCGAGGCCCGGCTGCAGTGGCCGCCCGCCGAGCTCGAGAAGCCCCAAGTGCCCGCCAAGCCCGCCAAGCCCCTCGCGAAGCACTTCGCCTCCTCCATCTACGCCACGCCCAACTGCCAGAAGGCCGGCTCCGAAGAGGAGCCCGCGCCGCTCAAGCAGACCAGCCCCGAGGCCAAGCCCGGCGCCCACGCCAGCGCCAGCAAGCAGAGCATCCTCGAGATCGCCAACGTCATCGAGAACAGCATCGTCAATCTCAAGGGCAGCCCCAGCATAGTCATGGCCAGCTGGCTGCAGCTCTCCGACAAGCTGGGCCTGCTGCACGCCATGTGCACGAACCACGCCCAGGAGGCGCCGATACCGCCGCACGCCAAGTTCCACTTTCGCGACCTGCTCTCGAGGCTCGAGCTGCAGGCGAGACAGCTCAGGGCCGCCGGCACGCGCAACATCGCCGAGAACGCGAGGCTCCTCACCGACCTGCACAACACGATAAAGGACGTCAACAACATGGTGCAGAGATAAAGCCGGGATATTATCATTATTACTATTATTATTACTATTATTATCATCATCATTATTACTATTATTATTATCCTTCTTCTTCTTCTTCTTCTTCTTACACGCGCTCGCCGACGAGAATCAAAAGCTAGAGAGGAACCGCTCGGCATTTTTACTTTCTTTTTCCTTTCTTTTTCCTTTCTTTTTCCTTTCTTTTTCCTTTCTTTTTCCTTTCCTCCTAGCTCTTTACCGACAGAGGGTTAGAACTTGTAATAACTATATCACTCGACTCAAAGACGTTATTTTTTAAGTAAGAAAATAATACAAAAACCATCGATCTAAGTCATTAGTAACGATGTCCGGAGAAAGAGAAGAGAAGAATGATGAAGAAGCAAAACATGTTTTTTAGCCTGCGACTTCAGACTATGCCGTAGAGACTGCTTCAACGGTATTTTTTAATTAAACAAAAATATAAAAGCGAGACAAAACTCGGTATATTTGGATATCATGGAATGAGTGCACGAGTGTACGAGAACAAATGTGTCAAGAGGTTCTTTAGACTTTTGGATGAAAAAACAATGAAGCTTGCCATCATCCTCGTCTCCAACCACCCCATCCTCCCTGTATATCAATGCTCAAGCCCGAAAGTGTAAAGGGCTGCATCCAAACAGTCTATCCCTCGTACGAAAATCTAAAAAACGCAAATTAAAAAACTAAGCTGTAACTTTATGTACTGCGGTAAGCGTGGCTTTTATTGGGAATGACTGTCGAAATACTACGGCGAGGCCGCAAAAAATCTAAAAGAACAAAAAAACAAGAAATATAAAAACTATTTATTCTCCCAAGTTGCTTAAAGTATCGTACGTCGTCTTCATTCTTTCATCGAGTTTTATACATGAAACGTAAATACCGCTTAGTATACTATGCGCCAAGTCTTGGATTTAGATTATAAAGACAAAGTATGTTTAAGTCATTTTATGTGTACTATGGGACAATATAACGATTTTGTATTTGTATAGACCGAGTCGGGCGACGACTGTACCGTAATTGTACGCTTGCATAAATTATTCTCTCCCTTCTCCCCCCGTAAAATCGGTAATGTGTAATTATTCCGAGTTTAAAGGAAAGATTAAAAAACGCAAAGTACGAAAACATTGAAAAGCGCGTATCTACCGCGTAATAGACGGTAAATGTTCTTCCACAGTTAAAAAAAATAGTCTTGAGCAGGATACGACGTTCGATGTCTCGCATGCGATTGTTTTTTTTTTACTAATGATAAAAAGAGAAGCAGCGTGTGAGAGTTGTCAAAATTCGTATTTCATGCAAGATTCTGCGCTCTATATACTTGCGGGATCGAATAGAGTCGGACGAATACTCACGATCACGAATAAAATATGAAAAGGAAAATTTTACCCTCCTTTGCACTGCCTGTTACTAAACGACTATACTAGCGCATGTTATGTTGCGAATCTTGGGTTGACCGGTTTTTATTGTTTGTTTTTTTTTCTTCTTTTTTTTAGTATCTGTGATAGAGCGACACCAATACAATTTCGGCCTCTTTCGCCTTCGAATCAATTATGCTCAACAGTGAGTGCATTTTATACAAAACGAATCATGTAGGAAAAAAAATAATAAATTTACATCCTCTTCCTCGATGTACGGAATATATTATCGGCGAAGGTGGATATGAAATCGACGATTTTATGTAACGTGTATTATAGTAATTTTATGAATTATTTATGTCTGTATTTATTTTTTAATTTTCTCTCAGTGGAAAGTTTCGGCGCTGGTCGATCAACCAACGTACTGACTCGCTAATACAAAATTTTAATATTGCTTTATACATTGATATCAAATTGAAAATAAAAATACTGATCAAATTATAGAGCTTATATCTTATTATTTATTAAATGTCTAAAAATATTACAAAATGAGATACTTAAAACTATTCTTTACTTAATAAATAATTCTCTTGCTGAAGTTTGTCATATTCAAAAAGTTCACATTATTTATATAAAACAAAAATCAGCTTTCTAATGCTTCTTGTGTTCTAAAGCAGTCGCTTACTATTTTCCATTTGTCACCCAAAGCTGTTATTAAAAAGTTTTGGTTGAATGTCTTTGATGCCTTATCTTGGTATTTTACTTGACCACTAACTTTGACTAAAAATGTTAACTGACTAGCTACAGCTGGTCCTAAAATAATACAGAAATTAAGTAATTCAAATATCACAAAATCAAAGCAATAGCACATAACAGAAATACGCTGCTACCTGTAATGGGTTGAGCATCTAACGTAATAACGGAATGATCCGAAGATGGTAGTTCTGTCCAGAAACTCTGTATTTGATCTTTTCCTTCAATGCCATTTCCATTCCATATTAAAATAGCAGTGTCCATGTACAATCTTGACATTAGCTGTTGTGTATAAAAAAAAATTAATCGAAATAGTGAAAATTGTGATAAATTTATATGTAACTCACATATCTCCGTTTATCTAAGCTTTCATAATATAGTTTTGTGAACTCTTCTGCTGTTCGACATGCTTGATCGATCTTAGTTCTCAGTTCCTGTAAGAAAAATCAGTTATTTATTAGTTTAATAGTTAATTTGAATTACAAAATATTGGCTTTCTTCGATCACTATTTATAGGCTATATTTATTTTATGGTGTTTACAAAATAACCTAATTTCCAAATTGAAAAATGTACAAGTTATCGCAAATGTATGTTGCTTGTAACTTTACCTCTTCCATTTTTTCTTAAATTATTGTATATCTTTAAATCTCAATTTATGCAATTCGTTAAAAACAAAAGGAAAAAAGGCCGAAATCTACACATCAATACACAAGTCAACCCACGCCGCACGCGTGTACACTGCTACAGTGGTTTTCAACCCTCGCTTGCAACAGCGGCCGATTCAGTTAGCGATTACTCATAGAAGTCATAGATGTCACTTTATGTCTGATTTCAGCGCCATCTGTACAGTAGGCGAAAACAGAGTCAAATTAATACAAATACAAGATAAACAATCAAAATAAATATATTTAATTATGTAGCTTTATTTTAGAAAAGATAAAGCTTATACGATATTTTTAAATAAAATAGAAAGTAACAGTATTTAAAATATTTTTATTTAACTAGACGTAGATTCCTTTTCAATAGTTTAGTAAGAATTCAAACTAGTAGATACATTCAAATTTAAACATTAAACTTGCATATATTAAAAAATAACTAAATCTTAAAAATGCAATGTAACATATTACATTGTTACATGTTATGAAATATTTATAATTTCGTTTTAACATTACTATACCGTTAGAGAAACGTTTAATTTCTGTTGGCGAATTGTAATTTGAGTAATCAGATTGAAAAGGTATAAATCACAATGAGAAAGTTATATTATCAATTTCATATGAAAAATATTGGATACTTTTAGAAAGAAAACTTTATTTTATTATCAGGGTAAGTATTTAAGAATTCGAACGAGAATGAATTACTATTATTTACGTTGCATTTGTTATATTAGAAAGATTAATTTAAAAAACCGTACAATATAAGCTTAATCATCCGCATTAATTTATTTATTTACGGACTATTTAGGAAAAAATAATAAAACTTATTGGCTGTAGACTTTTTACTACATATTTATTAATATTTTGAGAGTAATAAGAAAACATTTTAAATAAAAGTAATAGAAATTTCTAATCAATTAACTAACAAGGTAATTTGTGGTTACTATGGTTTGATCTTTTCTGTTGATTTCTAAAACAAATAAATGAAGCTGTAAAACACGTTATATATATATATATATATATATATATATATATATATATATATATATATATATATATATATATATATATATATATATATATAAATAGTAGTTCCATAATAATTACCATAATATCTGGACCCTTATAAAAATAATTTTTTTTTCTTAATTTTTTACAAGTTTATATCTCAAGTCCTACAAAAATAAT
The DNA here is from genome assembly GCA_949152435.1 of Gastracanthus pulcherrimus. Taxonomy (NCBI): domain Eukaryota; kingdom Metazoa; phylum Arthropoda; class Insecta; order Hymenoptera; family Pteromalidae; genus Gastracanthus; species Gastracanthus pulcherrimus. The sequence continues at coordinate 47,908,404 of OX424575.1, read as the reverse complement.
TTTTTTTCTTAATTTTTAATTAGCAATAATTAATTTACATTAATTTAATGATAAAATATTTGTTTTCACAGTTGTCTGAATGCAAAGAATATGAATAAACGAAAAATAAGTTAATTATTAAAAATCCAAGGATCAATATAAATTATAAGTTTAAGTTTAAGTTTATAAAATTAGCAATATTTCCTCAAATTCACCTGGTTGGTGATGGTTTTGAGAAAGGCATCTCATGTAAGTAACGGAGTAAAAAAGCACGCGAAATAACGGGATAATATAATTTCAAATAAAACAAAGTAATAAAAAGAAGTGCGTCGATCGTTGCGACGTATACCAGTTCAATCGGCAGAGATGAATACACACACGCGATATATATATATAAGAGTGAGAAGGATAAAAGGAGTATAGGAGAAAATGAAATACTAGGTGCGCGCGGTCGAGGAGGGGGCAGGGGCATCATCAGCAGCAGCAGCCGCCAAGGTAGATTGTAGGATAGAGCGCGAGAGAACACGATTGAATCGAAAGAGAGAAGAAAAGAAAGATCTGCAGCACTGAGCAGAAGCGCGCCGCCGCGAGAACGGAAGAGAGAGAGAGAGAGAGAGTCAACGTCAACGCACATTATACGCATTGTATTTTAACCATCTCGATGTCCACTGCGTTCACGTGCACTCGCTCCTTCCGACAAGACAACAGGAGAACGGCGCTCTCTCCCTCCTTATATATATTTTTCTCAGCCGCTCACTTGCACGCTGCTGTCTCCTCTTCCCTTTCTCACCCTTCAACTTTGAAGCTCGCAATTCTCGCGTCGATGTCGTCGCTCCCGCGCGCGGCGCGTGTGTGTTGCCTTCCTGCACGCAATGTATATAGGCAATATTCGCGCCACGCACACACGTGCATCAATCGCATGTGAGCAAATCCGTATAGGTAGCTGTAAGACGAATTCATGTACAATCCAAACACATTGCATATTTTGTAGATCGTCTCGGTGGCGGTGGCGGCGCGCCACGCAAGAGCCAAGAATTGGCGCTGCAGATGATCGCGCGCTCGCAGCCGCACTCCGTGCACTTCCTCAACTCAGCTCGTCTTTTGCGCTGTCACCTTGAGACGGTCACCAACGACGTATGAAGTACCGTCAATAATTACGATTACTTTTCTCTCTAGCCGCCGATTTATGTTTACCTTATATACAAATTACGTACACAATACACACGCGTATTTTAATTTTGATGCCGCGCGCGTATATGCGTATATGGGAGAACTGGGCTATGTCGTACACGTTGAAAATTGTTATTATTGTAATGTTAATGCCAGATTTTTTACCAATTTTTAACTATTATTACCCTATATATTATCGGATTTATATTTAGGATAAATGTTATGGATCTGGTTGAAATTTTTTAAAAATATGCTTCATAGTACTTTCAATAAATATACATTTTATATTACTCTAAATTGTATCATGAATTTAAAAAAATACAAGATACGATTTAATTTTCAATTTGTTTAAGAAACAGTAGTTTTTATGTCACAACTCTTCCAAGTTTACAAAAACAATAAGCAAAAACTAAACGCACATTTTTTTTGTAACCGAATCCGTGCGACCAAAAAATAGAAAAAAATTGTTAATATTTTTTCTTGTCCTCGTGGTGCGGTCGTATAAAATTGTATACCGTCTGTAATACGGCATTAAACTATATTAAATACATTTTTTTAACATTCCTGTATGTTAGAAATGGTTTTGTTAATTCCGAGAGATAGAAAAAAAGATTACAACATTTTGAGTTTATCTCGTAGAAAATTATATGTATACTACAGAACGCATTGATTTGTTATGTTCTTATAGTATTTGGTGTTGGGAAAACATCTATAAATAAAAGGGCATTTGCTCCATTCGAATTAGTTTCGAAGATATCCCCGATTAAAACAATCATATGATACCGGATAAGATCCGATGAAGCCAGATTCAAATTCCGGACAAGACCGGATTGACTTTTTGATCTTATCCTGTTTTGTCCGTACGTATCCGGAAATCAACCGATTTCATTTTGATCCGGATATGACTATATGAAACAGGATTCAGACCTGGATAAGATTGAATAAGATCATATAGGTTTATATTACAATCCTGAATACGGTCTCGTAAGTTTCTTTTAACCAGAGATAGGCGTTTTACATAGCGCTTTGCCCACGGAAAGATGCAGATTCGAAAATTTGTTAGACGACGAGCTGACTACATAGGAATCGACATGATCCGGTACAGTAACAAACTGTACAGCGATAACTGCACCCATTTACAGAACTGCACTCGTTGATTTTTAAATAATTAATCATTTACACGTTTGAGCGCCCACCCTTATTCCCCCAGAGCGC